>CP106723.1:53921469-54521469 GCA_025506655.1 Gossypium rotundifolium
ACTCTAAACCCCTAAAACCTAAAACCCTAAACACATAATACCGAACTTTAAACACTACATACCATAAACACTGAAACCTTAAACCATAAACCATTATAAACCTATAAACAATAAACCTTAAATTAATAAACCATAAACTACGAACCATTAAACCCTAAACCCTACGACCTACATCTTACACCGTAGATCGTAAACACTAAGCCCTTAACACAAGGTCAAAAAATCTTAAACACTAAATGTAAATTAAAATTGAATTATTATACAGAGATCAGAACAACGCTTTTTTTGCTTTGAAATAAGGTTTAAATAAGAGTAACCTTTAATGGCGTTTTTGAAAAAAACGGAAATACTTACATTTAGCGACGTTTCCTACAAAAACGCCACAATTGTTCCATTTTCAGCGGCGTTTTTAACAAAACGCCACTAATTTTCTTAAAAATTTTATGCTGTAATAAAATCGATGACGTTTTGATAAAAATATATATTTAGGAAAAAAAGCCACTAAAATTTTACATTTTTTAGCTGTTTTAAAAACGGAGACGTTTTGTTTTGAAATAAAAAATATATTTCAGCGTTTTTAAATAAAACGCCACTACAAGTGTATCCTTTGCGGCGTTTTAATAAAAACGCTACTAATTTTTTAAAATTTTTATGCGTTATCAAAAGCGAAGGCGTTTTGTTCAAATAAAAAATATATATTTGTGCGTTTTAATAAAGCGCCACTAAAATGCATCCCTGCGGTGTTTTTAATAAAACGCCACTAATTTTTACATTTTTAGTGGAATCAATACGAGGGCGTTTTGTGTTGAAATAAAAATTATTTTTGCGGTGTTTTTAAGAAAAATGCCACAAAAAGTGCACCTTCGGCGGCGTTTTTAAATAAAACGCCACTAATAGTGCATCTTTTGTGACGTTGTTGTTAAAAACGCCACTAATTTTTTACCTTTTATATAGTGCATTTAAAACGATGACGTTTTATGTTGAAATAAAAAATTATTTTTGCAGCATTTTTGACTAAAATGCCGCTAAAAGTGCATCTTTTGCGGTGTTTTTAATACAAACGCCACTAACCTTTTACATTTTTTTTGCTGTTATTAAAACGACCTCGTGTTGTTTTGGAAATTAAATTTTTTTGCGGCGTTTATGGCCTAAGCGCCACTATTTCATACCTTTAGCGGCGTTAAAACGCCGCTATATATCAATCTTCTGCGGCGTTTTCGTCTTAGCGCCACTGAAGTCTATATTTTATGGCGTTTTTTCATAAAACGCCACTAAAACGCCGTAAATAGTCTTTTTTGTTGTAGTGCCCATAATATTTATGCTATGAAGGTCCATTAAGCATCGAATACCTAAAACAAATAAGGATAAGGTTGGAGATTTAAGCTCAAATGGTGAGGAATAGCAAACAAAACAATAAGGGTGACCAAGAAAAAGGCTCTAAGCTCAAACTGTTGTATTCAACCAAAATGATATCAGATTAGCTTCAAAGGCTCAAATAGCGGAATAAAATTAACAAAAAAAAAAAAAAAATCATTCATTATATATTTGAAATTACTTTTGTTGGAAAAAAAATAACGTTCATCATTCATTTATCGTTCTCAAAACATCTACATTTATTTTCTAAATTCAAAATATAATATCAGATATGATAGTATTACGAATATGTACATTGATTTTCACAACAATCAACGTTCCAACATTTCATCCAAAGTTAGAGCCTGAAAGTTATACCAATAAGAATGTAAGTTACCTTTGAAGAGAGAAGCAGCTCTGCATTAATGTCCTTTAGTTTACACTGAGCTCTCACTTAGATGGGGTACTTTATGTCTTGTGTATCTCCTACAAAAGACATGAAATCAGTTTTTGATCCTTGAGGTTGAACAGAACAGAACAACAACTCTTTTTTGTTTGGTTTTTGAGTTTTCATCATATACCATTTTATTGCAAACATTGGTTTCAATTTCAAAATTGCAGTCAAAGAGATCAGTGCTAAATGATAAGAATATGTTATAGTGCATCTGAGTTTGTATTCTTTTCAAGTCAACAAGATCATATATATAAGGAGCTAAGTTAAAAGATGAATCATACATGATTGGTTGGGTGGTGGAGAGAGATTGGTTTGGGGAAAAGAAGAGCCATAAATAATATGAAACAGAGTGCATTCGCCACTTGGCTTACTACGAAGAAGTAAACCCAATAATACATAAATCACAATTAAACCCTTAACTACTTTTATATATAAAGGAAGGCTCCCAATTTTTCAAGAAACAACAATATTTTAAAATATATTACTCTATCTTTTACTTTTGACCCATATTCATTCATTCTAACCCTTTTTTTTTTTTTTTTCATGTTTATTTTGCTTTTATTCTTTATTTTTAGTAGGAAGGTAGAACATTCTTTTTATTAATGTTGTTTTAATAAAATAGAACGAAAATGAAATGCATCATACAGTAGTTGGATAGTTGACCTCTTCATTGCTTTTTCAGCACTGGAGAGGATCCTCTCCTCCACAAATATATAAAATGAATATTGGTTAGAAGGAAAGGTAATTTTTAATGAGAATAGGTTTTCTCTATGGTGCTGGTTTAAGTTGTGGTATTTGAAGATTTTATATAAAAATATTAAATGATAAAACGTATTTTTATAGTAATATTTGTTATTTTTTTATGTTAAATTAGGGTTTTTTCAAGGAGTTTTATTAATACAATTATAAGTATAATCATAAATACAATTATAATACAATCATGTTTGTGTAACCTGCTAGAATGAAACTAATAGAAAATTAAATTGAACTAAAATTCAGAATATACAATAAATGGATATCTTAGGTAATTACACATGAACTGGAGAGACATCTTTTTAGGAACTTGTGGCTGTACAAGAGCACTACCCAAGATGGTTTTGTCCTTTCCCATGCGTTGCCATTTTAGGTTGCTTTGAACAATAAATTGCAACTTCTCCTTCACAATCATAAACCCTAAAACTTGTTTGTGTCAAAGATTCGAAAGCTGCCCGTTCAAGTTGTAAAACCAACAGTTTATCAGTAATTAACCCCAGCCAGCCATTGCAACCTAAATATGTAAACAAAATAAAATAAAATTGGTGAGAACAAGATCAGCCCTGCTTTCTTGTCTAAAATATAAAATTTATCAAATAGCGCCACTAAACCACTTAAAAAAACGATGTCGTCTAGCTTATAAGGGGTTTCTGGATGGATGACAAAACAACATCGTTTAACCAAAAAATTTGTGGCGCTTTATAAAAACGCCGCTATTTCCTATCTTTTGTGGCGGTTTCAACAAAAACACCACTAGTCGTAGGTTTTCGCTAAAGTGGAACGACACCATTTTCCCTAAAGTGGTATGTTTTTTGCGGCGTTTTTGAATGTCTTTCATATTAATATTTTTAATAGTTTAATTTTTTCTTAAATTCCTTTTTAAACTAATTTCCTTTTGTTTCAAACAATATACCTTATTTCTAAAAAATAGTAATTTATAATGAAATTATTTTTAACTTGGCCAATAGAATTATTTTTTTTTAAATTGAGTTTTAAGCAATGTAATTTAATATATGATCTCTTTTATGTTTAAATAATTTAAACTATAATGATAATTTAAGCAATATTTGCGGCATTTAAGATAAAAACGCCACTAATGTATAAACATATTGCAGCCTCAAAACCCTAAGTCAGCCCCAAAACCCTTAAAACCCTAAGTTCATAAATTTGAAATTTATAAACCCTAAATCTTAACCCCTAAACCATTAACCTTGAACACAGATCCCTAAAATCTAAGCTGTAACCAATCATAAACATGATACCTTAAACTGTAAAACCCTATAATCCGATACCCTACACACTGAACACTAAACCCTAATCCCTAAAGCCCATAAACCCTACAACCTACATTACCCCTTACACTCTAAACCCCTAAAACCTAAAACCCTAAACACATAATACCGAACTTTAAACACTACACCACCATAAACACTGAAACCTTAAACCATAAACCATTATAAACCTATAAACAATAAACCTTAAATTAATAAACCATAAACTACGAACCATTAAACCCTAAACCCTACGACCTACATCTTACACCGTAGATCGTAAACACTAAGCCCTTAACACAAGGTCAAAAAATCTTAAACACTAAATGTAAATTAAAATTGAATTATTATACAGAGATCAGAACAACGCTTTTTGCTTTGAAATAAGGTTTAAATAAGAGTAACCTTTAATGGCGTTTTGAAAAAAGCAGAAATACTACATTTAGCGACGTTTCCTACAAAACGCATACAATTGTTCCATTTTCAGTAGCGTTTTTTAACAAAAAGCCACTAATTTTCTTAAAATTTTATCTTTGTAATAAAATCGATGACGTTTTGATAAAAATATATATTCTGAAAAAAAGCCACTAAAATTTTACATTTTTAGTCATTTTAAAAGCGGAGACATTTTGTTTTGAAATAAAAATATATTTCAGCGTTTTTAAATAAAACGCCACTACAAGTGTATCCTTTGCGGCGTTTTTAATAAAAACGCTACTAATTTTTTAAAATTTTTATGCCGTTATCAAAACGAAGACGTTTTGTTCTGAAATAAAAAATATATATTTGTGGCGTTTTTAATAAAGCGCCACTAAAAATGCATCCCTTGCGGTGTTTTTAATAAAAACGCCACTAATTTTTTACATTTTTTAGTGGAATCAATACGAGGACGTTTTGTGTTGAAATAAAAAATTATTTTTGCGGTGTTTTTAAGAAAAATGCCACTAAAAGTGCACCTTCGGCGGCGTTTTTAAATAAAACGCCACTAATAGTGCATCTTTTGTGACGTTGTTGTTAAAAACGCCACTAATTTTTTACCTTTTTTATAGTGCATTTAAAACGATGACGTTTTATGTTGAAATAAAAAATTATTTTTGCGGCATTTTTGACTAAAATGCCACTAAAAGTGCATCTTTTGCGGTGTTTTTAATACAAACGCCACTAACCTTTTACATTTTTTTTTGTTATTAAAACGACCTCGTGTTGTTTTGGAAATTAAATTTTTTTGCGTTTATGGCTATACTATTTCATATTTAGCGGCGTTAAAAGCTATATCAATCTTCTGGCGTTTTGTCTTAGCGCATCTTTGAAGTCTATATTTTATACGCGTTTTTCATAAAACGCTACTAAAAACGCCGTTAATAGTCTTTTTTGTTGTAGTGCCCATAATATTTATGCTATGAAGGTCCATTAAGCATCGAATACCTAAAACAAATAAGGATAAGGTTGGAGATTTAAGCTCAAATGGTGAGGAATAACAAACAAAACAATAAGGGTGACCAAGAAAAAGGCTCTAAGCTCAAACTATTGTATTCAACCAAAAATGATATCAGGTTAGCTTCAAAGGCTCAAATAGCGGAATAAAAATTAACAAAAAAAAAAAAAAAATCATTCATTATATATTTGAAATTTCTTTTGTTGGAAAAAAAATAACGTTCATCATTCATTTATCGTTCTCAAAACATCTACATTTATTTTCTAAATTCAAAATATAATATCAGATATGATAGTATTACGAATATGTACATTGATTTTCACAACAATCAACGTTCCAACATTTCATCCAAAGTTAGAGCCTGAAAGTTATACCAATAAGAATGTAAGTTACCTTTGAAGAGAGAAGCAGCTCTACATTAATGTCCTTTAGTTTACACTGAGCTCTCACTTAGATGGGGTACTTTATGTCTTGTGTATCTCCTACAAAAGACATGAAATCAGTTTTTGATCCTTGAGGTTGAACAGAACAGAACAACAACTCTTTTTTGTTTGGTTTTTGAGTTTTCATCATATACCATTTTATTGCAAACATTGGTTTCAATTTCAAAATTGCAGTCAAAGAGATCAGTGCTAAATGATAAGAATATGTTATAGTGCATCTGAGTTTGTATTCTTTTCAAGTCAACAAGATCATATATATAAGGAGCTAAGTTAAAAGATGAATCATACATGATTGGTTGGGTGGTGGAGAGAGATTGGTTTGGGGAAAAGAAGAGCCATAAATAATATGAAACAGAGTGCATTCGCCACTTGGCTTACTACGAAGAAGTAAACCCAATAATACATAAATCACAATTAAACCCTTAACTACTTTTATATATAAAGGAAGGCTCCCAATTTTCAAGAAACAACAATATTTTAAAATATATTACTCTATCTTTTACTTTTGACCCATATTCATTCATTCTAACTCTTTTTTTTTTTTTTCATGTTTATTTTGCTTTTATTCTTTATTTTTAGTAGGAAGGTAGAACATTCTTTTTATTAATGTTGTTTTAATAAAATAGAACGAAAATGAAATGCATCATACAGTAGTTGGATAGTTGACCTCTTCATTGCTTTTTCAGCACTGGAGAGAGGATCCTCTCCTCCACAAATATATAAAAATGAATATTGGTTAGAAGGAAAGGTAATTTTTTAATGAGAATAGGTTTTCTCTATGGTGCTGGTTTAAGTTGTGGTATTTGAAGATTTTATAAAAAAATATTAAATGATAAAAACGTATTTTTATAGTAATATTTGTTATTTTTTTATGTTAAATTAGGGTTTTTTCAAGGAGTTTTATTAATACAATTATAAGTATAATCATAAATACAATTATAATACAATCATGTTTGTGTAACCTGCTAGAATGAAACTAATAGAAAATTAAATTGAACTAAAATTCAGAATATACAATAAATGGATATCTTAGGTAATTACACATGAACTGGAGAGACATCTTTTTAGGAACTTGTGGCTGTACAAGAGCACTACCCAAGATGGTTTTGTCCTTTCCCATGCGTTGCCATTTTAGGTTGCTTTGAACAATAAATTGCAACTTCTCCTTCACAATCATAAACCCTAAAACTTGTTTGTGTCAAAGATTCGAAAGCTGCCCGTTCAAGTTGTAAAAACCAACAGTTTATCAGTAATTAACCCCAGCCAGCCATTGCAACCTAAATATGTAAACAAAATAAAATAAAAATTGGTGAGAACAAGATCAGCCCTGCTTTCTTGTCTAAAATATAAAATGTTGATAAAGAACAAAAGAATAAGTTCATTATTCCAACATTACCTCAGCACCATAATACTTTTTGTCGTTATAATTATAAATAAATAAGAAACATGCATGAGCAGACATAAAGGAAAAAAAAAAAGAGTTAATGAATAATGGGAAACCTTTTTGTGACATGAACAAGAAATAAAGAATGGATAAAAGAAGAGCAGAGGGAGCTCCCTTCAGTCCAAGCATAGGAAGTTTAAGACTCAATTTGTCTCCCGCATCATTCACTCATTTACAGAGCATATATTTGCTGAGATATATCGTCCTTTTTATAACACCGTATTTGGATGAATGAGTCGGCAGCTAATTGAAATCCCATCTCGCCACCCACGAGTGGACTGAAGAAAGCTCCCTTTTTACCTGCTTTTATATTACAAAACCAGCAACAAAAGTATGTATGTATGAATGGAATAATAACCCTAAAGGAAACCCAAAGAACTGATGAGAGAATATTGTGAGAAGGTAAAGAAAGCGAGTGTTGAAAAGGGAAGAAGATGGAGACTTGAAGGACGAAGAAAAGATGTTGAAAAACATTTTACTATGGATGTATTTGTGGTAGGATATGACTTTATATAAGCTTAAAAAGGAAGTGCAGTGCTCAAACAAGTATAATTTCGTTTAAATATTTGTAATGGAGGAGAGACTTATTCGTATTCTTTTCCTTTTGCATTTTCTTGTTTTCTATTTTATTTTATTTTATTTTTGGTCTGTAGAACCCTCTCCAAGCAGGTTTCTAATGGATTGTTAAAATTTGAATGCCCATCTCATTTGATTTTTATTAAATTTTTTCAATAATTTTAATGTAGATATCACATATAAACATGAAAGCATCATTTAAATAGTTTTGGTTCATCAAAAGGTTTGTCCTATCTATACTATTATTTGAGTTTGACACTAATTCAATAAAAAATAATTTAAAGGTAGTTTAATTTTTATTTTAAAATTTTTAATTTATTATTAATTAATTTCAAATAAAATATATACATTATTTTAAGCACACATTTGTATTTTATATTTGTAATTTTCACACACATATATATAATAAAATTTCTAGTATGTGTTATTACATTTCTATACTTTGAAAAGCTAAATAGCAGTTTTAAAATATTGGACAGAAGGGGCAAAACAAGAAAATACTGAAACTATTTCATACCCATCAAAAAAGAACTGCCCATCCTGTTCACTTTTGTTGTTCAAAAAAATCTTTGATTCGGAAAAAATGGATTCAATTATTTGAATTTTGTCAGCTCTCATCAATCTTTGCATAATAATTTTATGAATGGCCATAGCTTCCCTCCTTTTTTGCTATATGACCTACGTTCTTTATTAGTGCATAGCTTTAAACATTTTTTTTTTTTTTGCCATATGACCTACATTCTTTACTAGTGCTAGAACTATTATAATTTTAATAAACTATATGTTATCTAGAATTTTGTGTTTATACAACCCCTTGATAAGCACATAACTTTCTTAGTCATTTTCATACATATTTCTACAATAGGCACTTATAATTAACTGTCATGTTTATGCTTCAACTTGAAAAAATAATTTTAATTTCATAAGCTGACTTTAAATAGAATATGTGCCTATCTTTAAATTTTACTTATAAAATCTAAAAGTTTTATTTGATAATTTCATCCTATATTTATTAGATTTAATTTTTTATCGAATTTTCATGTTGTAATTGAAATTTCCAAATCTAATTTGAAGCCACTGATTTTGGTTCCAAAAAGATAAGCAAAGCCAAGATCCAGATTGAAAACTAAAAGAGTGATGTATTTTCAGATGAAAAATTAAGTAAAATGCATATTCTTATCCAAAATTGAAGATGCTGTTTCAATTTGCTCTAGAAAACAAAAGGTTAAGGTAGACACAGTACACTGTATAGGTTTTTCATTTTTTTTCCTTTTATAGGAAAAACAAACACTAAAAGATTCCTGGAAAAACCTACACTTCTAACTTCGAAGAGTATTCTTTTTAAACTCCCACTAATACTAAGTTTATCTAAAGTAACCCCTTTTAATTGGCATATTTTTAATGCATGGAATTTACTATTTTTTTTATAATATTAGAGGTGAGGAATGAGATAATATGATTTGAATGTATGTCAAACATAATATTAGAGGTGAAGAATGAGATAATATGATTTGAATGTATGTCAAATGCGTGTCTAACAAAAATTTTAATCACTATTCATTTTAAGTTAAGGCAATTTATAGTTAATTAATATTAATCTCTTTTAGCACAAGCCTGCTTAAATTATTTTATGATCAATGTATTTTTATGCTCATTTTACGATTTATAAACACTAATTCTTTTGATTTGAACTTGATTTTTTCTTTAAGAATATAATATGATTTATTACTACACTTAACACATAATTGTACATATATTCAGTTATTCAAAACTAGAACAAGAATTGATTGTTTTAGTTATCATTGACATTAAACACTATTACTCACATTTTTTTATCAAAAACATTTGTAATATTAGAAGGAATTTTGAACTCTCATAATTGGTGGTTAAAAGTTGTTCATCTCTAGAATTTATTTAGATTCGAACTTTCGATGAATCAAGTAGTAAGTTTATATTTAAAAGCTTTTTTAAATTAAATGTCTGTGGGGTTTAGGTATATTTTTCCTATAAATACGGGAATATTGACCCTTTAATTGTATATTAAGAATTTATTAAAAGAGTTATGAAAATTTAAAATAAACTATATAACTTTCTTGAATTAAAAATTGTTTATTTATTTTAAAGAGGGTATATAGCAAAATTTTTTTGTTATTACTTATTACCTTCTTTTAATAAAAGTCACACCAAATATGATGTAGAAATTGTTCAGTTTAATTTCAGAGGTAGGGAAAGGCGCGTGAAAATTTGTCAACAGAGAGTGAAGAGTTTGCAGAACCAAACAAGGGTCAATTAGAGTATGATGGCAACCAGGAAATTAAACAATATAATATTAATAAACAAATAGTACAAAGTAAATATAAATTTGTTGGGAGATTCAGATTCTCAGTCATTTCCTGGAAAATCACTGTCTTGTCAAACTAAAAGTTTTGTAATTTTATTTTATTGTAATATTTTTACATCTTGCTTAACGGCAGTCAAAAATCTTTACAAGCATTGCAGTTCCGTTTGTCTTCTTTATGACCCCCCAAATATTGTATGCAGTTCATGGCCTCATAAACGTATATGCTTTGTTTTTTTTGTTTTTTTTTTTTTTTTTTTTTTTGTTTAGGGTTGCTTCAGTCAGCCCCCTAACCTCACAAAATATGATGAAACGCAAGAAAATATTCTTGGAATCCAACTTTGGCCGTACGATTCAACTTTCACAGTACACATTTCCGGACTTTGGTTTAGACTTTTTTGAAACTCCTTTACGTTTCGTAGCGGAACCCAAAACATGTACCACAACGGATACCAATTTGGATTTATCAAGGCTTTAAGTTTCCGTAAACTATCGGTTTTGTTTAATTTGGTTTACCTCAAAAGATATTATCAACCAATAAAAATATGACGCTTGGCACATTTTTTTATTCAACATCACATTTTTGAGATAAAATGTAGTTTAGGTAGCATTCTTGATAAAAAAATTTTAAGTACCAAATAAGAAATTAGGCTATAATTAAGGGACTAATTCGCTAATAAATCCTAACTGCAACTTTAACTTTAAAATAACGTTTATATTAAAAACTTTAGTTCACTCCATTCTCAAGTTTGATCCTTAGATAATCCCTATCCCTACCCTCTTGTTAACAAAAAGTTTTAACTTAGAACAGTATATATGTATTTGACTTCTACGGTTGTCTTCTACTGTTACTATCAAGCGCTTGTGCAACACTGAGTAGGAAATACACGTCACATTTACGGTACATGCGAATAATTGTAATGGTTTTTTTTGTTGTGTATACTAGCCCTAGATTAAGGGAACATAGACAACTTTGGGAAAATCTGGAGTCTACTATGGATTTACATAAGTTATCTTGGCTCGTGATTGGAGACTTCAATGATATCTTAAGTCATTTAGATAGAAAAAAAAAAGGTGGGCTCTCTATGGATTGATATAGGCTTAATGGTTTCCATGAATGTTTGAATTACTATTTGATTTAGGTTTCAATGGCCTTAGATTCACTTGGTCTAATTTCAGAAATTTATCGGGTCTTATTCAAGAAAGGATTGGTTATGCTTTTGCAAATCCAGAATAGAGGCTCCTTTATCCGAAAGCTATTGTTAATCACCTCCCTAGGACTAATTAAAATCATTACCTTATTATTAAACTTATTATTGTGGACTGGAGATCTAAGCGTACCCCTTTTAGATTTCAACATATGTGGCTTAAACATCCTAATTTCAGCCACATTCTTGATAGTTTTTGAGCCAACTCCGATAATACTGTAATTGATATGATCAACTCCTTTACTACTTTCTTGACAGAATGAAACAAATATACATTTGGACATTTGTTTCGTAAAAAGATACGTTTGTTAACTAGGATTGCATGGACAAAAAAGCTTTGGTGGACTCCTCTTGTGAGTTCTTGTTATCTCTTCATAAATCTTTGGCAGGGTTATACAATGAATTGTTGAAGCAAGAAGAATTTTTTTGTGATTTCAAATCTAGAGTTCAATGAATTATAGAAGGCGGATGTAATACTTGATTTTTTTTCACCTTTCCACTTTGATTCGAATGAGTTCAAATAGAATTGTAGGTCTTTTTTATGCTTATAGGAATTAGGTCAAGTCTAGAAATAGTATTGAGAGTTTCATTCATGACCGTTTTGCTAGTCTCTTCACCATGTTTGAGATCTCTTCTTTGGATGTCTCGAGGGGTTTGTGTTTCACTGGTTACAATTACCAGAATCAGATCTTACATTTTTGAGGTAGGATATTCCCAAGTGGAAGAAGTAGTTTGGTCCTTTATGTAACAACCTGATTTTTAGTGGTACCAAAAAAATGTAGTTTTGAAACCCTATTTATGTAAACCAAGTCCATAAATATTAAATATGAATATTTACAGGGTTAATATGAAAGTATATTGATGTTTGGTCCATCAATTTTGTCAATTACATAGTTAATTTAGGTAGAAGGACGAAATTGTAAAAGTTCAATCGCTATAGGTTTTTAATTAGCAAAGGCTTAGGAACTTAAATTACAATTAGCCAAAGGTCCAAAATGATAATTAAATCATTTGTATTTGAGTATTAGTGGAAAATGATGACATGTTCATTAAGCTTTTTAATGATTAATTTAGTTAAACTAAACATGATTATTAAGATTAATTAAGTTTTAATTATATTAAATATACTCAAATAATTTGGAAGAAAGAGAGAGTTGTCATTTACCTCATCTCTTCAACCCGATTCAACCTAGGAAAAGAACAATGAAGAAAACCATTTTTGAAGCTAAGTCATTTGGCCATTGATTGGTAAGTAAATTTAAGTCATTTTCTTGTAATTTTTATGAATTTGAGATCATATGAGCTTGATTTAGCTAGCCCATGTACCAAATGATTTATTCCCATTGGTAAAGAATTGGAGTGAAGGAAGCAGAAGAATGATCAAATTCAAGTTGTTTGACTCGAGAAATAAAGATTTGGATGTGACTTGAAAGGTATAAACCAAATAGATTTAAAAAAAAAAGAGAAAATTACAAAAACAAGAAATTTAAAAATAAAGAATAAATATTCAAAATAACATATAAATAAATGAAATTTAAAAGTTGAAGATGGAACAAGTAAACCAATAGATAAAAGGATAAGTGTCCAATTGAACCTTTTGAGATATAAATCTCAACAAACTCAATTAACGACTCTAATCAATCCTCCAAGAAATAATCCTTTGCAAATTGAAGGATGAAGAATTAATTCCCACGACTCATTGAAGAAGATCGAGAAGAAAACTACTTCTAAAAAAATCACAATAAAGAATTCTTGCACAAAGAAATTAACTCTCGGAGTTGAAAACTTTATTAATGAAAATAATTGTCTGTTTAATGAACAATAAGTAATCCTTTATATAGGCTAAACAAGTACATCCAAATAAAACTCTAAAGTATACTGAAACTCTAATTAATTTGAACAAGAAGTAGTTTTAAACTAAACTTTCTTTCTTGTTTGACTAAGAAACAAAAACTCGTAAACAACTTAAAATACTTAAACAATATCCAAAATTCAAAATAAATATATAATAGAATAATAAAACCTAATAAATACAATATTGGGCTCATATAATAAAAATTAAGCCTAAAAACTGAACCCAATATGATTTAAACTTGAATTAAAAGCCTGAAACTCGTAATTCCCGTCATAATCCTGTCCAAAAATTTTGCTCATGCAATCTTAACTAAAACAATCATAACTTGATTTTCTAAACTCGAAATCGAGTGATTCATATTGTGTTTCAAAGCTAAGAGATATATCTTCGATCGCTATGAAGACATCTAAACCCAAAATGCTTGGATCTCATCCAAAAAGTCATCGCAAGTCAATTGATTTCCCAAACTTGAAAATTGGCAGCTTCAGTGAATAGAATTTAATAAATTTTATCCAATCCATGCATGTATCATTCCCCCTTTCCTCGAAAAGACTCATCCTAGAATCTTGTCTTTGTTTGAATAAGAAAGAATCTTTATCATAGGTGGAATGGTTTAATAGAGCTCCTCACAAAGGATCAATAAATTCCTGAAAGAATGAAACAAGTACACTAGACAAATTCAAGTTAAGGTTAGTGAAAACATAATAGTTCCTCTCTTTTGGATAGGTTCTCTATTTCTTTTCATTCTCTTTTTCAATGTGAATTGAACTTTCTAATTTTACCTCATAGGAATTTCGTTCACCAAAGTTGGACCATCAAATTGACTTTTATTGCTCAAGGTCCCTTTTCTCTCAGTCATTTTCCATTAATAATCCTCATTTCCCTTTAACCTTCACAAAAATTTTGAATATTGAATTCATCATAATATAATGTTGTATGAGGAGAATAGATGTCTAACATTGATCGTTGTTTTGTCGAGTTTTAAAATTTATAAAGAGCATGATCGAACTTGGAAACTAACTCTGACAACGACTTAAGGCAAGTGTACCTATCGAACAGTAGTATAACTTAGGCAAGACCGGATTGTCGAACCCAAAGGAACTAAAAGTACTAAGACTAACTTTCTTTTTATTATTTAGCCTAAAATAAGTGAAGTTGCTTTAATCTAAATTAACGACTACTTAAACTAAAGACGCAAAGACAGAAAAAATAAATTGGAAAATAACTTGAAGGGAAACTCAGTTGATCATGATGATAGCCTCAGGAAGAATCCACCTAGACTTCACTTGTTATTTAACACTGAACAATACGATTTAGTCACTTAGTTTGATCCGTAAGACTCCCTAAAGTATATTAAACCTTCTCTCGAGGCAAATAACGTCTAACCCTAGGTTAATTAATGGAAATCTCTTTCTTGAATAATAACCCCCTATAATAGCAGTAAATCGATCTATGGACTCCCATTTTAGGTTTCACCCTAATTCGGTAAAATCTCGTCACCCTATCTCTAGGCGTGCGATCAACTCCGCTTAATTATGCTAGATCTACTCTTACGTAGGGTCTATTCCTCCTCCACCTAAGCATATCAGATTTGGATTAAGCATGCATAATTAAGAACAAACTAAGTATTTATCATATAATTCAGAAAACAATAACAAGATTCATTTAGGTTTCATCCCCTTCAAGTATCTGAAGGGTTTAGTTCATAATGAATAAAGAAAACATCTCAAGAGAAAAGATAAAACAAAACATAAGAAATCCTTAAAATCCCCTGAAGGAATTGAAGGAGAAATCCGCCATCTTGAGTAGAATTTCGGCTTCTTGAGATGGATCAACTGGCTATCTTCGAGTAATTCCCACAAATATAGCTTTCTGGCTCGGCTCCTTGGCCTAGCTAACCGCCCCCACAAAAGCCCTGGCAGAAGGCTTCTACCGAACTCCGAACGTCCTCTAAAGGTTGGTATCTAGAGTCTTTATATAGGCTTTGAGATGCCTTACTTGGCCTCTAAGTATCCTAATTCAAGTATAATTCCTACTCGGGTGTTTGAATAGGCTTTGAAATGTGTTTCTTTGCCTTCAAGTATCCAAATCCAAGTGAAATTTCTCTTGGTCGCGGTAGGGACACGCCCATGGCACACGCCCGTGTAAATTATTTTCAGGCTGTGTTTCGATTCTTTCGATTGGGGCATGGCCGTGTAAATCGTGACATGGCCATGTATTAGTTAATTGTCGAGGCATGGTCGTGTGGCTTGAAGTCCAGGCCATGTCGATTTCTTCTTTGGCCCAATTTGGTCCGTTTTAGGCCCATTTCTCTTTCTTTTCGTCCCTAGGTGCTTTCCTGAGTATAAAACATGAAAAGAAAGGATTAAGAGCACCTTTTTACATAAATTAAGGGATAAATCATCCAAAATTATGCTAAATGTGGGATTAAAATATGTTACTTTTATATTTTATCAAACATGTCCAAATTCATACACTCTAGAAGCAATACTCACTATTAACTTTTTTTGGTTCACAAAATTCACTATCGCTATCATCATAATTTGCATTATTACTATCATCATAGTTTGCACTATTACTATAAACTTCTTCAACATCAACTTTGAAACAAGGTGAAATGTTAGATCTAGACTCAACAATAGGCACAAAATCACACTTACTACTTTACAAGCGGTGTCACTCGAAGTTTCTTGTTCATTTATATTATCATCGTCAATGGTAGCAGTAAACGAAGACTCCTCAATAGGCTCTGTGTCATATTTATGTTTCTTGGGTTGCAAGGATGTTTTCTTAAATGAATATGTTGGACATTCAAAGGCTTTGTGATCCTTCACATTACACCACATGCACTTGCTAGTTTGTTATATTTGTTTCGCCATAAGTTGTTTAAGCTCGCAGAAGATGCTATATTTTTTGTACCAATATCTTTATTGACAAGTCCATGAACAGTAGAAGGTTGAACGACATTAGAAACAACATGTCCGTGTGGGCTTTTTACAAATATGACATCTATGCTTTACCCAAGGTTTATTATTGTTAGTTTCCATTCGAGCCAAAGTTTGGCTGAAATTTTATTGAACTGTCTCGTGATGAAGGACTTGAGCTTGCAATGTGTCGAACTTATTTTCCAAACGCTCTTGTGCCTCTTTGAAATCATTCCAATGTTCATCGAATAGTGTTGTAAGTTGGTCCATGGTAACCATAGATGGATCATGCTCCTCGTCCTTACTACGTGTATGTATCATTATTAGAGGCTGGAATAAAAAACTCTAAAACAAAAAGAAAATTGATCAAAGAAAATTAAACATCATTGTTATACACTCGTAATAAAAATAAATAACTCTAAAAGGAAAATAAAAAAAAGGTTAAGATTTTCTCGCTTGTAACTTTTAAAGAGTAATCAAACACAATAATATTAAAAAATATGTGGGATCACTCTCTAAAAAAGTTGACCTAAGGCTTTAAGAAGCCAAAAAAAACTTGACTCCAAAGGAAGTAAGTTGCGGGAGAAAGGAGAAGCAATTGTGTTCATACCTATTAACACAAGAAGCGAAAATGTGTTAGAATGCATAATAGAATAAGAAAAGCTAAAAACAAAAGAAAACCTAGTGCTAGAATCAAAGATAACAAACTACCCAACCGAAAACCCGAAACAATAGAAAATAACTTTAACTTTTTTTCGTTCGAGGTGTTCCCAATTCCAAAAATCACAAATTTAAAATTGGAGTCTCCTCAAATAATGTAAATCTGATATGGAAAATTTCAGTGTGAAATTTAGCCCACATAATTTTTTTTATTTTTTTATAATTTTTTATTTTTCTACTATAGTATTGTGACTGAGCTCTCCCTAACAACATACCATTACGTAAGCAACTACTCAGTGCTCATCTAATGACCTTGTCATAAGTGTATTACCCTTATAGTATATCCTTAATCTCTTTGAAATAATATTCATTCTCCCAATATGATCTTATTTTATCTCATGGTAACTATTAAATCTTCCTTCATGAAAAGTCAATTACAATCAAATAGTAATCAAGTAATTCATTACAAAGATGAATGGCCCGTAACCACATTTACTTTTCATCAACCATGTATTGACAATGAAATGATATCATTTAACTATCTCTCTGGCTATGAATTTCACTATTGTGAATGACGCTGCATATTGCAGAAGTCGTACATCCAATGCACTAGCTTTCGGTTCCTTCTCTATTTGAACTGAGGCTTTTTGTAACACCCCAAACCCAGCCTAGACGTTATGGTCAAATTCGAAAATGTTACGAAGATGGGTTTTGAAACAAATGATACTTCGATAAAATGTCCAAGTTATAAAATGTATTCATTTGTATATTTATTACTGAAATCGTTACATTTTATCCTTTAAGGTTAACCAAATCATTTCGCAGTGGAAGTTTGAAAAATCGTTAAAATCAAATCCATGCTCGTGTTTTCAAAAATAATATTTGTTCGTGTGAAATCGATATTTTGTCAAATCATCGCAGTTTAGAAACCATAACACAACCAAACCCAAAAATTTAAACCAAACAGTCAAAAGGTCTGTGGAGTCCAAAAATTACAAAACTCTCACAAAAGTTGGAAATTTAAGTAAAAACCATGAAATAATAATAAATGAAAACAGTTTCCCATAGAGTGGTCACTGTTGAGCCTCCGTCGCACCGACCCGCCTATGTCTGTGGATTACCTGAACAAAACAGACAAACATATGTGAGTTTATGTAAGCTCAGTTTGTAAACCAACAGAGATAGACATACAACATATACAAAGTTTCATATGCAGTCAGATTCAGATCTGGACCTAAGTCAACCACAGAAACATATATCAGAATCAGATGTACAGAATAGATAAACAGAATCCTACCCCATCCTCTACACACCATCTCTGTCCATCCCATCACACCATGTGGGGTTAAGAACACTCACCCATCCCTACAAACCATATAGTGTCGATGTGACATATAACAGATAATATACAGACAAGTTGTTAGAATATATGCGAAGAGTCGCCAAATAGATCACTTCCTCCACATAAAGAACTCCCACCCCAAACAAAGATATATAAATATAAGAATTAACATGATTAACATGCTCGTATACAGAGTAGATACATACTTAAATAGTACAGTCAGACATACATACCGATATCCTATTCAGATTAGTCTATTAGAATATCATATCATATGAAATAGGGTTTGGTTAGCCTTTACTGACCCTACGGTAGGCCTACAATCGATCTGAACGACCTGAGCGACCCTAGAAAAAATTTCAAAATTTTGGGCACACTTGCCCGTGTGGCCTACACGGCCACCCACACATACACCGTCACATGGTCGTATCAAGCGCACAACCACTCCTTCGTCAATTACACAATTGTGTCTCACACACGACCAACCACACGCCCATGTGGCGTTGACAGACTCTATTTTCGATTTTTCACCGAAGCTCAATTTTTCTGTTAGGAGTACACACCTGATACAATTTTGATGAGAAAATACTCCCGAGACCGCTAGAACTTAAAATTAACAAAACACATCCCAAAATCAATCTTACATCCCCAATTAAACTGAAATAATACATTTATCACAGCGAAACCCAAGCGTTCATCACTTACCAAACTTCCCGAACGATCCTCGTTACTATGATTCCACAAGAAGAGAGCTCTGATCCTCACGACTCGCTGCTGCCAACAACCCAAAAATCAGAACTAACAGAAAAGACAACATTATTTAAAATGACTTTAAAAGAATTCTCCGTAACTCGAGAAAAACTTTACTACCACCACTTAGCAAAACGTACGAAAATAGGGAACCGAAACATTGCAATTTAACAAGGAGATGAAGATAGAAATCTATAGGAACAAAAAGAAAGAAAATTGATAGTAGGAAACAATAAAAAAAAAGTCAGAAAGGGGGAGAGATTTTTGGAAAAGATAAATTAAAAATAAAATAAATTAAATTAAAATTAACAAAAATCCTAACTCCCCATTCTACCCCACTAACAACATATCCCACCAAAACCGACATTAGATTCTTATCCAACAACCTCAAAGTTCTAGTTCCACCGAACCTCTAATAGACAACCGGAACCAAAAATATTACCTTCGCTCATGCAAGGATTCGAACACAAGACCTTCGACAAGCTAACTTATTACCACTTGAACCAGCAGGCTCATTCTGATATGGGTTAACAAATAATATTATATAAGTCCACCCAACAGGGATAAGGCTTGGATAAAAAATAACCAAAATTTGCTAAAAGTAGGACTTGAATCCAAGACCTCTCAAACACACCCAGAACACTTAACCACTGAAGCAGATACACATTTGTCAAGATTTTACAAAAACAGACTTGAATTATTTAGGGTACTTACATCAAATTCTATGAGTCACACATACATAGTCCATCATCCACTTATGATTTAGGTATGCCACACTATGAAAATCATAAGTGAATAAATCCATAAACGGATTCATGAATTATTCTTCCAGGTCCAACCCAATGTACTGCCAATCCAGCCAGTCACATATATGTCTCTATCTTCTAAGAGTCATCATCTCCAATGCCCAAGACAAAATATTTCCCCAATTGGACTTGATAGATGACATATTAGTCTTTCAATCAGTTTGCTCGTTTTCGATTAGACTAAGGACAAGTTTAGGTTCGTCTACTAATATAAGCTATCTTTTTTTGTTACGATCCGGCCACATAATAGCGATTAGTATTAGTTTAAACAACTAGACAACCAATTAGTCAATATTTGCTTCTATTTTTCTTTTCATGCAACAACCACATAAGGACAATTATACAAAGTATATTAATGTAATCTATGAAATGTTTTATTAACCAATTTGTTTGAAAAAATTCCAAGTTTACAAATGAATATACTACACTCAGGGGACCAGATCCAACAATTGTCATTATCTCTAAAAAATAAAGACGCAATTTGGGTGATAGTTGATAAGTTGAAAAAATCAACTCATTTCATTTTGGTGAGAACTGACCATTCACTTAAGAAATTGGTTTATTTATATATCTTTGAGATTGTGAGATTGAGTAGTGTGCCATTATCTATTATTTCGGACTGGGATCTAAGATTCACCTTCAAATTCTAGGGTAAACTACACGAAACTCTGGGCACTCAAGTGAATTTCAGTACAACATTTCACCCTTTGATTGATGGACATTGGAGCGAGTAATCCAAATACTCGAAAATATGTTGGGTTTTTGTGTAATTGAATTTGAGGGAAACTAGGAAAGATTCTTCCGTTAGTTGAATTTGCCTATAACAATAACTATCAAGCGAGTATTAAAATGACACCTTATGAAGCTTTATATGACCGTAAATGTCGAACCCCTCTATACTAGTGAGAGTTGACTGAAAGAATAATAGCAAGAAAAAATTTGATGTGAGAGACCGAAAATGAAGTTAGGGTTATTCGATATTTCTTGAAGCCTGCTTCCGACAGACAAAAATCTTATGGCAGTTTGAAAAGAAAAGACATTAAGTTTAAGAGTGGCGATAAATTCTTCCTAAAAGTTCCACCTTGGAAAAAGGTTCTACGATTTGAAAAAAAATGGAAGCTCAGTTCAAGATTCATTGGACCATATGAAATTCTCGATAAATTTAAACTTGTGGCATACCAACTAGCTCTACGTCTACAATTGGATAAGGTTCACAATGCTTTCCATGTATCGATGCTAAGAATATATAGATTCAATCCTTCCCATGTCTTAACTTCCGACGAAATCGAGTTGCAACCTAATTTAACATATAGCAAATAATCGGTTAAAAATTTAGCTCGAGAAGTGAAAGAGTTGAGGAATAAGCACATGGAGCCAGTGAAGGTAATGTGGCTCTGTCATGGCACAAAAAAGGCTACTTGGGAGTTAGAATAAACTATGAAATCTTAATACCCCCATCTTTTCTCAAGTAAATTTCGATGACAAAATTTCTTAAGAGGAGAATTGTAATAGCTCAATTTTTAGTGGTACTAAAAATGCAGTTTTGGAACCTCGTTTCCATAAAATGAGTCCATAAATATTAAATATGAATATTTACTAGGTTAATATAAAGGTATATTGATGTTTGGTTCATCAATTTTGTCAATTAAATAGTTAATTTAAGTACAATGACTAAATTGTAAAAGTCCAATCAGTATAGGTTTTTAATTGGCCAAAGGTTTAGGGACTTAAATTGCTTAGCCAAAGGTCCAAAATGGTAATTAAACCATTTGTAATTGAGTGTTAGTGGAAGATGATGGCATGTTTATTAAGCTTTTTAATGATTAATTTAGTTAAACTAAACATGATTATTAAGATTAATTAAGTTTTAATTATACTATATATATTCAAATAAGTGGAAAGAAAGAGAGAGTTGTCATTTTCTTCATCTCTTTTACCGGATTCAACCTAGGAAAAGAATGAAGAAAACCAATTTTGAAGCTAAGTCATTCAACCATTGATTGATAAGTAAATTCAAGTCTTTTTCTTGTTTTTTTTTTTATGAATTTGAAGTCATGAGAGCTTGATTTAGTTAGTCCATGTATTAATTTTTGAAATTTTTAAAATTTTAGAAAGTTCCAATTGTTAAGAATTAGATGAAATTGGTGTGAAATTATTAGAAATTAAGCTTAGTTTAAGAAAATGACTTAATTGTAAGGTTTAATTGTTAGTTTCAAACATTAGGGACCAAATTGAATAACATGTAAAAATCGTTATGAAATTTCAATAGGAATAGGAAGTAGAGGGTCTCTAATGAATATATGTAAAATTGAATTGTAATCCGAAACTCGAAGTTGGAAGTTATGACTATTTCGAATTTAGGGACTAAATTGAATAAAATGTAAAATTTAGGGATATAAAAAATAAGTTCATATAGGTTCATTCATATCATGGCATAATATGAAAATGTTTAATATTGATTAATTGTATAGAATAATTGTACAGATCAAGATTTTGATTCAAGTGGAGCTAATAGGGAAAAAGCAAAAATTGTAGACTAGTCTCTGAAAAAATCAATTGTTTTGCATTTTGAACAGGTAAGTTCATATGGAACTTACTATTTTGTGTGTGTGTGTTTGAATATAAATTGATTATTTGTGAATTGTCATGAAAGGCTAGAAACGAACCAAATTAAAATGTTATGTATAGTTCTAATAGAACCTTCTCTTCTACCAGGGATCGATCATTATCTACGAGCCAAGACATTACTTTTTATTCATTATTCTCTTTATTACTATTAACAAATTAACAAATCAAATTACCACAACAAATTATCTTAAGAATAATTAAATTCTATACTTAAAAAGAGTGGCATGATGTATCATGTAAATTGTTTGAAAATTTGATTTTTTACGGTATGTATATATAAAATATGTAATACGTATAGGGTACAATATGAAAAATGGATAATTACAGGGATGTGTGATATTTAGATGTGTAAAAGATGCCTGTATGAACTTAGTAAATGGTTAGGATACGATTGATATGTCAATAAGGTCTTATGCACTCTTGTATGGGTTATGTTATTATACGAATATTATCTCAGGTTATGTTGAAGTCCAACATTTTTTGAGGATCTTCGAGTTCATGGATATGTATAAATAGATGTATGCTCACCTTGTGAATGTTGCAAAACGCTATGATCTAGCCAACATTATGCCAAAGTAAGGTAGCTATCATGCTTAGATATAAATAAGGTAAGTATAGTATTTTTTTAGTTTAAAGTTGTGCATGTATATAAGGGACTTAGTGACCTTGACATTTTGAAATTGTTTACTACTTGGCAAATGGGGCATAGCCCATCTTGTGTAATATGTTTCCTTCTGACTTGGTAAATCTATGGTAATAGTCATGTTTCCTACTAGA
Organism: Gossypium rotundifolium; assembly: GCA_025506655.1. Classification (NCBI taxonomy): domain Eukaryota; kingdom Viridiplantae; phylum Streptophyta; class Magnoliopsida; order Malvales; family Malvaceae; genus Gossypium; species Gossypium rotundifolium. The sequence goes on from CP106723.1 coordinate 53,944,487, forward strand.
ATAAGTGATGATATATGCTTATATATTTAGTATGTGGAATGATATAAAATTAAGTACAAAATGTAGCTAAGTTGATGAATATTGACTTATATGAAAGTAATGCTTGGAAGTATGCTTGAAATATGTAGTTGATACTTGATTTTTTTGTTCATGCTAAAGTCCTATGAGTCATTTATGTATATAATGTATAGAAATGTATTTACTGAAGTTCAATGAAATGTCTTAATCTGTTTTGGCATAGGTAGATTTGGCATTTGAATGAATGTAATGACATAAATTGATTTGGAATAAGTTGAGCTCATGTCTGAGTTGGTTTGATTGGAATTGGTTAGGTGATTTGTTTAGCATGAAATAGTATGAATTTGAATTGGTTTTGATGGTATAAGGTTGTACGATTCATTAAGTAGTATTGCACTTGGTAGAGTAGGAACCAAAATGATGTGTTTTTTAAACCAAAAACAGAGGCCTTGTCACAACCACCAACGTCTAATGTCGCAACGTTGTGCTGACAATGAGTGATGTCGCGGTGTCAGTATGCTTGAAATCGTGAGCGACATTGCGACTTGACTTACTAAGTTGGCAACTTCATGTCGTGGAGATTGTGAGGTCGCGATGTAGGTTCGGGAATTTTCAAAACTTTACAATTTGATCCTAGTTCCTATTTGGGTTAACAAAAGAGCTTTCTTAGGCTTATGTGAGACCCGAAATTGATTGTGATGTATATTTAAAATGTGAATGATACTTATTATATAGATGTGATTGGTTGAAAGGTGTATAATAATTTGAAGTTGCTCCGGCAATAGTTATAGCATCGTAACTTGGACCTAGCGACCGAGTGGGGTATGGGGTGTTACACTTTACACATAACAAGGCCCATGACCCGAATGGACTTCACCTCCTTCTAAGTCTTCAAATCCCACGAAAAGTGGATCAAAAAGAGTAATTTCCAACTCGAACTTCCAGAAGTGGTCTTTGGTTTTCACATCTCCTATTTGAGGATGACATTATTTTGTTTGCTAAGATAGATGAAAAATCTGTTAAAGCCATAAATATAAATCTTATTACATTTATGGAGGAATTTGGATTAATTTTGCCAAGTCTAGAGTGGTTTTCTCTCTTAACTGCACATTTGATACTGTGAAACATACATGCAACTCTTTAGGCATCAAGAAAAACCTAATTCGGACTGGATTAAATGGTTGTTTGGAATGAAAGAACGATTAACTTTTGGTATATAATTGATTAGGATTAGGACCAATGCAAGAACTAATTCAAGGCCCACTTAGCGAGAATGAAGGTAACAGAGTTTAGCCAAGTCAAAGACAAATGAAATGAGTCTAAGTCCTAATGTTTTTTTCCATGCATATCCCTCGAGATCTCATTGACTTTTTCTTAAGTACCCCAATACCAGATTTAGCCAGTGATAGTGATATTGTTTGTTAGGGACCATTGAAAAATTGTTGTTTTGTTAGTAGTTGTATTATCAACAACTTTTTTAGAGTGATATATTACAAATGATAATTTGATTTAAATTTTTGATATTCATTTATAAACTCCTTTATCATACCAATTATTTTATAGTAATTAATATTTTAAAAAATATAAAATATGCAACTGTGTAATTATAATTTTACCGCCAAACATAATATATGAGATTATAATGTAATTACTCTATTAATAAAACATGTCTAAAAATTATATTTTTTATAATTAATTACTATATTAATAATTATATTTTAATCAAATTATTATGTGTAAATACTCAAAACAACCATTACTATTTTTAATTAAATTTTAATTTAATATTAAAAATAAAACCTCATTTTAAAAACCAAACCCAACCATGACCACTTTTAAATTATTATCCAAAACCAAACATTAATGTATATAGTGTTATTATTATATTTATTAGATCCTCATTGTTAAAGGAATCCCTGATTTGATTGATGAAATATTTGATGTGACTCAACGCGTAAGCCTTTGTTGATGCCCAAGGCTGATGGGGCATTTATTCTTACGATCTTTAAGCCATTTAACAATCAAAAGATAATTATTATTATTATTATTATTATTATTATTATCACCTATCTGAATAAATTCTTCTTGCCGGAGGCCTCGACAAATCTAAAATTCATTTGTAGGTAATTTTTCAAAAAGTTTAATTTATTTCAAATATTAAAATTTCAAACTTAATCTAAATAGTTAGATTTAAAAAAATTAAATCGATGGTAGAATAAATTAAAATATCACTTTTGATTCAATTATTAATTTAGTTTTAATTAAATTATTAAAAATTATAAAATCGATTCAATAAAATCAATTGGTTCTGAGTCATTCATTTAAAAATTGATTTAACCTCTTTATTTACATTTATATATCAATTTATTTTTATCCGATTCTAACAATCATGCCAAATGAAAATATTAAAATTCATTTAATAAGATCTGTTATCAAAATCTTTTATTATGCTTTCATTATGCAACTAGTCATTGTTTTTAAATTTAATAATGTGTTTATTTTTGAAATTTAAAATCTTAACTTTAATTTAAAATGATAATTATTAAATTAATTAATTAAAATGATGTGATTTTTTAATATTATTTGAAAATAGGAAGTACATGATAATGTATTTGTTGCATAAAATTTGAAAATAGAATTCAGATTGAAATTTTAAAAATTTTAAAATTTTAAAAATAAAAAATTTAAATTTGAGAAGAAAAATTAAGGGTAAATTATATAAATAGTCACTTAACTATTAGTGCATTTTGTTTTGATCACCTACGTTTAAAAATTTTCATTTTAGTCACTAACGTTGTTGAAATTTAGTGACCTTTTTTATTGACATGATATTAAATTTAGCCCTTTAATTTTTACAAATTCTATCAATTTGGTTCTAATTCTAAAAAGTTCAAGAAATTTAACCCTCAACTTTACACATTCTATTAATTTAATCTTAATTCATAACAATTTAAATTTTAGAAAAACTTTAAAAATAAAAAGTATTTGAAAGTTCATTTTCAATAAAAATACATAAGATTTTATAAAAATACATACAAAACTATAAAATATTAATAAATTAATGAATATCTATTTTCCTATTTTCTAACATGACATTTATTTATTAAAATAATAATTTTATAAATAAGATAATTTAAGGAGGAAAAATATGAAGAAGACTTAAGCAAATTCAACTTTCCCCTTTTTTTTTCAAAATTAGTGACCATCATGTTTAAACTGGGTCAAAAACTACGGTTTAAGACAAAAAAAGGTAAGATTTGATGTTTTTAAGATTTTGAGGTTGTGCTTGAAGGGGCAAGATTGTTTGAAGATATATATAGGTGAGGATAAGGTTATTAGTGGTGATGGTTGTAGGCGAAGGTATCCAACATTTAGACAAATTTGGTTTAGAGTTAAGATTAACAAACAATGCAAAACGTATAATAAATAAATAAATTATTATTTATAAAATAAAACTAGAAAAAAATACAAGTTTGAATCTAGTTTAAGTCTAGTTAATTTGGGATTTTTTCAAAAATATTTTATTTTAATAAATAAATTTCATGTTATAAAAGAAAAAAAATGATTATTTATTTCTATATATTTATGTATATTTTATCAAAAATGATTTTTAAATATTTTAAAAAAATTAATTTTAAATTTTTAAGAACCGAGACTAAATTAACAAAATGTGTAAAATTGAGAGTTAAATTTATTGAAAATTTCAAAATTAAGATTAAAATAATAGAATATATAAACATTGAAAGGCTAAATTTATTATTTTACCAATAAAAAAGATTATGTCAATATTCTGTTAATAATTTAACAAATAAGTGATCAAAATATTAAATTTTGATAACATTAATAATTAATAATAACTTTTAAATATAGATAATCAAAATACAAACATGATTTATATATTTTATCCAAAAGTTAAATCCACGGCATGCAGTAATAGCAAAATTTATGGAAAATTTTGCAATACCACTTGTTATGACCCTGAAACGGGATTTAATACTTTATTTTTAAGATTTTGTTTTTATTTTTGTTTTTATTTGATGAAATAATCATTTATAAATTTAATGCTATGATTCTGAAATGAAAAATCAGTCTCATTTAGGTTATCTTTCATGCAAGGTGAAATGTTATATATTAATTTTGATTTTAAAATTTTAATTTAATTAAAATTTTACAGATTATTAATAATATTATTAAATTAGCATTATTTTAAAATAATATATATATTGCATATACAAACAATTATATTAGTCTAATACAAAAATAAATGCATATATTTAATTTTTAAAATATGTACAATTAAATTAAAATTAAAGTTTTATATATAGTCACAATTCAAATTTCATGTTCATGTGTGTAATTACATCAAATCAAATTTATATACTAAATTATTCATTAAATCAAAATTCAAGTAGTTATGTTTGTTGTTTTGTTATGATAATGGATTTGAGAGTAAAGGAGATAGAATATTAGGTTTTTGGGACTGTTGAACCATTGATAACAAATTAAATAAGAAAAGAAAAATGATACTGATTTATTTGATAACGGAACGAATCACCAATAAATAAAAGGGGTTTATAAATTAATAATGAAGTTTATCATCATCAATTAGCAAATAATTAAAGAAAGAAGAATGTACACAGGCTGTACTTTGATGATAGAGGAATAACGGAAACATAATCTCCTTTCAACTTGTAGCTTTATCTCTTAATTAGATTAACTCGAATACAAAGTTTAATATATAGCTCATTACCCATGGACTTTTTTTTTTTTTTTGGGTGATTTGAGAAGCGTATTTGTTCTTTATTTTGCTATCACCACCATATTTCACTCATCCTAGTGAGAAAGAATTCTAGAAATATGTGCTGTTGGGCTTTTATTTTCTTTTATCTATAATTGCTAGTTCTATTTTATTTTCATACCCATTTTGTGGGTCACTCGAATCACTAATTATTTATTATTTAAAATTAAAAAGGATTTCCTTTAATTTTTTAAAATATTTTGTTGTAATATTTGTCTAAGGTGAACCTCACCTCTTAAACTTGGGAAATTAAGAAATGACTCGGGCATTATGTTTAGTATTATACTTCTTACTAAAAATATAAATAAGATATTGGTGCTTATAATAAGTTATCCGAAGTTTAGAAAATAGTTAGACTCAAGCTATCAAGGAAACAAAGTTCAAGTACTTTATTAGTCTAACTTATCAACTTAATTAAACTGTTCATTTATAATATTAAATGATTACTTTACATTAAATCTATACAAATTTAAAACTTTAAATCCTAAAATTTGTTATTCAAATTTAAAATTGTATATTTGAAATGAATTTGAACTTGAGCTCTAATATATAAATAATATAAATAAATTTAATCAAATTGAACTCAAATAGTTTGATTTTACTCTGAACTAAGTTGAAACTAAATTTTGAGCAAAAAATATTGAGGAAAGTTTTTAAAATGGTTGGCTAAGTGCCAAACAAACATGATCACTTCCACTATCATTTGTGACAGGCTGTTACTTGTTATATTTGGAGTTAGAAATTCATTGAAACAAATTTTTTGGGCTTTGAAGGTGTTGATATTCTAGATGTATGTAAGCTCGACTTTAAAGACCAATCCATATGAGGCAACTTATCTTGAATATTGAATTGGATAAGATCAAGCAATTGAATCCTTTGGATTGTGGAGAACGGATCACGATAGCATTAAAGATACCATAGAAGAATGTATATTTAACATTCCACTTTACATTGGTTGTTTATTGGTATATTGTATTTTAATATTTTATAACTATTGTAATTAAAGATATTAGATTGTAATTGATCTTTAGTATGTTAGAATGTCACATCCCAAATTTGATGGATCTGAGAGAAAGGCGAATAGATGTGAAGATTATTTGTTTTGATGCACTTTGGTAGTTACTCCGCCAATTTATAAGCTTCCGACTAACTAATCTTTGGCACATGGAGAATCTGCCCATAATAGTTTCTCAGGATTTAATTCTCGTAGTATTCTTTAATTGAAGAAGGATTACGATAAGCTAAGAGTACGCCTTGGAAGTTTTGGTTGAGTATAACACGCCTATCAAGCATATGAGGAAGTTGTAGAGAATTACAATGCCTTTAAGGCCACGCCATATATGAGTTATCGCCAATAGGTATAGTACTCTAAGTTTACTCAAACGATGTGCAAATGGGTTCTATAATGTGATTGGTTGGTGGTCAACTGAAGGGATTGACTGGTCAAATAGCATCGACATAAGATTTTCTTTTATATTTTCTCCAATCTTTGTAGGTGTAACACCCCACACCCGGCCTATACGTTATGACCAGATCTAGCATGCCACATCAGGTGTTGTTTGAATACTTTGTGCTCATTTTTAAAACTTATTTACGAATCAAAAACTTTCTACGTTTAACCATTCCGATTTTCATTACTTATTAACAAAACAAGTTTTACTCAAAATCATTCCCTTTTAAAAATATTATTATGTGTCTATTCATTTATTTTTAAAAACTTGTCTGTTACGGAAGTTTGGTTTTAACAGTTGCGAAAACGTGATATTTTAGAAACAATGGTTGTTGTTTTAAAACCCGAGTTAAATAAATTAGTAGTCTGTAATGAAAGCCTAGATAAAAGTTAAAAACAATTCCAATGGTCTTATTACAAAAATTATTAACCCAAAAAAATAAAAGTAAAAAAAACTGGAATAAAGTAGCTAGATTAACCCCAAGAACATACAGGAAGTGTGGCCACCTCCGAGTCCCTCGCGGCTCCAAATCCTCTAAGGCCGGGGATTACCTGCACAGTTAAAAAAAAGGTGAGTTATGAGAACTCAGTGTGTAATCCCCCTTACTGCACTCACAGTTTGGGCCCAAGCCCAATGCAGAATCAGTCCGGGCCCAAGCCCTAAAATTATGTCAATGCAAACAAGATACAGCCCAACCCAGTCCAACCATCACACCACTCGTACCAACCCTACACACCATGTGGGGACCAAGTCGGCCTACCCAGCCCTACACACCAATAATGCAGTCGAGCTGCTAATATCAACGCAACAAAGCTGCCAGTAACAGTATACATGGCTGAGCCACTAAAATCAGTATATTGTGGCAAAGCCACTGAATCAGTATTACGTGGCATAGCCACCAGTACAGTACTTCCTCCAATACATAACCCCACCCAATGCAACATGTCGTGACATAATAAATCAATGTATGCAATAATTTACTATCATAATCAATTAAACATATTACATGCACAACACTAGATCTACCCTTAGGGGTATAACAGTCATTTGATCGGTTGGGGGTAAAATGGTAATTTACCCCTCTGGGTATTCCAGTAATTTCACATAACGAGAGTGTTTTAGTAATTTTTCCCAACGAGGGTATTTTAGTAATTTTACCCACCTGGGGTATTTCAGTAATGTTACCCACCAGGGGTATTTTAGTAATTTTACCCGCCGAAGGTATTTTAGTAATTTTATCTTCTAATGGCCTTTCTGGGGCCCACTGTCTCCTCGAGCGACACATGTCCCATTTTTGGTCACTGCGGTGTAGTTGGGCCTAATTTCTAATTTCGGCCCAAATAGGCCCACACACTCGTGTGGCCCATTCGATTTATTTTGGTCTCGATTTCTGCGACTTGCGATCACATCAGTCATCCAGCCCTTACTATTGTTTTTGCTCATGTGGGCTGTTAACCCATTGGGCCCACATAGCCCGCTTAGACTCAACAAGGCCCATTACGGCCTCAGTTTCACGAGAGAGTTCGTGACACTCTCAACAGTTTATTGCCAACACTAGTGGCTCGGTTTACCTCTACGAGCGCTCACACGCTCTAGTGATCATGGATGTCGATACTTCGACTTTTAACCGATTCACAAAGTGTTGCACTATCAGAATAAACAATGGTGCGAGGATACACACCTTGTTACAAGCGTAGGTTGAAGCTCCCAAGATTAAGCACCTAAGAAAATAATAAATTCTTAATCCATTAGTTTTAACCCTGATAAGACATCTCCAAAGATTGAAACTGATTAATCAACTCATACTACTTACCACCAAACAAGAGATCTACCGCAAAGGAAGAGTGTTCCGTCGGCTCCTTGGTTAAGCAAATCGAGTCCCTAGCAACATTTAAACGGAAAGAAGATGTAAGCTATATAGTTCCCACGGCCACAATTGAAAGAAAAATAGCCTTTCACCTTGAGAGCACCTAAAACGATAAGAAAAAAACTCAATCAACCCATATTCGGCCCTAGCCACACTTACCAACCAATTTCTGAAATTCAAAGGCTGAATGAACGAAGAGGAGGATATGCTTAGACCCTACTAGATTTGGCCTACACTAAAGGAGTCAAGGCTTACTACTTGTTCAACTTTGCAAGACCAAGAGAAGAATGAGAGAAAGAGAAGAGTTGGATGGTCGGCTAGAGAGAACCCGAAAAGAGAAAGTGCAAGTTTGGCTTTTGGAAGAGAAGAGAAAACAACAAGTATGATGGGAAAAGGGAAGGGAGATGTGTTGGTACGGCTTAGGGGTAAAGAAAAGAAGTGATCGGTTGGGAAGATGAAATTGAGAAGAAGGAAGGAAAGGAAAAGAGAGAAAAGCCTTACCAATTCGGCACTTAGCAGAAGAAATGAAAGAGAAAGAAAAGATGAAGAAGAGTGCTTTCGGCAATTCGCAAGGGAAATGAAGGAGAAAGAAAAATGCCAAAGGAGTGAATTTGGCAGAGGTCCACAGTGGAAAGAAAATAACTTGAAATGTCCAAAAGTGCCAAAATGATAACACTTCCCCAAGAAAAATTCAAAGAAAAATTTGGCACCTCCCTTAACACAAACCGAATATGCACTTTACAAAATGAAAAGTCTTTGGCGAAATTCCCTATTCACTTCCCCACATTCGGCCAACTCCCCCTCACTCATCCATCCCTTGATTCCCTCCACTTCCTTCTCCTTGAATTGCTCCCCTCCTTCCATTCAAATTATTTGACCAAGTCTCCAACTCCCCTTGAAGAGTTTGATCTGAACTCTGCTTCCTCCCCCCTCAAGTCATAAAATAAAAGCTTCTATTTGCAGCTTGTGGGATTCAAACCCCACTCTCCAAGCCTTCCTAAAGACACCACTGCCACTGAGCTACCAGCTTATCTTGTGCTACATAATCACACACAATTACACTTGAGCCTTACCGCTAACAGCCCTTCTCCACTTTAGGGTCAAAAACTAAACTTTTTCCCATGCTCAAGCTCGAACCCAGGCTTCTATAGGACCCCCAAACACACTCAAATTTCTAGCCAAATAAACACAACAAGGATTTAAGAAAAACTACAAACCCCTAACTTTTTGGGGTGTTACAACTCTACCCTCTTTAAAGAAATTTCGACCTCGAAATTTACCTAGTCAAAAGAGATTTAGATATTGCTGACGCATCACCTCCTCAGACTTCTACGTGGCTTCCTCAGAACCGTGATTACGCTACAGCACCTTGACTAATGGAACAGATTTCCTTTTCAGCACCTTAACATCACGGTCCACAATCTGTACCGATTCTTCTTTAAATGTCAAATCAAGTCTTACCTCGATCTCCTCCACAGGCACTATATGAGAAGGATTAGAACAGTAGCACCTCAGCATAGAAACATGGAATACATTATGTATACGACTCAACTTAGGAGGCAACTCAAGTAGATAGGTGACCGGTCCTACACGCTTTGATATTTGGTAAGGCCCGATGAATCTAGGGCTCAGCTTGCCTTTCCGCCTAAATCTCAAAGTCTTCTTCCAAGGTGAGACCTTCAAGAAGACATATTCCCCCACAGAGTACTCTATCTCTTTACGCTTTAGGTCGAATATGACTTCTGTCTATCAGATGCTTCTTTTAACCGATTACAGATCACTTTCACCTTCTCCTCAGTTTCAGAGACTAGTTTTAGACCCAACAATCGCTGCTCACCCAATTCAGTCCAACAAGTAGAGGTACGACACCTACGACCATATAACGCCTCGTACGGTGCCATCTGAATACTAGATTGGTAACTATTGTTATAAGTAAATTCCGCTAAGGGTAAATAGTCTTACCAACTGCTCTTGAACTCAATCACACAGCTTTTCAACATATCCTCCAAAATCTATATTACCCTCTCCGACTGACCATCAGTCTGCGGATGGAATGCTGTGCTGAAATCTAACCTTGTACCCAGAGCTTCGTGTAACACTCTTCAAAACCGTGATGTGAATCTAGGGTTTCTGTCCGAAATGATAGACACTAGTACGCCATGTAACCTTACAATTTTGCCGCATATAAGTAATCAGTGCGGACCGATATGAAGTGGACAGATTTAGTCAGCCAATCAACAATTACCCACACCGAATCTTTTTTAGTAGGCGTCAAGGGTAGACCACTAACAAAATCCATAGTTACTCTCTCCCACTTCCGGGTGGAATCTTAATAGATTGTAGCAATCCCGAAGGTAGTTGATGCTCAGCCTTCACTTTTGACATGTCAAACACTTACTTACAAAATTAATAACCTCACGCTTAAGTCCTAGCCACTAGTACAGTTCACGTAGATCTCGGTGTAACTTGTTTCCCCTAGGATGCATAGCCTATGGGCTACTATGCGCCTCCTGCAAAAGCGACTGCCTTAACTCAGAGTCCCTCGGTACAGAAACTCTTCCACGGAAGCATAATACTCCTTCACTATTTAGACCAAAATCCTTAGTATTTCCCTTATTCACCTGTTGAAACCGAGGAACCAATGACTTATCTAACATCTGCTTCTCTTTAATTTGTACTACCCACGTCGGCTTTACTTGAAGTTCAGCTAGCAGACAACCATATTCAAACAGGCTGAGACTAGCAAACATTGCTCTTAAATCAGACACAACCTTACGGCTCAATGCATCTGCTACCACGTTAGCTTTTTCCGGATGGTACTCGATCGAGCAATCATAATCTTTAAGCAACTTTATCCATCTTCGTTGCTTAAAGTTCAACTCCTTCTGAAGTAATGAGGTATTTGAGACTCTTATGGTTGGTATAAACTATCGACTTTTCTTGGTACAAGTAGTGTCTACAAATCTTTAGTGTGAATACCACCGCAGCTAATTCCAGATCATGAGTAGGATAATTCAACTCGTTCGGCCTAAGCTGACGAGACGTATAGGCCACCACCTTACCCTCTTGCATCAGCACACAACCCAGTCCCGTGTGCGATGCATCACAGTAGATAACAAATTCCTTTCTAGCCTCTAGCTGAATTAATCTAGGAGCTTGATCGAATCTTCTTGATTTCTCAAAACTCTTCCTCATTTTTTATCGGTCAAACAAATGGTACTCCTTTACGTAGTAACTTAGTTAAGGGTGCAACAATCAGTAAGAACACCTCAACAAACAGTCTGTAATACCCGGCCAGACCTAGAAAACTTTGAATCTTAGATATCGACTTGGTGGTTTCCACTCTAATATAGCCTCAACTTTTCGGGGATTAACCTTAATTCCATCGGCAGACACGACATGACCTAAAAATGTCACCTCTCGCAGCCAAAACTCGCACTTACTGAATTTGGCATATAGTTGCCTTTCTCTCAATATTTGCAGGACAACTCGGAGATGTGAATCATGTTCCTCGTCAGTTGTTGAATACACCAAAATATCATCTATGGACACCACCATGAACTGGTCTAAGTAGGGTTGAAGGACCCGATTCATCATATCCATGAAAGCAACTAGTTTATTTGTTAGCCCAAACGGCATGACCAAAAACTCGTAATGTCCGTAATGAGTTCGAATGCATTCTTGTGCACATTTGCCCTCTTAACCCTCAATTGATAGTATCCCAATCTAAGATCTATCTTGGAGAAAATTGCGGCTCCTCGTAGCTGATCAAATAGATCATCTATTCTTGGTAATGGGTACTTGTTCTTAATCGTCAGTTTATTCAGTTGACGATAATCAATACACATGCGCATTGACCCATCATTCTTCTTTACGAATAGCACCGGTTCTCTCCATGGTGACACACTTGGTCAAATGAAACCTCGATCCAGTAACTCTTGGATCTAAGCCTTTAGTTCTACCAGCTCCTTCGGTGTTATCCTCTAAGAGGCGATAGACACTGACGCCATTCCCGGTAGGAGCTCAATGCCAAACTCGACCTCACGATTTGGTGGCAACCCCGAAATCTCTTCAGGAAATATATCCAAAAATTCCTTTCCCATTCTGACATCTCCAATAGACAAACCTTTAACATCAAATGTGCTAACATAAGCTAAAAATGCCTCGTAACCTTTACGAACCAGCTTCTCAGCCCTTAATGCTGAGATTGCGTTGGACAAATAGTCCCTATGCTCTCCTATCACGATCACTTCCTCATCCTCTGAAGACTTTAATGCCATACGCTTAGCAGCGCAATCCAAACTCGCACGGTGTTTCACTAACTAATCTATGCCTAAAATGAGATCGAACTCGCCAAACGGCAGTTCCATCAAATTTGAAAAGACAACCCCTTGGACCTCTAGGGGTACATCCCTAAACAGTTTATTCACTCTAACTGACTGTCCCAGTGGACTAACCACTATTAGTTCCCTCTCAATAAGTTCAAACTGTATACCTAATGCTCCCAACACAGTACATGCAACAGACGGTTGTATAGACCCAATGTCAATTAAAGTTGTAAAGGGTACATCATGAATGAGGAACATACCAATTATGATGTCAGGTGCGTCACCATCCTCTTTACACCGAGCAGCATAAACCAACCCTGGCTGTCTCGCCTCCGTATTACCAACACCTCTACCCGATGCTCATCGACCTCATCCAAACCCATTTCCCCCTCTGGCTGGACCACGGCCTCTCGGTGGCTATTGACCACCTCTCCCTGGCTGAACATATCTCTAACTAGCTACTTGCATTTGTCCCGGCCTCTGCATACAGTCTCTAACCTTGTGGTCCTTAGACCCACATCTGAAGTAACCAGAACATAGCGCAAAGCTGCGGTTTGCCAGCAATAATCGAAACTCCAGTTCAGACTGGCCCATCAAATCTAGGCCTCTTATTAGACCCATTAGAAGAACTCGAGGGCCCAAAACCCCTCTTATCTCTGCTTCTATCCTATTCACAATTCTGATGCTCTAAGCGTTTCACATCTTCGGCAATCTTAGCCTTCTCAACCAAGGCAACGAAATCTCTTTCCCTCTACGGGGCTATCAGTACCCGCAACTCATCCCGAAGACCATCCTCAAACTGCACGCAGTACTCATATTCAGTCGCGACTATGCCCCGAGCATACCGGCTTAATCGCAGGAACTCTGCCTCATACTCCGCTACAGACTTATTTCGTTGAACCAGATTCAGAAATTCCTTTCCCCGGGCGTCCACATAACTTGCCCAAACATACTTTCCTTGAAGGCCGCCTTAAAGAAGTCCCAAGTCACACGGTCGGCTTGCGTGCCTTCCCTCACAGTAAGCCACCATTGGTATGCCTCATCTCGTAGTAGGGACACTGCTCCCTTTAGCTTTTGCTCCACGGTGCAGTCTAGGTCATCCATGATTCGCTCAACCGCCTCTAACCAATATTCTGCGACATTTGGGGCTACACCAGAGATGCCCCTGAAGATTTTCGCCTCGTTAGTTCGAGTCATTTAGAGATTGATCCTTGGCCCACTAACCTAGTACTCACTCCAACAACCCTTTCCAAAGCTCGTAGCATTGCTTGGGATAGGGCATCATCCCCACCTGCTCGGTCATGGGACCCCGTCTCAGTCACTGGTGATGTCGACGCTTCCCTTTCAAGTATGTGTCCTGAAGCTAAGGACCCGGCCCTAGCACCTCAGACCCTACCACGGCCACTTGTACCCCTTCCGCGACGTCTTACACTCATATCGTTGTAGAGTACTTATCTAATTAAGAATTTTATGAATCAGCTTATAGTTCTCATCATTATTAACAAGTATTTTATGAAAAGCAATAATTAAGGTTGTTCTCGCAGATCGCATATACCACAGTCTCAATCTCCTATAGTCTCAGTTTCTATAACTAAGGAGTTTCAGTATACTACTATTATCCCTAATAGTTTTCTCAGCACAGTCATATCTGTATATAACAAAGTATAGGGTTAGAAATCTTACGGATTTGGTGCCGGAGACTCGGTGGGCCACACTTGTAGTAATATCACTACTTTTCTAAACTAGAATTTAAATAGATTTTGAAAATTTTCAAAACCCATTCCACAGCTGAGTTTTGCAACCTATCTCTGATACCACTAAATGTAACACCCCACATCCGACCTATACATTATTGCCGGATCTAGCGTGCCACATCAAGTGTTGTTTGAATACTTTGTGCTCATTTTTAAAACTTATTTATGAATAAAAAACTTTCTACGTTTAACCATCCAGATTTTCATTACTTATTAACAACACAAGTTTTACTCAAAATCATTCCCTTTTAAAAATATTATTATGCGTCTATTCATTTGTTTTTAAAAGCTTGGCTGTTATGGAAGTTTGATTTTAACAGTTGCAAAATGTGATATTTTAGAAACAATGGTTGTTGTTTTAAAACCCGAGTTAAATAAATTAGTAGTCTGTAATGAAAGCCCAGATAAAATTTTAAAATAATTCCAATGGCCTTATTACAAAAATTATTAACCCAAAAAATAAAAGTAAAAAAAACTGGAATAAAGTAGCTAGATTAACCCCAAGAACATGCAGGACGTGTGGCCACCTCCGAGTCCCTCTCGGCTCCAAATCCTCTAAGGCCGAGGATTACCTGGATAGTTAAAGAAAAGGGTGAGTTACGAGAACTCAGTGTGTAATCCCCCTTACTGCACTCATAGTTTTGGCCCAAGCCCAATGTAGAATCAGTCCGGGCCCAAGCCCCAAAATTATGTCAATGCAAACAAGATGCAGCCCAACCCAGTCCAACCATCACACCATCCGTACCAACCCTACACACCATGTGGGGACCAAGTTGACCCACCCAACCCTACACACCAATAACGCAGTCGAGCTACTAATATCAACGCAACAAAGCTGCTAGTAACAGTATACGTGGCTGAGCCACTAAAATCAGTATATCATGGCAGAGCCATTGAATCAGTATTACATGGCATAGCCACTAGTACAGTACTTCCTCCAATACATAACCCCACCCAATGCAACATGTTGTGACAATAAATCAATGTATGCAATAATTTACTATCATAATCAATTGAACAGATTACATGCACAACACTAGATATACTCAAGGGTATAAAGGTCATTTGATCAATTAGGGGTAAAACAATAACTTACCCCTCGGGGTATTCTAGTAATTTCACCCAACGAGGGTGTTTCAGTAATTTTACCCAACGAGGGTATTTTAGTAATTTTACCCACCAGGGGTATTTCAATAATTTTACCCACCTGAGGTATTTCAGTAATTTTACCCACTAGGGGTATTTCAATAATTTTATCCTCTAATGACCTTTCTAGGGCCCACTACCGCCTCGAGCGACACAGGTCCCCTTTTTGGTCACTGAGGTGTAGTTGGGCCTAATTTCCAATTTCGGCCCAAACGGGCCTACACGCTCGTGTTGCCCATTCAGTTTGTTTTTAGTCTCGATTCTGCAGACTTCATAGTCGTATCAGTCATTCGCCCTTACTATAGTTTTCGCTCATGTGGACCCGTTAACCTATTGGGCCCACTGAGCCCACTTCGGCTCAATAAGGCCCATTACGGCCTTAATTTCACGAGAGAGTTCGTGACACTCTCAACGGTTTATTGCCAACACTAGTGACTCGGTTTACCTCTACGAGTGCTCGTACGCTAGAGTGATCACGGTTGCCGATACTCTGACTTTTCGATATTTCAGCTTTTGATCGATTCATAAAGCGTTGCACTATCTTAATATACAGTGGTGCGAGGTTACACACCTTGTTACAAGCGTAGGTCCCAAGATTAAGCACCAAGAAAACAATAAATTCTTAATCCATTAGTTTTAACCCTGATAAGATGTAACACCCCTTACACGAAACCTTTGCCGAGTCGGTATGTGGCATTACTAGACTTGACTACTAATCAGGGCATAAAAATTTAAAGCTGTCCAACTGCGTCATGCTGACTAAATTGACCATAACTCGAGTTACAAAACTTGAAATTTAGATCCGTAAATTTTCCTTGAAACTAGACTCATATAAATTTTTACCATAATTTTTCCAGAATTTTCATGTGGCCAATTAGTACAGTTTATTCATCAAAGTTACCCCTATTTCACTGTTTGAGAATTCTGACCTATCTTTACAAAAACTCAGTTATTTCATTGTACAAAATTTCAATAATGTTCTTGTTTATTCCAATCAAAAATAGACTCATTAAGGATTCTAAACATATAAACTATGCTCCATAATTATTATTTTACAATTTTTAACAATTTTTCCAAGACAGAACAGGGACTCACGAATTCATTCAGGACAAGTCTCACTAAAACTTTAATATCTCATAATATATAATTCCTTTGCCTACTCTGTTTCTTTCATATAAAAATAGACACAATATTCTTTAATTCTATATTTTATTCACTTTATAATTCAATTTATCCTATTTTGGTGATTTTCAAAATAACATCTCTGCTGCTAACTAAAAACTATTTCATTGCAAAATATGATTTACTAGTTTATAATCGAACATACCCACATACAACTCATACTGTCCATGCATTTTAAATCCTTTATGCAAATTAACTTATACCTAAAACATTCACATAATATCCTAATTCAAAGGTTCATTTCAGAAACATACACTTCCTTACCAAAACGATTAAACTTCACTAAAAATGCACGAACATTACCAACATAAACCGACATTGTATCAAAAGCACAAAAGCATACTTAACTAAAACTTTAGCCATATTCGCATGGCTATTATATACATGAACCAAAAGTTTTCATCAAAGAAAGACAAAGTCTTTCCTATACATGCCTCTATCCAAAACCAAAATGAAAGAGTACCAACATTAGATCGATAGTGTGGTTGGTGTGCTTGACGATCCCGTTGAGCGGTAGCTTTTACCTAATCTATAAAAGCAGAGGAGAACATTACACACAAATAAGTTTACTAACTTAGTAAGTCCCAAGCTCATAATAATACTACATTCAATTACTTAAACATTTAAATCATTCAACTCAACCATGTTATCATATTAAAATTTCTTTCACCTTTAGCACTACTATTTGAAAACCGAATCTCCATGATAGTACATTCAAGCTCAAACTCACCATATAATACTTGTGCACATCAATTGTAATCTCAAATGTACATAACATCGTACTCGTAATATTAGTGAAACTCTAGTAACATTAAACATATCATACCTTACTTACTTACCTGAGCCTTTAACTAGACACCTTAGCTACGATTTACCTTGAACAACAATTCGGTTCTCCTTTGTAAAACACATCACCGGCATAAAGCCTGCTAGGCATTAAAGCCCGAAATAAATCACCGGCACAAGGCCTGCTAGGCACGAAGCCTGAATATATCACCGGCACTAAGCCTGCTAGGCACCAAGCCCGAATATGTCACCGGCACTAAGCCTGCTAGGCACCAAGCCCGAATATGTCACCGGCACTAAGCCTGCTAGGCTCAAAGCCCGATACAATATTATTATCATCTCATACACATTACAGTAATGCTGCCCAAAATAACATAAATCACACATTATTCAAATCACTTTAACATACCAACTCGGTTAAAGATGTAACGACATTTCATTTCAAATTATTATCACTTATAATTCACGTATTATATCGAAAAACCAACCAAAACACTTATTCACATCACTTTGAATAAAATTCCAACCAATCCATACCAATACTTTCACATTCGGTTAACACAAGGTTTTATACAAAATTCTATTGAATACTATCATTTAACACATTCATAAATAATTCGATAACCTATACTTGCTTAGGACTTACCTCGGTTGTCGATAGACCGTGCAAATCGGCTATTCGAGAACCTTCGCTCTTCCCCGATCTAAATCTGCTTTTTCTTTGCTCTTGATCTAAAACACATTAAAATTTAGCTCATTCAAGCACCATTCATCTCAATTTAGTCCCTAAGCATATAAATGGGCAAATTACTATTTTACCCTAGTATTTCACAACTTTGTAATTTAGTCCTATTTGCATAACACACAAAATACACCAAATTAGCTAAAACTATACAAGGGCGAATATTCCTAGGGACTTTACAAGTCCTCACATTTCATTTATTTTGCAAATAGGCCCTCTAAAATTTTATTTTTACAATTTAGCCCTAAATACTCAATTTCATCAAAACTTCCAATGCAAAACATACTAATCTTTTACATATCTTTCATCTAAAATCATCAAATATCAAAACCACATAAACACAACAATGGCGAACATCAAGCATGCTTAGATTCAAAAATTACAACATGGGTCGATTCTTATTCAAGCAACGATTTCAAAACGTAAAAATTATTAAAAACCGAAATCAAACTAACCTTGAAATCAAGCCTCAAATTGCTGAAATTTAAAGAACACAACCCCTTTTTTTCTTTCTCAACATTCGGCCTTGAGAGAATGAATAATATCATGGCTTTTGTTTATGTTATTTTAACATATAATAAAGAAATTATTAAATTACTAATATAACCTTTAATATAAAATAAAACTAACATATATACTAAGGTTATTTTTGACATAAGCCACCCACTAACTCTAAAAATGGGTTATTTACCCTTTTAATGCTTCATATTAAGAAGCCATGCTCAAATAGGCACTTTACACTCTAGTATGCCACTTTTACCTTTTACGCGATTAAGTCCTTTTTGTCAAATTCGATACTCAAACGATAAAATTTTTCTATGAAACTTTCACACACATAAATTCATATATAATAAACTCAAAATATAAATATTAAATATTTATCGGGCTCAGATTCGTGGTCCCGAAACCACATTTCCGATTAGGGTCAGACTTGGTCTGTTACAACTCTCCCCCCTTAAGGATTTTCGTCCCCGAAAATCTTACCATTAAACAACGTCGGATATTGTTGCCTCATTGAATCTTCAGGCTCCCACGTTGCCTCTTCAACTCCGTGTCGATTCCATAACACTTTCACTAAGGAAATCTTTTGTTTCTTAACTCTTTCATTTCCCGAGCTAAAATATGGATCGGCTTTTCCTCATACGTCATATCGATTGTATCTCAATCTCGACGAGCAATCACATGTGACGGATCGATCAGATCTCACGAGCATAGAAACATGAAATACATCGTGTATCTTTTCTAATTCGAGGGTAGCTTCAATATATAAGCAACAGCCCAACACGCTCAATGATTTCATACGGTCCAATGAACCTCGGGCTCAACTTGCCTTTCCGCCAAAACGAGCACTTTCTTCCACGGAGAAACCTTTAAAAATACTCGATCTCCAATCAAATTCAATATCTTTACGTTTCAAATCAGCATAAGACTTTTGACGATCCGAAGCGACTTTCAAATTGTCTCTAATAATAGCTACTTTACTCAGCTTCTTTAATCAAATCAACCCGTGTATCTTATTCTCACGAGCTCACCCAAGATAATGGTGTTCGACACTTTTGCCCGCACAAGGCTTCATAGGGTGCCATCTTGATACTAGATTGAAAACTATTATTATAAGCAAATTCAATCAAAGGTAGGTATCGTTCCCACGTACCTTCAAACTCGAGAATGCAACATCTCAACATGTCCTCAAGTATCTGAATAGTTTGCTTAGACCGACCGTCTGCTGCGGATGAAAAGTCGCATTAAATCGTAGTTTAGTACCTAAGGCATCTTGCAACTTCTTCCAAAAGCTGCGATGTAAATCTCGGTCTCTCTGTCTCAAAACAATGGAACTCGGTACACCATGCAATCTCACAATTTGCGATACATACAATTCAAAGAAGTTTATCGAGTGAAAAGTCCGTGCGAACCAAGCACAAAATGAGCTGATTTAGTAAGTCTATCAACTATAACCCGACGGCATCTTTCTTACTCGGTGTCATAGGAAGACCGAATACAAAATCCATTGTAATTCTATCCCATTTCCATTCGTATCATGATTGGTCAAGTAATCCGGATGGCACTTGATGTTCACTTTTACTTGTCGACAAATTAAGCATTTCAAACAAATTCGATATATCCCGTTTCATGCCCGCCACCAATAGAACTGTTTCAAATCATTATACATCTTTGTGCTACCGGATGAATTGATAATCGACCACTATGGGCCTTACTCGAAATCACCAGATCAAATCGAGTTTTTCAAACACACATTCGGCTTTTAAAATTCAAACAAATCATTTGCATCAATCAAAATCGACTCTGATCTTTCCACATCAATTCGTCTAGCGATCAAATCTTCATCAACTTTCTGTGCATCACAAATTTGCTTAATAAACATCGGTCTTGCTCGTAACTCGGCTATGATCAAACCATCACCAGACATAGCCATCTGTGCATTCATTGCACGAAGAGCAAATAATGATTTCTGACTTAACGCATCCGCCACAACATTAGCTTTTCCCGGGTGATAGTCAATCACCAATTCATAGTCTTTCAACAGTTCTAGCCACTTGCATTGTCTCAAATTCAGGTCTTTCTGAGTCATTAGATACTTCAGACTTTTGTGATCCGAGTAAACATGGCATTTCTCGCCAAATAAGTAATGACGCCAAATCTTTAGTGCTAACACAATGGCTGCAAGCTCTAAATCATACGTCGGGTAATTTCTTTCATGCGGCTTCAATTGTCTTGAAGCGTAGGCTACAACTTTGCCTTCCTGCATCAAAACGCAGCCCAAACCATTTAAAGAAGCATCAGAATAAACAACAAATTCTTTACCCGATTCAGCTGAACTAATATCAAGCTTCATCAAAAGGGCTTTCACCGATCAAAACTTTTCGACACTTTTCGACCACTCGAACGACATCTTTCGCAATAACTTTGTCAACGGGTAGCTATCATAGAAAAATCTTTCACAAATCGTCGATAGTAACCCGTAAGTCCCGTAAAACTTCAATCTCGTAAACATTTTCTATGGCTTCCAATCAAGTATAGTGAGATTTTGTTCGGATCAACTCGAATGCCTGATGCTGAAACAACATGTCCCAAAAAGCTGACCTCTTTCATCCAGAACTCACACTTGCTAAACTTCGCATACAACTGTTGATCTCTCAAAGTTTGTAGCACTAATCTCAAATGATCGGCATGCTCGGTTTCATTTTGGAGTAGATCAAGATGTCATCAATAAACACTACTACAAACCGATCCAAAACTGCGTCAAGACTCGATTCATTAAATCCATAAAAATTGCAGTGCATTAGTGAGTCCAAAAGGCATAACCAAAACTCAAAATGTCCGTACCTCGTCCTAATGCGCCTTTGGCACATCTGTATCTCGACTCAGAATCGATAATAACCCGATCTCAAGTCTATCTTCAAAATATCAAGCCCTTTTAACGATCAAACAAATCATCAATCCGAGGTAATGGGTACTTATTCTTTATAGTTACCTTATTCAGCTTGCCGATAATCAATTCACATTCGCATCGCTCCATCTTTCTTTCTCACAAAAGAACGGTGCACCCAAGGAGAGAAACTTGGTCGTGCAAAGCCCCTATCTGTTAACTCTTGCAACTGTGCTTTCAACTCTTTTAGCTCAGTAGGTGCCATCCGATATGGAGCTATTGAGATCGGAGTCGTTCCCGGAGCTAATTCAATGCCAAACTCAATCTCTCGTACTGGGGGTAAACCCGGTAGTTCTTCAGGAAACACATCCGGTATTCACATACAATCAGACGGATTCAATGCTTCTCAGACAATTTATTATCCAGTACATAAGCCAAATAAGCTTCGCACCCTTTTCTCACATACTTCCGGGCTAACATTGAGGATATAACTGTAGGAAATCCACCTAAATCACTGGATTCAATTCTAATGATCTCACCATTCTTATGTCTCAAATCAATAAGCTTTCTTTTACAATTCACCACTGCATCATGCGAAGTTAACCAGTCCATTCCCAAAATTATATCAAACTCATCGAAAGGCAACAACATTAAATCGACTGGGAAGCAAAAATCCCGAATCATCAATGGGCAACTTTTACACACTTTATTAACAAACACACATCTACCCAAAGGGTTGGATACACGAATCACAAACTCAGTAGACTCAATGGCGAGTCTTCTTCAATACCGTAGTTTCACATACATATGAATGGGTCGAACCAGGATCAATCAATGCAATCACAATAGTATCATAAAGGGTGAAAGTACCGGTAATGACATCTGGAGAAGCGGCATCCTCCCTAGCTCGAGTAACATAAGCTCTAGCTGGAGCTCTAGCCTCAGATCGAACTGCTGTGTTCTTCGTCCCTCTCTGACTACCACCTACATTGCCAGAATGCCTGGGTGGTCCGCCTGCATCGATGCATCGCTTTCGGTCTAGAGTTCTGTACTGTATTCTACTCGGCTAACATCGGGCACTCTCGAATAAAATGGTCTGAAGATCCACATTTAAAACAGGACCGATCACGAACTCTACAACTCCCAGAATGCTATTTTCCACAATGTTTGCATTCAACTCGGTTCTGTGGAACGTTATCAACACTGGCCATCGAGGTAGCTCGGGAGCCCACGGAAGGTCGATCATGTCTAGGTGAATCTGAAGTAGTTTTATGTCGGCTGAAGTCATCTCTAAACTTCTTAAATGTGGAATGGAAATTCCTACCCAACGGTCTTTTAAGAGTGTCTCTAGCTTCTGTCTCAGCCTTTCTTTTCTCTTTCCCAAACTCTTCGGCTTTGCAAGCTCGCTCGACTAGTTTCACAAACTCTTTGATCTCAAGAATGCCAACTAGCAACTTTAAATCTTCATCCAAACCGTCTTCAAACCTTTTGCACATAATGGCTTTAGTTGATACACACTCCGAGCATATCGGCTCAATCGACAAATTTTCGCTCATATTCGATCACGGTCATTTTCCCTATTTCAATTCAAGAAATTCTTTTCGCTTCGATCGATGAACCTCGATCGATATATTTCTTGCGAATTCATTCGGAAGAAATCCCATGTCACTTTTCTTTTGGAACCACCGATACTAGTGTATTCCACCGTGATAGGCGGTCCCAAGTAAGGATATAGCACATTTCAAACTTTCGTCTGAGTGCAGGATAGCTCATCAAGTACCGAATAGTGTTATCAAGCCACATTTCACCGCTCTGCATCATCATCATCATTAGCCTTGAATTCCTCGGCCCCAAATTTCCTGATTTTATCAATAGGGGCCTACTAGATCTCATTGGATCTATCATCGAAGTCTTTGAAGGTACCGGAGTTGGATTATTCGGGGTGGAGGTTGTTGTACAATAGTATTATTCGAACAAATTGGGTAAACCATTCATTCATCATTTGGTAGAAGGCTTGTTTAGCCTCTCCTCTTGGTTACCCGTAATGGTTGAGAGTCTAATGGTGCTGATCCAAGTGCGAGACCAGCGCAATACTCTCCACATCGTCGCCACGGCTCTATCGGGATCGAATCCATTTACTATATTAAATACAATTGAAATCGTCAGAAGTCACCACACTATCACATATAAAATTCAGAGGCATGTATAGCTAGACTCTTATGTACTACGGTAGTCCTAGAACCGACTAAACCGTAGCTCTGATACCAATCAAATGTAACACCCCTTACCCGAAACCTTTGCTTGAGTCGGTATGTGGCATTACTAGACTTGACTACTAATCTGGGCATAAAAATTTAAAGCTGTCCAACTGCATCATGCTGACTAAATTGACCATAACTCGAGTTACAAAACTCAAAATTTAGATCCGTAAATTTTCCTTGAAAATAGACTCATATAAATTTTTACCATAATTTTTCCAGAATTTTTCATGTGGCAAATTAGTACAGTTTATTCATCAAAGTTACCCCTATTTCACTGTTTGAGAATTCTGACCTATCTTTACAAAAACTCAGTTATTTCATTGTACAAAATTTCAATAATGTTCTTGTTTATTCCAATAAAAATAGACTCATTAATGATTCTAAACATATAAACTATGCTCCATAATTATTATTTTACAATTTTAACAATTTTTCCAAGACAGAACAGGGACTCACGAATTCATTCAGGACAAGTCTCACTAAAACTTAAATATCTCATAGTATATAATTTCTTTGCCTACTCTGTTTCTTTCATATAAAAATAGACACAATATGCTTTAATTCTATATTTTATTCACTTTCTAATTCAATTTATCCTATTTTTGGTGATTTTTCAAATTAATATCTCTGCTGCTAACTAAAAACTATTTCATTGCAAAATATGATTTACTAGTTTATAATCGAACATACCCACATACAACTCATATTGTCCATGCATTTTAAATCCTTTATGCAAATTAACTTATACCTAAAACATTCACATAATATCCTAATTCAAAGGTTCATTTCAGTAAACATACACTTCCTTACCAAAAACGATTAAACTTCACTAAAAATGCACGAACATTACCAACATAAACCGACATTGTATCAAAAGCACAAAAGCATACTTAACTAAAACTTTAGCCATATTCGCATGGCTATTATATACATGAACCAAAAGTTTTCATCAAACAAAGACAAAGTCTTTCCTATACATGCCTCTATCCAAAACCAAAATGAAAGAGTACCAACATTAGATCGATAGTGTGGTTGATTGCCTTGACGATCCCGCTTGAGCGGTAGCTTTTACCTAATCTATAAAACAGAGGAGAACATTACACACAAATAAGTTTACTAACTTAGTAAGTCCCAAGCTCATAATAATACTACATTCAATTACTTAAACATTTAAATCATTCAACTCAACCATGTTATCATATTAAAATTTCTTTCACCTTTAGCACTACTATTTGAAAACCGAATCTCCATGATAGTACATTCAAACTCAAACTCGGTCATATAATACTTGTGCACATCAATCGTAATCTCAAATGTACATAACACTGTACTCGTAATATTAGTGAAACTCTAGTAACATTAAACTTATCATACCTTACTTACTTACCGAGCCTTTAACTAGACACCTTAGCTACGATTTACCTTGAACAACAATTCGGTTCTCCTTTGTAAAACATCATCAAGATAAAGCACGCTAGGCATTAAAGCTCGAAATAAATCACCAGCACAAGGCACGCTAGGCACGAAGCCGAATATATCACCGCACTAAGCCTGCTAGAGCACGAAGCCCGAATATGTCACGGCACTAAGCCCGCTAGGCACCAAGCTCGAATATGTCACCAAGACTAAGCTCGCTAGGCTCAAAGCCCGATACAATATTATTATCATCTCATACACATTACAAGAATGCTGCCCAAAATAACATAAATCACATATTATTCAAATCACTTTAACATACCAACTCGGTTAAAGATGTAACGACATTTCATTTCAAATTATTATCACTTATAATTCACGTATTATATCGAATAACCAACCAAAACACTTATTCACATCACTTTGAATAAAATTCCAACCAATCCATACCAATACTTTCACATTCGCTAACACAAGGTTTTATACAAAATTCTATTGAATACTATCATTTAACACATTCATAAATAATTCGATAACCTATACTTGCTTAAGGACTTACCTCGGTTGTCGATAGATCGCAAATCGGCTATTCGAGAACCTTCGTCTTTCCCCGATCTAAACTGCTTTTCTTTGCTCTAGATCTAAAACACATTAAAATTTAGCTCATTCAAGCACCATTCATCTCAATTTAGTCCCTAAGCATATAAATGGGCAAATTACTATTTTACCCTAGTATTTCACAACTTTGTAATTTAGTCCTATTTGCATAACACACAAAATACACCAAATTAGCTAAAACTATACAAGGGCGAATATTCCTAGGGACTTTACAAGTCCACACATTTCATTTATTTTGCAAATAGGCCCCTCTAAAATTTTATTTTTACAATTTAGCCCTAAATACTCAATTTCATCAAAACTTCCAATGCAAAACATACAAATCTTTTACATATCTTTCATCTAAAATCATCAAATATCAAAAACCACATAAACACAACAATGGCCAAACATCAAGCATGCTTAGATTCAAAAATTACAACATGGGTCGGTTACGGTTCGAAGCAACGATTTCAAAAACGTAAAAATTATTAAAAACCGAAATCAAACTAACCTTGAAATCAAGCCTCAAATTGCCGAAATTTAAAGAACACAACCCTTTTTTCCTTTCTCAACATTCGGCCTTGAGAGAATGAATAATATCATGGCTTTTGTTTATGTTATTTTAACATATAATAAAGAAATTATTAAATTACTAATATAACCTTTAATATAAAATAAAACTAACATATATACTAAGGTTATTTTGACATAAGCCACCCACTAACTCTAAAATGGGTTATTTACCCTTTTAATGCTTCATATTAAAGCCATGCTCAAATAGGCACTTTACACTCTAGTATGCCACTTTTACCTTTTACGCGATTAAGTCCTTTTGTCAAATTCGATACTCAAACGATAAAATTTTTCTCTGAAACTTTCACACACATAAATTCATATATAATAAACTAAAAATATAAATTTTAGATATTTATCGGGCTCAGATTCGTGGTCCCGAAACCACCTTTTCGATTAGGGTCAGATTTGGTCTGTTACATAAGACATCTCCAAAGATTGAAACTGATTAATCAACTCACACTACTTACCACTAAACAAGAGATCTACTGCAAAGGAAGAGTGTTCTGTCGGCTCATTGGTTAAGCAAATCGAGTCCCTAGCAACGTTTAAATGAAAAGGAGATGTTAGCTATACTGTTCCCACGGTCAAAATTTAAAAGAAAATAACCTTTCCGCTTGAGAGCACACAAAATGATAAGAAAAGAACTCAATCAACCCATATTCGCCCTAGCCACACTTACCAACCAATTTTCGAAATTCGAAGCCTAAATGAATGGAGAGGAGGATATGCTTAGACCCTACTAGATTCGACCTACACCAAAGGAGTCAAGGCTTACTACTTGTTCAACTTTGCAAGACCAAGAGAAGAATGAGAGAAAAGAAGAGTTAGATGTTCAGCTAGAGAGAACCCGAAAAGAGAAAGTGCACGTTCGGCTTTTGGAAGAGAAGAAAACAACAAGTATGATGGGAAAAGGGAAGGGAGATGTGTTGGTATGGCTTAGGGGTAAAGAAAAGAAATGATCGGTTAGGAAGATGAGAATTAAGAAGAAGGAAGAAAAGGAAAAGAGAGAAAAGCCTCACCAGTTTGGCACTTAGCAGAAGAAATGAAAGAGAAAGAAAAGATGAAGAAGAGTGCTTTCGGCAATTCGTAAGGGAAATGAAGGAGAAAGAAAAATTCCAAAAGAGTGAATTTGGTAGAGGTCCACAGTGGAAAGAAAATGACTTGAAACATCCAAAAGTGCCAAAATGATAACACTTCCCCAAGAAAAATTCAAAGAAAAATTCGGCACCTCCCTTAACACAAACCGAATATGCACTTTACAAAATGAAAAGTCTTTGGCCAAAATTCCCTATTCACTTCCCCACATTTGGCCAACTCCCCCTCACTTTTCCATCCCCTTGATTCCCTCCACTTCTTTCTCCTTGAATTGCTCCCCTCCTTCCATTCAAATTTTTTGACCAAGTTTCCAACTCCCCTTGAAGAGTTCGATCTGAACTCAGCTTCCTCCCCTCTCAAGTCATAAAATAAAAGCTTCCATTTGCAGCCTGTGGAATTCGAACCCCACTCTCCAAGCCTTCCCAAAGACGCCACTGCCACTGAGCTACCAACTTATCTTGTGCTACATAATCTCACACAATTATACTTGAGCCTTGCTGCCAACAGCCATTCTCCACTTTAAGGTCAAAAAATGAAAATTTTCCCAGCTCAAACTTGAAACCCAGGCCTCTATAGGACCCCCAAACACACTCAAATTGCTAGCCAAATAAGCTCAACATGAATTTAAGCAAAACTATAAAACCCTAACTTTTTGGGGCGTTACATAGGACATTAAAGGGACAACTTTTGTATGCATTTGACATTTGTCAATATCTATTAAGAGGTACTCGGGGATATATATATATATATATATATATGTTGAGAAGGAACATTTTGAGGGTTTTTCCTTCCGTCAATATTACTCTATGGTTCTTGTTCTTAAACTTAAATGTTCTCTTTTTCTTTTTAAGTTGGAAGTTAAGGTTTTGAGTTAATCAGTGGATATTCCACCTCCTGGTAAGTTTGATAGCTCTGCATGTTAATTTTTTGAAAGAGTAAACATGTTAAGAAGCTTATAAACAGTAAGTTATGAATGGGAGGCCCTGCATAGGGTCTTCTGTAGTTGAGGTAATAGAAAATTGTCTGTAAATGGGTTTTTAATGGTGGTTGCATGTTAAGTAGTTGCTGCTACAGGTTTGAGATAGGACGTTCAAGTTTGGAACTCCAAGCTACAGTATAGGTGAGCGTCAGGTGAGTCTTTACCTTAACTCATAAAAGTTAATTTAAATTGTAAATACGCATGTTAATATCATCACAGATAACTGGTAAGCGAGTAAAGCGTCGTAATGTTGCTACATGTTCACAAGTAGTGTAAATGAGTTACTATAAGAATATTATGATGTGTGATATAAATGAATGAAAAATCAGGTATGTAAAGGAAGTTTTTTTTAAAAGAATACGAATTAGTCAGGTATGTGAATGGATCTGGGTAAGTATATTTTGTGTGGGATGAGCAAACATCCATTTGTGATGCCTCTAGTAGGGCAGGTACATTCTAGCCGGACGGGCAGATCTAGAAACACAAAAATATATAGACTTTTTCAACACCTTTTGAGCTTTAATTCATGCAGTTTTGTAGTAATTTTTGTCGAAATTCATACTCTAATTATAAAATAATTAATTTGCACTTAAATTATTAACATATTAAATTCTAATTATTTTTATAATAAATTTTCACAAATTTAGTTTATTTTCAACAGTTTTGCACAAAAGGTGAAAATTGGCTTAGTAGACCCCTTGAAAGGCTTGAACCGTTGGGGTAATTTTTGCATCAAGCGCACCAAGAGCAAGGTTGGTTAATTTTTTTCAAGCCAAGGAAGGTCCAAATAATTATTATTTTATTTACTTTATATTTAATTTTTATCCAAAATTAATTGGGTTAAAAATTAATATAAAGCCTGAAAGAGAAAGTGGCTCGGTATGCTGAGTATAGAAGCCTGATCCACCAAGCAAATTGGCAGCCCAAAACTGTCCATATGGCTGATCCAATCAGCTAATTTTAGCTGATTTTCCTACTTGCAAAATAGTCCTTGAGCTTCTCCTAAATGCTATTCAAACCCCTCCACTTTCTGTGCGTTTATGTTTTTGCCACAAGCTAAATATAGTAAAGTTGAAATATTTAAACTTTGCACCATGTGTGACCGACCAAGGGAGAGTGAATGGCTGAAATTTATTTGATATTTTTATCAGCCACTCACACCTATAAATACCCCTCTTCCCTTCTCATTCAACACACTATTCATTCCCACATTTCTCTCTCTCTTTCACTCACTTTATCTCTTCCTTTCCCTTCTTTGTTTTCCCTTGTTCTTGTTCATTCCCTTGCCGATTTCCCTCATGAAAAAGATCTTTCATCCACCTTGTAATAGCAACATTTAATTGTTCGTGGAGGCCTCGATTCAACCAAACGAGCATAGAAGAAGAGCAACACACTAGTCTAGCTTTAGAGAAATCCTGGATTTGCTTCCTAGTTCCTTCCTTTTTAAATTTCTTGTTTATGTTGTGATTATGAATATGAATAATTTTTGTGTTGTTGTTCTTGTTCTAATTAAAATGGCTAAGCTAATTTGTGTTAGATTTATTGCATTCTATCCACTTAAATTATTAAAATCATGTTTGTGTTGTTATAGGCCTTGGTAAGTTGTTCAATTAAATAAAATCATGCTTATCTTATGCTTGCATTATAAAATGTAAGGTAACAAATGAATTAGTTATTAAACGTATTTAAATTGTAATTAATTGACACAGTATTTAATTGGTGCATGTTTAATCTTCTAAGGTAGTTGAATGTTAAATTAGCGTTGGTATTAAATAGTACATTAGTCTTGCATAACTTGTAAGATTATTATGATTAAATTGTTTCAATATAGAAATATATTGTTACCTCACTTAATCTTATATGTGCTTATAAAGATTGATTAATTTTTTGAATTGGCATTGAGAAATGTTCAAGAGATTGGTTAATTTAGTAAGTATGTACGTGCAGTAGTTAACAAATTACCAAGTTGCCGTGAAAATATTCGTAACAACATGAACATGAGTTTAGTAATTCTAAGTCAAGGAATATAATCGATCTAACACAATTATGTCATATTGATTAAAAATCATCTTCTTGAAATCATGCATTGGAATTTTTACTTTTTATTTTTATTACTTAGTTAATTTTTAGTTTTTAAATCACTTCTTCAAAACAACATATTTTTCTCATCACCAAAGTTTTTGATTTATATTTCATAAATATTTTTCTTTCACAGTCCTTGTGGGTATGATAACTCGACATTTACTTGTCACTTTATTACTTACTGCGATTGTATACACTTGCACATTTTCCGCGTTCCAAGATCACGGTGACCATGAAGACACTCATGGTGTAGCCTTCGGTGGAATGCAAATCGGACAAGCAGAACATGACATGAGGATGTGTAAGTGATGTGTCTCAAACTAACTATGATCATAATAAAGGCAAGCACACCTATCGTTTAATAGTATAGTTATGGTAAGACCGGTAATATCGTATCCACAAGGACCAAGAGTACTTGTAATTACTATCTTTTTATTATCTAGCCTAAGAATTAGAGTGATTTATTTTAAACTAAAACTTAATTAAAAACATGAAAGAGAACGAATTGGGAAATACTTTAGACAATTTTATGAGGTAGGCAATACCTAAGGGAGAATCCACCTAGACTTCACTTATTACTTTTGATTCATACGATTTATTCACTTGACTTAATTCGTAGAAATCTCTGATTTATGTTAATATCTCTTTCAAGACTAAAAACAACTAACTCTACGGTTGATTAATTGAAATATCTTTCTAATTAAAACCCCTATTGTCGCATTAACTCGATCTATGGATTCCCTTATTAGATTTGACTCTAATCCGGCAGATTTTCATCGCCCTATTTCTAGGGTTACAATCAACTCCACTTAATTGTGTTGATCTACTCTTAAACAGGGACTTTTGCTCCTCTGAATAAGCACATTCGACTTGAGTCAATAACCTGAATTATCAAAACAAGAATAAGAACTCATAATTAAGAATAAGAACAAGTATTTATCTTATAAATCAAATAATAATAAGATCTGTATTAGGTTTCATCCCCTTAGGTATCTAAGGGATTTAGTTCATACTGATAGAGGGAAACATCTTAAAATAGGGAAAACAACAAAACATAAGAAAACCAAAACTTCTAAAGAACTTGATAGGAGATCTTTAGTCTTGATGGAGATCCTTCTTCCGAGCTGCTCTCGATGGCTGTCTTCAAGTATTTTCTGCCTTCTCCCAATCTCCTCATTCAGGTTGCCCCCTAAGGTGTTTATATAGGCTTTGGAACACTTCTCTTGGCCCACAAGTGGCCTATTCTAAATAGAATTAAACTTTGATACGGTAGAGACACGCCCGTGTTTGATTTCTTAAACCCTGCTCGCTTTTGCTCGCCACACACGGTCCGTGTTGTCTGGCCGTGTACGTTGATCCATGTTGTGTTCTATTCTTCTCATAACACATGGTCGTGTTTGACAGCCGAGGATGTTGATTCTTAAGGTAGCCCATTCTGTCCCTTTTTGGCCTGTTTCTTATTTTTTTGACTCCCTAAGCTCCCCTGAATGTAAAACATGAAATTAAGGGATTAGGAGCAATGATTTCATCAAATCTAATGAAAATTCATCCAAAAATAAGCTAATAATTGGGTTAAAATATGTATAAATTATGGTTTATCAGTAAGTTTATGAGGTTGAGACCTCTAACAGCCCGTTTTTGGTTAAACCGGAACAGTGGTTTTGAAACTACAAATCTGAGGTTAAAAAAATATTTTCATATTATTTTAAGTGTTTGCAGCATGATAACATGTGTGTGAAAGTTTCGTGAAGTAATTTTATTGTTTGAATGCTTAATTCGATAAAAAGGACTAAATCGCGTGAAGTGTAAAAGGGGAGTTCTATTAGCTAAAAGTATCTAATTGCTACAGAACTTTAAAGTAAAGGTCCTTATGTTGAAATTAGACCATTAATAGCATGACTGGACATATATGGGCATGTATTAAAGTGTTTTGATGGTTATTAATTAAGGTTAAAAATGTAAATTAATAAATAAAGGTTAATAAAATAAAACAAAGCCAAAATTTGCTTCATCTTCATGCTTATTACCGAATTTGAAGGAGGAAGAAAGCCATTTTAGGGCTTGAAACATTCAGCTACTTCAAGGTTCAATTGTAAGTCTATTTTTGTCCAATTTTTAATGATTTTTATATTTTTTTGATCGTTGCAACTAGTACTAGCTAGCTTAGGGACTATTTTGCAAAATTGTTAAAGTTTTTGAAAGTTACCATTGATGAAAGTATGTGTTCATTGATGAAAATATGTGTTCTTTGAAGTTTGATGAGGAAATATGAAATCTTGTTGTTAGATTTACATATTTTGTAAAGTGATTTTTAGTGAAAATGCAAATTAGGGGTTAAATTATGAAATGTTGAAACTTTATGATTAAAATATGAAATAAATGAAAAATATAGGCTGTTAGGGGTATAATGGTAATTTGGCTAAGCATGGGTGTTTTAAAATTTGCATGAATTTGTGATTTTGTGTAATAAGGACTAAATTGTAAAAATGTGAAAGTTTAGGGGTTGATGTGTAAAATAGCTCAAATGTATAGTTTGGACTGAATTTAATAAATAGATGATTAAATAATTTAATTTTGAATATATTTAGATCAAGAAAAGCGGAATTCGGATCTAGATCGGGGAAAAATGAAAGTTATCGACTAAACGACTTATTTCGTCGTTTCCACATTCGAGGTAATTTCGTATATGATAAATTTCATTATAAGTTTATTTTAAATGCTTTGATATTGAATATGTTGTGAATATAAGACTTCGAATAAGTTCGACAACTATTCGATGGTAATTCGACATTTGAAATCCCGGTTGAACCTTAGGAATAGTTTAGGATACTAGTGAAATGTCATTAGGGATACATTGAGTTGGCTTGGGGCCATGATATTAGCACTTTGGGTGTGAGATATGTCGATTTGACTTTGGTCCATGAATATCGACTAATTTGGTTTCGAGCCATGATATCAGTACTTCAGATATAAGTTACCTTGATTTGGCTTCGGGCCATGGTATAGGTACTTATCATGTGAGACCCTTGAGTATCCGACTTCTATTTTGAATGGTTTAACGGGTAAATGATAGATGTGGAGGAGTTTGAGATTGATGCTAGATGATACAGGTTTAGTCGATTGGAATCAGAGCTATGATTTAGTCGATTTTAGGACTATCGTAGCAAATGTGTGAGTCTAGCTATACATGCCATATATAAACTGTGATAGTGTGATGATTCTTGACATTTTAAAATGTGTTTTCATATAGTAAATGGATCCCAATCGAGCTATAGCTGATGAGGTTGAAAGTAATGTGCCAGCTCTTGCTCAAGGGACAATGCCTTCTGAATCTATACCCGTATTGGGTAGCCAGTGAGGAGAGGCTAAAAAAGCCTTTTTCCAACTGATGAACGAATGGTTCATGTAGTATATCCGGACAAATTCAGCTGCTCAACAACCTCCACCCCCTCCTAATCCACAATCAGTTCTCGTAGCTCCTTAAGGTGTAGAACTTTTAAGATTGAATAAACCTTCAGTTGATAAGATCTGTAAACATGATGCTGAATAGTTCAGAGCATGTAACAGCCCGATTTTAGTTAAATCAGAATAGTGGTTTCAGAACCATAAGTTCGAGGTAAAAAAATTATTTTAATATTAATTTTGGTGTTTATATTATGTGATTATATATGTGTGAAAGTTTTGTGATTTAATTTTATCGATTGAATGCTTAATTTGATAAAAGCATTAAATCGCGTAAATGCAAAAGTGGCATTCTATATGTTAAATGTGTTTAATTACTATGATTTATTAAATGAAAGGTCCTTATGATGTTATTAGACCATTGATAGTGGAATTTGACATAAATGGGCATTAAATGGATGTTTTTAATGGTTTTTAACTAAGGTTAATTTGGTAATTAAATAAAAAAATGTATATTAATTAAAACAAAACCAAAATTGAGCTTCATTTCATCTTTCTTTGGCCAAATATGGTGGAAGAAGAAAACATTTAGTTCATTTTAGGGTTCGATCAATTGGGAGCTTAATAGGTAAGTGTTTTGAGCTGGATTTTTTTATGATTTTTACGTTTTTGAGATCGTTGCTTTGTATTCTAGCTAGCCCATGCCTTAATTTTTGAAGTTGTAAATGTTTTTATGAAGTGCCATTGATGAATGCTTGAGCTTTTGAATGTTTGATGATGAAAAATGAATACTTTTTGATAGTTACACAAGTTTTGCAAAGTGATTTTTGATAAAAATGACAAATAGGGATTCAATTGTGAAAATGTGAAAATGTGTGGTTAAATGTGTGAATAAATGATAAATATGGGCTGATATGTGCACTAAAAAATTTTTGCTAGCATGTATTTGAATTAAATTGTATGAATTTTGTGTACTTATGAAATATGGACTAAATTGTAAAAATATGGAACTTTTGGGGCTAAAGTGTAAAAATGCCCAAATATGTGTTTGTGGACTGAATTGAGTGATTTGATGAATAAATGAGTTAATTTTTAATGTATATAGATCAAGAACGAAAGAAATCAGATTTAGATCGGGGAAAATCAAAAGTTATCGAATAGTCGATCTAGTCCGTTTATCCCAAATATAAGGTAAGTTCATATGCAAATAAATGTCTTTAAATTGAATTATATATGTTTAATTGTCATTGAACTGTTATGAATGTTGAATGATCAAATATGAGCAGGAATCGATAGGGTTACAATATTTGAAAATCCCGTATGAACCTTAAGAATAGTATAGGATACGAATGTCATGACATTAGGATTATCGAGATGTGATTACGTGTAAGACCATGTCTAGGACACTGGCATTGTTATATAATTTCGTATAAGACCCTGTCTGGGATAGTGGCATCGATATGTGATAACATGTAAGACCATATCCGGGATATGGCATTGTACGAGTTATATGTGATTTTCGAGTATCCTTAATGATTTCGAATGGTTCAACAGGAAAAGTCAAGTCGAGAAAGAATGTGTGAATGTGTTAAGTGATTCAGGTACGTACACGATTCATATGAGTATTGAAAAGGGAAGTATTTGATGAATTCACTTATGATTTTGAATATGTGTTCAATGGGAAAGGTTTGTGAGCTTTTATATGCTTATTCATGATTTGTCTATTAATGAAAATGATATTGATTCATGTGGTAATTTTATATTGTATATGGATTACTAAGATTTTAAAGCTTACTTTGTATGTTTTTTCCCTATTTTATAGATAATTGAAGCTAGCTGGGACTCGGTGATCATCAGGAACATCGTCACACTATCGATCAACTTGTTGGTACTTTTGATGTTATGTATATATAGAATATGGAATGTATAGGCTAGTGTTAAGATGATATGTTTTGAGTTGTGATTTTAGCCACGAGAGTTGGCTTGTAAATGATGTACATGTTGGTATGTATTTGGCCGTCTGACTTGGCTTAATTTATGAATTTGGTAAGTGATATGTGATGTATATATGACCTTGTGTTTTGGCATGTTTGGTATGATTGTTGTGATGGCTAAGTGGTTATTGTTTTGATTATTTACCAATGATATATCATAGTTAATTTGGTATGATATATGGATGATGAATTGGAATATTTTGTGGCACGAATTAGTTGATAAAATGATGAGAAAAATTTATAGGGAATATAGGGAAATGGTTGGTAATGATATATTGTTTTGGTATGTTTGTGGTTATGATTTGAGTAGTGAAATGGTTGAAGATGAAATGGCATGATTTGTATATGAATTGGCATGTTTTGGTTGCCTAAAAATGTGTTGAAATGGTATTAATTTTGAAGTATAGGTGAACATAAGAAAGGGTGGCAAATTGGCATTGCAAATGGCCTATTCTTGTCCACACGGGCAGAGACACAGGCGTGTGTCTTAGTTGTGTGCAACACACGGTCATGATACACGGCTGTGTGCCCCATAGTATTGAAATTGAATTGAAGTAAGTATGCTCCACACGACCTCACACACGGGCATGTAACCGACCGTGTGGCACAAGTCAGTATGCCCCTAAATAGTGCACTGCCTAGCACACGGGCGTGTGACTTGGCCGTGTTTCATAAGTTAATATACCCTATAGGATTGGAATGACCTAGTACACGGTCTGGCACACGGGTGTATGTGGCCATCTCGAAGGGCACACGGGCTAGACAGGCGGACGTGTGGTCAGCCGTGTGACCCAAGTAATATGTATGCCCTATTTTCACACGGCCAGAGACATGGGCGTGTCTGGAACCGTGTGAGGCACACGGCCTATTCATATGGGCGTGTGAACCTTGTAATGCATGAAAATTTTATAAGTTTCCCAAAGATTTCAAATGTTATCGGTTTAGTCCTGAACCTCTTCCAAGCATGTTTTGAGGTCTTGTAGAGCCTTATAAGGGACAATGTGATTATGTTTGCTTGATGTTTATGTGATAATGGATTTATGTTTGATAAATATATATTGTATGTTGTGATCTAATCGGTAATGCCTTGTAACCCTATTCTGGTGATAGATAGGGTTAGGGTGTTACATTTATTGGTATCAGAGCTATTGTTTAGTCGATTCTTGGACTAATGTAGTGTGAAAGTCTAGCTATACATGACATATACTCTACGATAGTGTGATGATTTCTAACAGCTTAAGTTGTGTTTTCGTATAGTAATGGATCCCGAAAGAGCTGTAGCTGAAGATGTAGAGAGTAATGCACCCGCTCCTACTTAGAGGGTAGTGCAATCTGACTCTAGACTTGTAACTAGTAGTGACGAGGGAGAGCTAACCAAGCCTTCTTCCAAATGATGAGTGAGTGGCTCACGAGTTCGCTCGAATGGATCCGACTGCTCAACAACCTCCACCCCGCCTATTCCTCAACAAGTCCTAGTAGTACCACAAGTGATAGATCCGATTAGATTGAGTAAGCCACCTGTTGATAAGATTCGCAAATATGGGGCTAAAGAGTTTCAGGCTAATGTTGATGATGATGATGAACGAGCTGGGTTCTGGTTTGATAATACAATTCGAGTATTCGATGAGTTATCTTGTACTCCTAATGAATGTATCAAATATGCCGTATCTTTGTTAAGAGACACTGTGTATCACTGGTGGAATACATTAGTATCGGTGGTTCTAAAAAGGACAGGTTACTTGGGAGTTTTTTCAAACCGGATTTTGGAAGAAATATATTAGCCAGAGATTCATTGATTAGAAACGTAAAGAGTTTCTTGAGCTGAAACATGACCGTATGTCTATTACTGAATACGAGCGAGAATTTGTGAGATTGAGCAGATACGCTCGAGAATGTGTTTCAACTGAATCTATTTTGTGCAAGAGATTTGAGAATGGTTTAAATGAAGACATCAAGCTATTAGTTGGGATTCTAGAAATCAAAGAGTTTGTGATACTCGTCGAACGAGCATGTAAAGCTGAAGAACTTGGAAAAGAAAAGAGAAAAGCTGATTTTGAAGTTAAAGACTCTAGAAATAGATCGACGAACAAATCTTATCAGTCTGTATCAAAGAAATTTTGAGACTCGTTAGATCACTCCAATGCATCGATGAGATATTCAATCAAGGATCGTGAAAAGAAACCTGAGTTCTAAAGCTCAAGCTACATCTATTGCTAGTGTTGGCAACGTGAGACAAAATCGACCCAATGTAGACATTATGGAAAATGACATATCGGTGATTGTAGATTGAATGATCGGGGCTATTTTAAATGTGGATCATTAGATCATTTCATTCGTAATTGTCCTGAGTTGGCTAAGCAAGATACAGTACAAAACACGAGACCGAGTAACATTATAGTTAGAGGCAGACCACCTAGAAACACGGGATATGTGAGTGGTAGCCAGAGAGCGACTAAAGATTCTGTTGTGAGGTCAGAGGCCAGAGCACCTACACGAGCCTATGGTATTCTCTCTCGCGAAGAAACGTCAGCTCCAAATGTTATTATCAGTACTTTTACTCTCTATGATACTAATGTGATTGCATTGATAGATCTAGGATCAACTCATTTGTATATATGTGTAAATTTAGTATCTAGTAGGAGTTTGCCTGTAGAGACTACTGAATTTGTCATTAGAGTATCGAACCCCTTAGGCAAGTGTGTTTTGGTTGATAAAGTGTCCAAGAACTGTCCATTGATGATTCAGGATTTTTGTTTTCCGACTGATCTGATGTTGTTGCCATTTGATGAATTTGATATAATTCTGGGTATGGATTGACTAACACTACATGATGTTATAGTAAACTGTAAATGAAAGACGATTGATCTGAGATGTCAGAAAAATGAGATTATCCAGATTGAGATAGATGATTTGAATGGTTTACCAGTAGTGATTTCATCGATGTTAGCTCAGAAATTTGTGAGAAAGGGTTGCAAAACTTATTTTGCTTATGTGCTTGATTTGAAGGTGACTGAAAAGAAGATCGAATCAGTGCCAGTTGTGTGTGAGTATCCAGATGTGTTTTCTAAAGAGTTACCGGGTTTACCACCGATCCGAGAGGTTGAGTTTGGCATTGAGTTAGTGCCGGGAACTACGCCGATATCGATAGCTCCGTATAGAATGGCCCCGACAGAATTAAAAGAATTGAAAGCTCAGTTGCAAGAGTTGACAGATAAAGGTTTTGCTAGACCAAGTTTCTCTCCTTGGGGTGCACCGGTATTATTTGTGAAAAAGAAAGATGGCACAATGAGGATGTGTATAGACTATCGACAACTCAACAAAGTGATAATTAAGAACAAATGCCCTCTACCACGGATTGATGATTTGTTTGATCAGTTAAAAAGGGCAACAATGTTTTTGAAAATCAATTTGAGATCAGGTTATTACCAGTTACGAGTAAAAGACTCGGATGTACCAAAGATTGCATTTAGAACAAGGTATGGACACTACAAATTTCTTGTTATGCCTTTCGGACTAACGAATGCACCTGTTGTCTTTATGGACTTAATGAATCGAATTTTTAAACCGTATTTAGATCGAATTGTTATTGTATTCATTGATGACATTTTGATTTACTCACATGATGAATACGATCATGCAGAGCATCTGAGAATTGTACTACAGACTCTGCAAGATAAGCAGTTATTTGCAAAGTTCAGCAAATGTGAATTCTGGTTGCTTGAGGTTGGTTTTCTAGGGCATATTGTGTCAGCATCAGGTATTCGAGTCGATCCGAGCAAGATTTCTGTAATAATGAATTGGAAGCCTCTAAGAAATATATCTGAAGTCCGTAGCTTCCTGGGACTTGCCAGATATTATATACGATTTGTGAAAGGCTTTTCGATGATTGCGACTCCGATGACGAAATTGATTCAAAATGATGTTAAGTTCGAGTGGTCAGATAAATGTCAAAAATTTTTGATCAGTTGAAAGCTTTATTGACAGAGCCATCTGTGTTAGTTCAGCTTGAATCGGGTAAAGAGTTTGTACTGTGCAGTGATGCATTATTGAATGGTCTGGGTTGTGTTTTGATGTAGGAAGGCAAAGGTATAGATTATGCCTCAGGACAGTTGAAACCGCATGAAAAGAATTACCCGACGCATGATTTGGAGTTAGCAGCTATTGTGTTCATGTTGAAAATTTGGCGTCACTATTAGTTTGGTCAGAAATGTCACATCTATACCGATCATAAGAGTTTGAAATATTTGATGACTGAGAAAGATCTAAATTTGCGACAACGAAGGTGGCTTGAATTACTAAAAGATTACGAGTTAGTGATCGATTATCATCCGGGAAAGGCTAATGTCGTTGTTGATGTTTTGAGCCGAAAATCCCTATTCGCTATATGTGATGAACACTCAAATAGCTTTGTATAATAATGGTTTGATTGTGGCCGTAATGAAAGCGAGACCATTATTTTAAAGCAGATTTGTGAAGCTTAGAAAGTCGATAATAAAATGTTATCAAAATGAGTTCAATGTGATTCAAACCCTGATTCAGAGTTTCAAGTTGATTCTGATGATTGTTTAAGATTCAGAGGCCAAATATGTGTTCTGAGAAATTGAGAGTTGATTTAGATGATTTTGAATGAAGCACATAGTAGTCGTTTGTCTATTAATCCGGCAAGCACGAAAATGTATAATGACTTGAAACAACTGTATTGGTGGCATGGCATGAAAAGAGATATCTCTAAGTTTATTTCAAAATGTTTAATCTGTCAGCAAGTCAAAGCTGAGCATCAAGTACCGTAGGGTTTATTGCAGCCAATCATGATTCTTGAGTGGAAATGGGATAGAGTGACTATGGATTTTGTATCGGGTTTACCCCTATCTCTGAGAAAGAAAGATGCAATCTGGTTTGTTGTTGACCGATTGATGAAATCGGCTCATTTCATTCCTGTACATACAAATTTCTCGCTTGATAAGTTAGTTGAGTTATATATCTTCGAGGTTGTGGGATTGTACAGGGCACCTATTCCATTGTTTCAGATAGAGATCCGAGGTTCACATCGTGATTTTGGAAGAAATTTCAAGAAGCTTTAGGTACAAAGTTGCATTTTAGTATTGCGTTTCACTCGCAAATGGATGGTCAATCTGAACGAGTTATTCCGATTCTTGAGGATATGTTGCATTGTTGTATTCTTGAGTTTGAGGGTAGTTGGGATAAATATCTACCACTGATTGAGTTTGCTTATAATAATAGCTTTCAATCGAGTATTAAAATGGCACCGAAGCTCTATAAAGGTTATAAATGTCGAACACCATTGTATTGGAGTGAGCTTAGTGAAAATAAGATTCACAGAATTGATCTGATCAGAGAGACTGAAGAAAAAGTAAAAGTAATTTGTGATAGTTTGAATGCAGCATCAGATCGACAGAAATCTTACGTAGATTTGAAATGAAAAGAAATTGAGTTTCAGATCGAGGATAAAGTATTCTTGAAAGTGTTGCCATGGAAAAAGATATTACGGTTTGGTCGGAAAGGGAAATTGAGTCCACAATGTATCAAAACTTACGAGATTATCGAGCGAATCGGGCTAGTTACTTATCGATTATCTCCACCATTCCGAGTTAGAGAAAATACATAATGTGTTTCATGTGTCGATGCTTCGATG
Organism: Gossypium rotundifolium; assembly: GCA_025506655.1. NCBI lineage: Eukaryota > Viridiplantae > Streptophyta > Magnoliopsida > Malvales > Malvaceae > Gossypium > Gossypium rotundifolium. The sequence continues at coordinate 53,986,005 of CP106723.1, forward strand.
ATACTGATCTGACTCTTCACACGTCATTTCCCCGACCAAAGTTGAAATTCAGTCTGATATGTCATATGCTGAAGAACCAATTTGAATTTTAGCTCGTGAGGTCAAAGAATTGAGAAATAAGAAAATTGCACTAGTGAAAGTATTATGGCATTGACAAGAGGTTGAAGAAGCTACGTGGGAACCCGAGGATGCTATGAGAAAACAATACTCGAACCTATTCACCGGTAAGATTTTCGGGGACAAAAATCTCTAAGAGGGGAGAGTTGTAACAGCCCTGTTTCAGCTAAATCAGAATAGTTTTTGAGGTTAGAAAATTATACTAATATTATTTTTGATGTTTATAGCATGTGATTATATATGTGTGAAAGTTTCATGATTTAATTTTATCGATTGAATGCGTAATTTGATAAAAGGACTAAATCGAGTAAATATAAAAAATAGCATTCTATATGTTAAATGTGTTTAATTGCTATGATTTATTAAATGAAAGGTACTTATGATGTTATTAGACCATTGATAGTGGAATTTGACATAAATGGCCATTAAATGGATGCTTTTAATGGTTTTTAACTAAGGTTAATTTGGTAATTAAAAAATGTATATTAATTAAATCAAAACCAAAATTAAGCTTCATTTCATCTTTCTTTGGCCGAATATGGTGGAAGAAGAAAACTTTTAGTTCATTTTAGGGTTCGGTCAATTGGGAGCCTAATTGGTAAGTGTTTTGAGCTCAGTTTTTTGATGATTTTTACATTTTTAAGATCGTTGCTTTGTATTCTAGCTAGCCCATGCCTTAATTTTTGAAGTTGTAAATGTTTTTGTGAAATGCCATTGATGAACGCTTGAGCTTTTGAATGTTTGATGATGAAAAATGAATATTTGTTGATAGTTACATAAGTTTTGTAAAGTGATTTTTGATAAAAATGTCAAATAAGGATTCAATTGTGAAAATGTGTGGTTAAATGTTTGAATAAATGATAAATATGGGCTGATATGTGCCTTAGGAAAATTTGGATAGCATGCATTTGAATTAAATTGTGTGAATTTTGTGTATTTATGAAATAGGGACTAAATTGTAAAAATATGAAACTTTAGGGGATAAGTGTAAAAGGCCCAAATATGTGTTTGTGGACTGAATTGAGTGATTTGATGAATAAATGAATTAATTTTGAATGTATATAGATCAAGAACGAAAGAAATCAGATTTAGATCAGGGAAAATCAAAAGTTATCGAATAGTCGATCCAGTCCGTTTATCCCAAATACAAGGTAAGTTCATATGCAAATAAATGTCTTTAAATTAAATTATATATGCTTAATTGTCATTGAACAGTTATGAATGTTGAATGATCAAATACGAGCAAGAATTGACAGGGTTACAATATCTGAAAGTCCCGTACGAACCTTAAGAATAGTGTAGGATACAAATGTGATGACATTTGGATTACCGATATGTGATTACGTGTGAGACCATGTCTAGGACATTGGCATCGTTATATAATTTCGTATAAGACCTTGTCTAGGGCATTGGCTGTAATAGCCCGATTTAGGGGCTAGTCAGAATAGTGATCTTGGGATCACTCTTTCGAGATCGGAGAAATTATTTTCATGATATATTATGAGTTAGAGCATGATAGCATATGAGCATTAAAATTGTGGTATTTTAATTTTAACGTTTTCATGTTTAATTTGTGAAAAAGGACTAAATCGCATAAAGTGCAAAAGTTCCATTCTATATGCTAGGAGTACCAAATGGTTACGGATTGTTAAATGAGGGTATTTAAAAGGAAATTTATCCTTTGAAAGAGGCTTGGACGACCATAAGAGAGCATGGGAGACAAAAGTTTCAATTAGTGTCAAAGTTAGTAGTAGTAGGTGGACTAATTTGACTTTGAATAATAGAATAAGGAGAGAAAAGTTATCATCTTTTTCTCCTATCATCCTCCACCGAAAATTTGCAGCAAATAAGGGGTAGAAACCTTCAAAAATTTCAGCAAACTCTCATCCATTCAAAACAAGAGGAGACGGGAATTCACCTCAATCGTGGAAAGGATAAAGTCGTAGACTAAACTGAAGAACTAACTCATTTTGAAAATGAGGTAAGTTTGTATGATTTCTAAGCTTTATGATCACTATCATTGAATTGCTTAGTATAATATACATTGCTATTTTGTGTAATGCCTATTGTTTTTGTGAACAAAGAGATTAAACATGAGCAAGCCCTGATTGAATATGAATTCCCCAGGATACCCGATATACCACACAAGATATCATGTAAGTTCAAGACAAGCTTGGCATTGATCAAGATATCATGTAAGTCCAAGGCAAGCTTGGCATTGATCAAGATATCATGTAAGTCCACGGCAAGCTTGGCATTGATCAAGATATCATATAAGTCTAAGGCAAGCTTGGCATTGATCAAGATATCATGTAAGTCCAAGGCAAGCTTGGCATTGATCAGGATATCATGTAAGTCCAATGCAAGCTTGGCATTGATCAAGATATCATATAAATCCAAGGCAAGCTTGGCATTGAGTAAGTTATCAAAGGCAAGACTTCATGTAATTCCATGTCAAGACATGGCCTTGAAACCAAGATGAGAAATTCCATGTAAGACCATGCCTAAGATATGGCTTTGGTGGCATGTTAAGTGGGAAGACATCTAGTATCCTCGGGTATTCGTAGAAGTTCATCGGGCAAACAAGTAAGGTTAATAATGAGGTAACAAAAGGGCTAAGAAAGCAAAGCTAGCACCAAAATAAATTAAATATTACTCATGTTATGAATGAAGAATTAGAGATCATAATAATTATTGTTTAAGTACGCTGATCAATGTGATCAAGTGACACATGTATCATGTTTACTTTACAAAAATGAGTATAGTGAGCATCATGAGACATGTAAGAACCAAGTATGATCCCGCCAAGCTAATTTGTGGATCATCGAGTTGAAGCTCGTAGCACACTATCAACTCTTATTTTGGTATAGCCAAGTTACTTTACTAAGTATGAAATGTATAGGAAACATTCATTTTGTGGACATACTTTTAGAAGGGCCTTTGTAAAGTTATCAAGTTTATTATTCTTTTGTATATGGCTAAGTGATTGGCCAAATTTGACTAAGTATTTATGTTTATTGAGATCAATGAAGCATGTAGTATTATTCATAAAATTGGGTTGTTATTGCATCGTTAAATTGTGTATGGATATGATCTTCATTTCAGGGTGGCTAACGGCTTGGTAAATAGCCTATAAATGCCCACACGGTTGGACACACAGGCGTGTGTCAAGGCCGTGTTAACCCTGCACCTTAGTATTATGAATCAGAATAGGCCACGAGTAAATTCCACGGCCGTGTGTATCGGTCGTGTTATACACACGGGTTGGATATGGGCGTGTGCCCAGACCGTGCTGATTTAGTCAGTATATCAAGGATTAGCACACGGTCTAAGCCCATGGGCGTGTCATGGCCGTATGAAATTAGACAGTAGCCTCCCACGGTTGGAAGACATGGGTGTGTCTAAGCCGTGCGGAAATAGTCAGTAGCTTTCCACGATTTGAGGGTATGGGCATGCTTAAGGGTACACGGGCGTGTTCCAAGTCACACAGGCATGTGAACCCTGCTTCAAAAATGAATTATTTGATTTAGTTCCGAAAGTTTTCAGACACAAGTTTAAGGCCTCGTAAGCTTTTGTAATGTATGTGTTGGCTAAGAAAGTGAAATTTTTAAGTTGGAATGAAATTTTATAGCTCGTAAGTACATGTTCAAGCATAGTAATGTCTCGTATCCAGATCCAGTATCGGTCTTGGGTGTGGGGTGTTACATTTAGTGGCATCAGAGCTACGGTTTAGTCAGTTCTAGGACTAATGTAGCATGAGCATGAGTCTAGCTATACATGCCATACGTAAGAATGTTTCTATATTGATAGTATGACAACTCCTGATGATTTTAAATTATGTTTATACATATAGAAATGGATTCCGAAGGGAATGTGGCAGATGACGTAGAAAGTAATGCACCGGGTCCCGCTAAAGGGACAGTGCCGAGCGAAAATGAGAATAGACCCACTACGGTGAGTCAAAGGGGAGGAGAAGAGGCTAGAGAAGCCTTCCTCCACATGATGAACACATGGTATATAGAGTTCATTCGGGCGAACCCGAACGCACAACCCCCTCCACCCCCACCTGTTCCACAAGCTACTCCAGTGGCCCCTCAAGTAGTAGAGGTGGTAAGAGGAGGTAAACCCCCAATTGATAGGATCAGGAAGCATGGGGCAGAAGAATTCTGGGCCAGAAAAGAGGATGATCCAGAAAGAACTGAATTCTGGTTAGAAAATATCATCAGGGTATTTAATGAGTTATCATGTACCTCTAAAGAATGCATGAAGTGCGTAAACTCTCTCTTAAGAGATTCTGCTTACCAATGGTGGAACACCCTTGTGTCGGTTGTACCGAGAGAAAAGGTCACATGGGAATTCTTCCAGGAAGAGTTTAAGAAAAAGTATATCCGCCAGAGGTTTGTAGACCAGAAGAGAAAAGAATTCCTAGAAGTGAAGCAAGGCAAGATGTCGGTGATGATTATGAGCGTGAGTTTATACGACTCAACAGAAAGCACGCCGCAAATGTATATCCATAGAGGCTATTATGAGTAAAAGGTTTGAAGATGGGTTGAATGAGGACATCAAACTAGTTGTTGCTATCCTAGAATTAAAATAATTTGTCGTGTTAGTGGAAAGAGCTTGTAAAGCCGAAGAGCTAATAAAAGAGAAGAAGAAGTCTAAAATGGAGTCTCGTGACTCTAGAAAGAGAGTGTGGAATAAGTCATTCCAATCTTCACACAAGAAGTCAAAAGGTTTCCCTACCCAATTGGCTACTTCCACCGGGTTTTCCAAGAAGGACAAAAGTAAACATTATTCAGGGAATAAAGCACAGACGACTTCAGTTGCAAGTGTCAAAATTTTAGATCCGACAAATCAATGCCCACAATGTGGCGTACGCCATCTGGAGAATGCCAAGGCGCATGAAAATGCATGTTTTAGATGTGGTTCTAAGACCACTATATAAAAGATTGTCCCGAGATGACGAAAGAAGAAAAAGCTCCGAACCCAAAATTCGGGAGTATGGTCAGAGGGAGACCGCAGAGAAACCTGGGAAGTAGGGCAAGTGCAAGAGGTAACCCAAGAGACCAGGCTGTGAGACCCGAGGGTAGAGCACCTGCAAGGACTTATGCCGTTCGCGCTGGCGAAGAGGTGTCTTCTCCTGATGTTAATATGGGTACCTTTTCTCTCTACAATACTAAAGTTATTGCTTTAATAAATCTCAGATCCACACTCTTACATTTGCATGAAATTAGCATCAAGTTTGAGCGTGCCTATAGATACCACCGAATTTGTAATTAAGGTGTCTAATCCATAGGCAAGAGTGTGTTAGTTAATAAAGTTTGTAAAGATTGTCCATTGATGATTAGAGGTCATTGTTTTAAAGCAAATCTTATGTTATTACCATTTGATGAATTCGACCTCATTATTGGAATGGACTGGTTGACTACTCATAATGTAATCATTAATTGTGGGAAGAAATGCATTGAGATGAGATGTGAGAATAGGGATACTCTTCGTGTTGAATCAGATGAACTAGATAAATCGCCAGTGATAATTTCCCATATGATGGCACGGAGATGTTTAAGAAAAGGGTATGAATCATATTTGGCCTTCGTGTTGAATGATAAGGAGACAGAGCTAAAAATTGAGTCAGTACCGGTAGTATGTGAATACGTGGATGTATTTCCCGAAGAATTATCCAGACTACCGCCAGTTAGAGAGATTGAGTTCAGCATTGAAGTAGCTTCCGGTACTGTACCAATATCCATTACTCCTTACAGAATGGCTCCAACAGAGTTGAAAGGGTTGAAGTTACAGTTGCAAGAGTTGACAGATAAGGGCTTTGCAAGATCTAGTTATTCACCATGGGGTGCCCCAGTTTTATTTGTGAAAAAGAAAGATGGTACCATGAGATTGTGCATAGATTACCGTCAGCTTAATAAAGTAACAGTAAAGAATAAGTACCCATTACCTAGGATCGATGATCTGTTCGATCAATTGAAAGGAGCGACTGTGTTCTCCAAAATAGACTTGAGATCAGGGTACTACCAGTTGAGAGTGAAAGACTCAGATGTATCTAAGACGACCTTTCGAACGAGGTATAGGCATTATGAATTTTTAGTCATGCCTTTTGGGTTGACCAATGCTCTTGCGGTGTTCATGGATTTAATGAACCGCATCTTTAGACCATACCTCGACAAGTTTGTAGTCGTATTTATTGATGACATACTAATTTATTCCCAAGATGAGAAAGAGCATGCTGAACACCTACGAATAGTTTTACAGATCCTGCAAGAGAATCAGCTGTATGCAAAATTCAGTAAAAGTGAATTTTGGCTCAAGGAAGTAGGAATCCTGGGACATATTTTCTCAAAGGATGGAGTCTGAGTTGATCCCAGTAAAATTCAGCCGTAATGGACTGGAAGCCACCTAAGAACATTACTGAGATTAGAAGTTTTCTGGGCCTAGCCGGCTACTACAGGCGATTTGTCAAAGGGTTTTCCATGATCGCAACCTCGATGACTAAACTATTACAGAAAAATTTAAAGTTTGAGTGGGCGAGCGATGCCAACAAAGTTTCAAGAAGTTGAAAGCGGTGTTGTGAAGCTCGATCTTAGTACAATCCGAATCGGGGAAAAATTTATAGTCTCTGTGATGCATCCTTAAATGGATTGGGCATGTACTCTTGCAAGAAGGCAAGGTGATTGCTTATGCCTCTAGCAGTTGAAGCCTCATGAGAAGAATTATCCGACGATGATCTAGAATTGGCCGCCATAGTCTTCGCTTTGAAGATTTGGAGACACCGTTTATATGGTGAAAAATGTCAGATTTTTACTGATCATAAAAGTCTAAAGTACTCAATGACGCAGAAAGAGTTGAACTTAAGACAAAGAATATGGTTAGAGTTGATAAAAGACTATGAATTGGTCATTGACTACCATCCAGAAAGGCGAATGTAGTCACCGAAGCTTTGAGCAGGAAGTCTCTATCTACTTTAAGAGCATTGAATTCAAGGATATCCTTATCAGACAATGGCTCCTTTTTAGTTGAGTCGAGAGCTAGACTAATGTTTCTTCAAGAGATCTTTGAGGCTCAGAAAGAAGATAGTGAGTTGCAAATCAAAAGAGCTCCATGCGAGTCAGATGCTGAATCCAACTTTCAGATTAATTCTGATGGATACTTGATGTTTAGAGATAGAATTTGTGTACCGAGGAAAGAGGGCTTATTAGAGAATTTTATACGAAGCACATAACGGATGGTTGTCTCAGTACATCCGGAAGTACAAAGATGTATAGTGACTTGAAGCAACAGATTGGTGGCGAAAATGAAGAAAGACATTTCAGAGTTCGTTTCAAGATGTCTTATTTGTCAGCAAGTAAAGGTGACCACCAAGTGCCTTCGGGTTTACTTCAGCCTATCTTAGTTCCCGAATGGAAATAGGATCGTATCACCATAAATTTCGTAACCGTTGTCTCCGAGCAAGAAAGATGCTGTTTGGGTGTGGTTGATAGACTCACAAAGTCAGCCCACTTTATACCTGTACGAGTGAATTACTCCCTAGACAAGTTGGCAAACTTGTATGTTTCAGAAATAGTAAGACTTCATGGAGTTCCCTTATCGATTATATCGGATAGAGATCCGAGATTCACATCCAGATTTTGGAAGAAGCTGCAAGAAGCTTTGGGTACAAAATTGAGTTTTAGGACAGCTTTTCACCCTCAGACTGATGGTCAATCAGAAAGGTTAATTCAAGTACTCGAGGACATGCTCAGATGTTGTGTTTTGGAATTCCAAGGCAGCTGGGAAAAGTTTCTTCCATTGGTAGAATTTGCCTACAATAATAGCTTTCATTCAAGCTTAAAGATGGCACCTTATGAGGCTCTATATGGGCGTAAGTGCAGAACCCCTTTATTTTGGACTGAACTCAAGGAAAACCAAATTCATGGGGTTGATTTGGTTAAAAAGGCTGAAGAAAAAGTAAAAGTGATACGAGAATGTTTAAAAACTACATCAGATGATGAAATCCTATCGCAGTTTAAAGAGGAAAGAGATCGAGTACCAAGTTAGGGATAAAGTCTTTTTGAAAGTATCACCATGGAGAAAAGTTCTCAGATTTGGCCGTAAAGGCAAATTAAGTCCGCGTTTTATTTGACCTTACGAGATTACTGAGAGAGTTAGGCCGGTAGCTTATCATTTGGCATTGCCATCAGAATTAGAGAGGATACATGATGTTTTTCACGTGTCAATGTTGCGATGCTACAGATCAGACCCTTCGCATATAATTACTCCATTAGAAATAGAGATCCGCCCTGACAGAGGAAACGATGAGAAAACAAGACCCCAATCTTTTCACTGGTAAGATTTTCGAGGACGAAAATCCCTAAGGGGGAGAATTGTAACAGCTCAATTTAGGGGCTAGTCGAAATAGTGATCTCGGGATCACTATTTCGAGATCGAAGAAATTATTTTCATGATATATTATGAGTTAGAGCATGATAGCATATGAGCATTAAAATTGTGATATTTTAATTTTAACGTTTTCGTGTTTAATTTACGAAAAAGGACTAAATCGCATAAAGTATGAAAGTTCCATTCTATATGCTAGGAGTACCAAATGGTTATGGGTTGTTAAATGGGGGTATTTAAAAGGAAATTTAGCCTTTGAAAGAGGCTTGGCCTGCCATAAGAGAGCATGAGAGACGAAAGTTTCAATTAGTGTCAAAGTTAGTAGTAGTAGGTGGACTAATTTGACTTTTAATAATAGAATAAGGAGAGAAAAGTTATCATCTTTTTCTCCTATCATCCTCCACCAAAAATTTGCAGTAAATAAGGGGTAGAAACCTTCAAAAATTTCAGCAAACTCTCATCCATTCAAAGCAAGAGGAGATGAGAATTCACCTCAATCTTGGAAAGGATAAAGTCGTGCACTAAATCAAAGAACTAACTCATTTTGAAAACGAGGTAAGTTTGTATGATTTCTAAGCTTTATGATCACTATCATTGAATTGCTTAGTATAATATACATTGTGATTTTATAATGCCTATTTTTTTTGTGAACAAAGAGATTAAACATGAGCAAGCCCCGATTGAATATGAATTCCCCGGGATACCCGATATACCACACAAGATATCATGTAAGTCCAAGGCAAGCTTGGCATTGATTAAGATATCTTGTAAGTCCAAGGCAAGCTTGGCATTGATCAAGATATCATGTAAGTCCAAGGCAAGCTTGGCATTGATCAAGAAATCATGTAAGTCCAATGCAAGCTTGGCATTGATCAAGATATCATATAAGTCCAAGGCAAGCTTGGCATTGAGTAAGTTATCAAGGGCAAGACTTTATGTAAGTCCATGTCAAGACATGGCCTTGAAACCAAGATGAGAAATTCCATATAAGGCCATGCTTAAGATATGGCTTTGGTGGCATGTTAAGTAGGAAGACATCTAGTATCCTCGGGTATTCGTAGAAGTTTATCGGGCAAATAAGTAAGGTTAATAATCAGGTAACAAAAGGGATAAGAAAGCAAAGCTAGCATCAAAATGAATTAAATATTACTCATGTTATGAATGAAGAATTAGAGATCATAATGATTATTGTTTAAATACGCTGATCAATGTGAACAAGTGACATATGTATCATGTTTACTTTACAAAAATGAGTATAGTGAGCATCATTAGACATGTAAGAACCAAGTATGATCCCGCCAAGCTAATTTGTGGATCATCAGAGTCGAAGCTCGTAGCACACTATCAACTCTTATTTTGGTATAGCCAAGTTACTTTACTAAGTATGGCATGTATAGGAAACATTCATTTTGTGGACATGTTTTTAGAAGGGCCTTTGTAAAAGCTATCAAGTTTATTATTTTTTTTGTATATGGCTAAGTGATTGGCCAAATTTGACTAAGTATTTATGTTTATTGAGATCAATGAAACATGTTGTATTATTCATAAAATTGGGTTGTTATTGCATCGTTGAATTATGTATGGATATGATCTTCATTTCAGGGTGGATAACAGCTTGGTAAATAGCCTATAAATGCCCACACGGTTGGACACACGGGCCTATTTCAAGGCCGTGTTAACCCTGCACCTTAGTATTATGAATCAGAATAGGCCACGGGTAAATTCCAAGACCGTGTGTATAGGCTGTGTTACACACACTGGTTGGACATGGGCGTGTGCCCAAACCGTGCTGATTTAGTCAGTATATCAAGGATTAGCACATGGTCTAAGCCCACGGGTGTGTCATGGCCGTGTGAAATTAGTCAGTAGCCTCCCACAGTTGGAAGACACGGGTGTGTCTAAGCCGTGCGAAAATAGTTAGTAGCTCTCCACGATTTGAGGGTATGGGCGTGCTTAAGGGTACACGGGCGTGTTCCAAGTCACACGGGCATGTGAACCCTGCTTCAAAAATGAATTATTTGATTTAGTTCTGAAAATTTTTAGCCATGAGTTTAAGGCCCCGTAGGCCTTTGTAATGTATGTGTTGACTAAGAAAGTGAAAATTTTAAGTTGGAATGAAATTTTATAGCTCGTAAGTACATGTTCAAGCATAGTAATGTCTCGTATCCAGATCCAGTATCGGTCTTGGGTGCGGGGTGTTACATTGGCATCGATATGTGATAACATGTAAGACCATATCCAGGATATGGCATTGTATGAGTTATATGTGATTTTCGAGTATCTTTAACGATTCTGAATGGTTCAATAGGCAAAGTCAAGTTGAGAAAGAATGTGTGAATATGTTAAGTGACTCAGGTACGTATGAGATTCATACAAGTATTGAAAAGGGAAGTATTTGATGAATTCACTTATGATTTTGAATATGTGTTCAATGGGAAAGGTTTGTGAGCTTTTATATGCTTATTCATGATTTGCCTATTAATGAAAATGCTATTGATTCACGTGGTAATTTTATATTGTATATGGATTACTAAGCATTTAAAGCTTACTTTGTATGTTCTTTCTCTATTTTATAGATAATTGAAGCTAGCTCAGACTCGGGGATCATCAGGAACATCATCACACTATCGATCAACTTGTTGGTACTTTTGATGTTATGTATATATGGAATATGGCATGTATAGGCTAGTGTTAAGATGATATGTTTTAAGTTGTGATTTTAGCCAAGAGAGTTGGCTTGTAAATGATGTACATGTTGGTGTGTATTTGGCCGTCTGACTTGGCTTAATTTATGAATTTGGTAAGTGATATGTGATGTATATATGGCCTTGTGTTTTGGCGTGTTTGGTATGATTGCTGTGATGGCTAAGTGGTTATTGTTTTGATTATTTACCAATGATATATCATAGTTGATTTGGTATGATATAGGGATGATGAATTAGTATATTTTGTGGCATGAATTAGTTGATAAAATGATGAGAAAAATGCATAGGGAAGATAGGTGAAATGGTTGGTAATGATATATTATTTTGGTATGTTTGTGGTTATGATTTGAGTAGTGAAATGGTTGAAGATGAAATGGCATGATTTGTATATGAATTGGCATGTTTTGGTTGCCTAAAAATGTGTTGAAATGGTATTAATTTGGATGTATAGGTGAACATGAGAAAGGGTGGCAAATTGGCCTTGCAAATGACCTATTCTTGTCCACATGGGCAGAGACACGGGCGTGTGTCTCAGTCGTGTGTGAAGCATGGTCATGATACACGGTCTTGTGTTCCCTGGTGTTGAAATTGAATTGAAGTCAGTATGCTCCACACAGCCTCACACATGAGTAAGTGACTGACCTTGTGGCACAAGTCTGAATACTCCCTAAATGGCACACTGCTTAGCACACGAGCCTGTGACTTGGCCATGTTGCATAAATCAGTATACCCTACAGGATTGGCCTGACCTAGTACACGATTTGGCACATGGGCGTGTGTGGCCATTTTGAAGGGCACATGGGCTAGACACACGGGCGTGTGGTCAGCCGTGTGACCCAAGTCAGTATGTATGCCCTGTTTTCACACGGCCAGGGACACTGGGCGTTTCTAGGGCCGTGTGAGGCACACGGTCTGTTCACACGGGCATGTGAACCTTGTAATGCATGAAAATTTTATAAGTTTCCTAAAGATTACAAATGTTATCGGTTTAGTGCTGAATCTCTTTAAATCATGTTTTGAGGTCTCGTAGAGCCTTATAAGGGACAATGTGATTATGTTTGCTTGATGTTTATGTGATAATGGATTAATGTTTGATAAATGTATATTGTATGTTGTGATCTGATCGATAATGCCTCGTAGCCCTATTTCGATGACGGATATGGGTTAGGGGTGTTACAGAGCTACTGTTGATGATGATCCTGAGAGAGCCAAGTTTTGGCTTGAAAATATGATTCGAGTGTTTGATGAGCTTTCTTGCACACCGGCTGAGTGTTTAAAATGTGCTATATCACTTCTGAGGGACACCGCATACCAGTGGTGGAATACATTAGTATCAATGGTGTCGAGAGAGAGGGTCACCTGGGAGTTCTTTCAGACCGGGTTTCAGAAGAAATACATAAGTCAACATTTTTTTGGATCAAAAGTACAAAGAGTTTTTAGAATTGAATCAGGGCCGTATAATTGTAACTGAGTACGAGAGAGAATTTGTGCGGTTGAGTAAATATGCTCGAGAGTATGTTTCTAGCGAAGAGATAATGTGCAAGCGGTTTATTGACGGGTTAAACGAAGACATTAAACTTTTGCTAAAATTTTAGATTTGAAGGAATTTGTTATATTAGTTGACCGAGCTTGTAAAGCCGAATACTTTAGTCGAGAAAAGAGGAAAGCTGATTCAGAGGCTAGAGACTCGAGGAAAAGATCAATGAATAAACCTTATCATTCTTCATCAAATAAATCTTGAGATTTGTATAGTCGATCGAATGCATCAGTAGGATACCAGAATAGAGATCGTGGAAATCAATTTGTGAGTTCTAAAGCTCAAGCAACCTCCGTCTCGAGCATTGGCAGTGTGAGAAATAATAGACCTGAGTGCCAACAGTGTGGGAGGAAACATTTTGGAGAATGCTGGAATAAGAGTAATAAAGCTTGTTTTAAATGTGGTTCGCCAGATCACTTTATTCGAGATTGCCTTGAGTTATCCGATAAAGATAAATTTCAAAACGCAAGACCGAGCAACACGACTGCGAGAGGAAGACCACCAAAGAATTTGGGAAATGTGTCTAGTGGAAAAGGAGCAACAAAGGACTCAGCTATGAGATTCGAGGCCAGAGCATCTATTAGAGCCTACACTATTTGCGCTCGCGAAGAGAGGTCTTCCCCAAATGTTATTACCGGTACATTCGCTCTGTACGACACTAATGTGATTGCTTTAATTGATCCTGGATCGACACATTTGTATGTTTTTGAAAATTTAGTGTCTAGTAAGAAATTTCCTGTTGAAATTACTAAGTTTATATTAAAGTATCGAACCCTTGGGCAAGTATGTTCTAGTTGACAAAGTATGCAAGAACTGTCCTTTAATGACTCGGGGTTACTATTTTTCAACTGACTTGATGCTTTTACCATTTGATGAGTTTGATGTGATTCTGGGTATGGATTGGTTGACTCTACATTACACTGTTGTGAATTGTAGACTAAAGATTATAGAATTGAAATGTCAAAATAATGAAATTCTACAGATTGAATCTGATGAGTCGGGTGAATTACCTATGTGATTTTATTGATGTCGGCTCAGAGATATGTGAGAAAAAGTTGTGATGAGTACCTAACATAGGTTTTTGATACCAAAGTGTCTGAAAAGAAGATTAAATCAGTACCTGTAGTTTACGAGTATTCGGATGTATTTCCAGAAGAGTTGCCTGGATTACCACTGATTAGAGAGGTTAAGTTTGCTATTGAGTTAGTACCGAAAACTTCACCAATATCGATAGCTCTATATAGAATGGCTCATACAGAATTGAAAGAGTTGAAATCTCAGTTGTAAGAGTTAACATATAAAGGTTTTGCACGACCTAGTTTTTCACTCTGGGGTGCACCAGTATTATTTGTAAAGAAAAAAGACGGATCGATGAGAATGTGTACTGATTACCATCAGCTCAACAAGGTTACAATAAAGAATAAGTATCCGTTGTCGAGAATAGATGATTTGTTTGATCATTTGAAAGGAGCAACCGTGTTTTCGAAGATTGATTTGAGATCTGGTTATTATCAGTTGCGAGTGAAAGACTTAGATGTGTCAAAAACTACTTTCAGAATAAGGTAAGGATATTATGAATTTCTTGTTATGCCTTTTGGATTAACTAATGCTCCTGCAATTTTTATGGACTTGATGAACCGGATATTTAGACCATATTGAGATAGATTTGTTATTGTATTCATTGACGACATTTTGATCTATTCACGAGATGAGTCTAAACATGCCAAGCATTTGAGGATTGTGTTGCAAACCTTGAGAGATAAACAACTGTATGCTAAATTCAACAAATGCGAGTTTTGGCTCTGAAAAGTTGGATTTTTGGGACATATTGTCTCGGATGGAATTAGAGTTGATACGAGTAAGATTTCTGTAGTTTTTGACTGGAAGCCACCTAGAAATGTATCCGAGGTTAGAAGCTTTCTGGGATTAGCTGGCTACTATCGACATTATGTAAAAGGGTTCTCGATGATTGCTATATCGATGACCAGATTGCTACAGAAAGATGTAAAATTTGAGTGGTTTGAACAATGTCAACAGAGCTTCGAGTAGTTGAAAGCATTCCAGTTTTGATACAATTGAGTCAGGTAAAGAGTTCGTAGTTTACAATGACGCGTTATTGACCAGTTTGGGTTATTTTTTGATGCTAGAGGGTAAAGTGATAGCTTATGCCTCTAGATAGTTGAAGCCGCATGAAAAGAATTATTCGACGCACAATTTAGAGTTGGCAGCTATAGTTTTTGCATTGAAAATTTGGCGTCATCATTTTTACAGTGAAAAATGCCACATCTTTACCGATCATAAAAGCTTAAAGTATATTATGACTCAGAAAGATTTGAATTTGCGACAACGGAGCGATTATCATCCGGGAAAAGCTAATGTGGTCGCTGATGCTTTAAGTAGAAAATATTTGTATACTTTGAGAGCGATGAATACGAGACTGACTTTGTCTGATGATAGTTTAATATTAGCTGAATTAAAAGCTAAACCAGTTTTTCTTCAGCAAATTTGTGAAGCTCAAAAGTGTTATAGTGAATTTCAAGCTAAAAGAGTGCAATGGGAGTCGACTAGTGATTTAGAGTACCAAATCGGATCTGATGATTGTTTGATGTTCCGAGATAAAATTTGTGTTCCAAAAATCCAAAGTTAATTCAAAAATTTTGGACGAGGAACATAGTGGTTGTTTATTCGCTCATCCTGGAAGTACTAAGATGTACAATGATCTGAAATAGTTATATTGGTGGCCGGGCATGAAACAAGATATTTCAGAGTTTGTATTGAGATGTTTAGTGTGTCAGCAAGTTAAGGCCAAACATCAAGTGCCTTCGGGTTTACTTCAGCCTGTGATGATACCAGAGTGGAAATGGGACAGAGTTACGATGGATTTCGTATTGGGATTGCCCCTGACTCTAAAAAAGAAAGATACTATTTTGGTTGTCGTTGACCGATTAACGAAATCAACACATTTCATCCCGGTACGTACTGACTATTCACTTGATAAATTAGCTGAATTGTACATTGCTGAGATCGTTAGATTACATGGGGTGCCAATTTTGATTATTTTGGATAGAGATCCGAGGTCTACGTCACTATTTTGGAAGAAATTGTAAGAAGCTCTAGGTACGAAGTTGACATTTAGTATAGCTTTTCATCCGTAAACTAACGGTCAATCTAAAAGAGTAATTCAGGTTCTCAAAGATATGCTCCAATGTTGTGTTCTAAAGTTTGAAGGCAATTGGGAGAAGTATTTACTGCTGGTTGAATTTGCATATAACAATAGCTTTCAATCGAGTATAAAGATGGCATCGTACGAAGCTTTATATGGCCTCAAATGTCAAACTCCGTTGTATTAGACTGAGTTGAGTGAGAAAAAGATTCACGAGGTTGATTTGATCTGAGAAACCAAAGAAAAAATGAAAGTAATTTGCAATTGTTTGAAAGTAGCTTCATATCGTCAGAAATCATACGCGGTTTGAAGCGAAAAGGCATTAAATTTCAGATCGATGATAAAGTCTTCTTGAAAGCATTTCTATGGAAAAAATACTTCATTTCGGTCGCAAAGGCAAATTGAGTCCGCGTTTCATTGGGCTGTTTGAGATTATTGAACGAATAGCGTTACCGATTGAGTTAGAGAAAATCCATAATGTGTTTCATGCATAGATGTTGCGTCGATATAGATTTGATCCATCACATGTGATTTGATCATTAGAGATTGAGATTCAACCTGATATGATATACAACGAAGAACCGATCAGAATTTTGGCTCAAGAGATTAAAGAGTTGAGAAATAAACGCATAGATTTAGTGAAAGTTTTATGGCAATGAAACGATGTTGAAGAAGCTATGTGGGAGCCTGAGGAAGCTATGAGAAAATAGTACCCTAACCTTTTCACTGGTAAGATTTTTGGGGACGAAAAGCCCTAAGGGGGGAGAGTTGTAACAGCATGTTTTTGGTCAAATCAGAACAATGGTTTTAAAACTACATATCTGAGGTTGAAAATTATTTTAATAATATTTTAAGTGTTTACAGCATGATAACATATGTGTGAGAAAGTTTCGTGAAGTAATTTTATTGTTTGAATGCTTAATTCGATAAAAAGGACTAAATCTCGTAAAGTGTAAAAGTGGAGTTCTATTAGCTAAAAGTATCTAATAGCTATAGAAATTTAAAGTAAAAGTCCTTATGTTGTAATTTGACCATTAATAGCATGAGTGGACATATATGGACATGTATTAAAGTGTTTTGATGGTTATTAATTAAGGTTAAAAATGTTAATTAATAAATAAAGGTTAATCAAATAAAACAAAGCCAAAATTTGCTTCATCTTCATGCTTATTGCCATTTGAAGGAGGAAGAAAGCCATTTTAGGGCTTGAAACATTCGACTACTTCAAGGTTCAATTGTAAGTCTATTTTGTCCCGTTTTTAATGATTTTTATGTTTTTGTGATCGTTGCAACTTGTAGTAGCTAGCCCAGGGACTATTTTGCAAAACTATTAAAGATTATGAAAGTTACCATTGATGAAAATATGTTTTCTTTAATGTTTGATGATGAAATATGAAATCTTGTTGTTAGATTTACATATTTTGTAAAGTGATTTTTAGTGAAAATGCTAATTACGAGTTAAATTGTGAAATGTTAAAACTTTATGGTTGAAATATGAAATAAATGAAAAATATGGGCTGTTAGGGGTATAATGGTAATTCATCTAAGCATGGGTGTTTTGAAATTCGCATGAATTTGTGATTTTGTGTAATAAAGACTAAATTGTAAAAATGTAAAAGTTTATGGGCTAATGTGTAAAATAGATCAAATGAATATTTTGGATTGATTGAATAAATAGATGATTAAATAAGTTAATTTTGAATATATTTAGATCAAGAAAAGCGGAATTCAGATCTAGATCGGGGAAAACAAAAGTTATCGACTAAACGACTTATTTCATCGTTTCCACATTCGAGGTAAGTTTGTATGTGATAAATTTCATTATAAGTGTATTTTGAATGCTTTGATATTGAGTATGTTATGAATATGAGACTTCGGATAAGTTCAACAATGATTCGATGGTAATTCGACATTCAAAATCCCGGTTGAACCTTAGGAATAGTTTAAGATACTAGTGACATGTCATTAGGGGATAAATTGAGTTGGCTTTGAGCCATGATATTAGCACTTCGGGTGCAAGATATACCGGTTTGGCTTTTGTCCATTAATATTGGCTGATTTGGTTTCAGGCCATTATATCAGTACTTCAGATATAAGTTACCTTAATTTGGCTTCGACCATGGTATAGGTGCTTATCGTGTGAGACCCTTGAGTATTCGACTTCTATTCCAAATGGTTCAACGGGTAAATGATAGATGTGGATGAGTTTGAGATTGATGCTAGATGATACAGGTTCGTACATGAATTATATAAGTTTCAAATCGAGAAAACTTGTGAAGGAAGTGTATACTCTCATAATTGAGTATTTGAATGGTTTGTTAGTTAATGTAAGCTATAAGTTGGTATATTCAAATTATTGAATTATATTTGTGAGATTGCATTGAGTTTATTTCATATGAGTTTACTAAGCTTTATAGCTTATGTCGTTTATTTTTCTATGTTTTATAGTGAATTCAAAGCTAGCTCGGATTTGGGGATTATCGGAGATCGCTTCACACTATCCACCTATTACTCGGAACCTATGAATTTGGTATTTTAAGTATATGGCATGTATAGGGATTTTGGTCATTTTGGTTATGACTTGATAGTGATCTTGGCTATATGAATTGGCATTATAAATGTTTATATTTGGTATGTTTGAATCATGTAAATATACATATATGATTATGTCTTGTGGATTGAGTTGATTAATGGTTATGTGATGATTGATGGTAGTATGTGTTATGAGTGTCAAATGGATGATTTGTGGTTAATGGTATGCTTGTGAAATTAGGCCAAATAATGTATATTTGTTAATGGTCATTTTGATGATTTGAAAGAAAAGAATTGGTATGAATTTAGATGGCATAATGTGGTATTTGTGTTTTGTATTGATGTAACATCCTTAAAATGGGGTTCTGCATTTTGCTTATGTTGCATGTGATGTATTGTCTATAATGTTCATTTAACATGTTTTGGGGGTCTAGTTATAACCCTAAGTTAGGCCTGAGTTAGGGCTAAGAATTTTGTTTTGGCATTTAAGGAAATGGAGCTAAGGGAGAAAGGGGTTAAGAGATTTTATTGGGGAAGTTTGACACAAGTAATCAATGGGAAAAGTGGCAAGGAGGCGCCACTAGGGTGTCAGAGGAGTGACGCCACAGGGATCAAGGAGAACCTTGGTTCGAGCTGCAGAAATCCCTCTCTGCTTATTCATTTTTGACGCCACAAGCATGAAAGAGGAGTGCTCAGGAGGGACTCTCTTGAATGGATGAGGATGTGAACATCAGATTTGAATTGGATGGATGAATCTTATCAAACTCATGTGGGTAGAGTTGGCCGAATAGTGGACTGTGGGCAAGGGGGCTATCGGTTTTGGGGAGCTTTTGGTATAGCCAAATGTCCTTCTAAGCTCATTAGTGTTATTTCTTTTTCTTTCAAAGTACTTAGCCAAAATCTTCATCTCCCTCATCTCTCTCTTTTCCTTCCTATTTTGCTCAAAGCCGAAAACACCATAGCCGAACCCTTTTCACCTATCTTCTCTCTTCTCTTCACCATCTTTCTCGAATCAAACCACCACTCAAGCTGAATCTTGATCCCATCTTTCCCATCTTTTCTATTTTATTTCGAAAGTTAAAAGCTTGTTGTTTCTCTTTCGATTTTATCAAGTACCTTGGCCAAATACTTGGCTCATAAATCTCTCTCTTCTTGTGATTTCTCTTCATTATCTTAAGTGCCAGAATCAAGTTTGCTTTTGGGGACATAGCTGAATCTTCTGGTAAGGGATCTCTTCTTTTCTTCTTGACCGATTTGAGTAATGTCAAACCTCTTCTGTCTTTCTTTTGATATTTCTTCAATTGTGGTAATCGAGATCTTAACTTATTATTGTCCCATGTGGTAGCCGAAACCCTTAACACCAATAGGGGGTGCCGATCTGTGGTGTTTAAAGGCCAAAATAGTCATCAAGGTAAGGGACGACAAACTTATTTGGTATCGAGATTTATGTTTTGGCCGAATGGCCTTTGGATTCTTAATGGTGTGTTAAAACCGATTGTAGGGAGGAGTATAGCCAAACGCAGTGAATCTCCGAGATTTGGTAGGAAACCAAATCGGCACTAAGGTAAGGAATTAACCCTGTGCGATTCATCCTTCGGGATTTTGTGAAAAAGCCAAATGGCTTTAAATCTAAAGGGTGGTATTGGCCGATTGTAGGTGCAGTAAGGACATACGTTTCGAGATCTCGTGGTATCGCGTAGTTTCGAGATTTCACGTATAGTCAGGTGTGTAAACGCTTACACACTTTATTAGTTTAATGATGCTTGATATGTTACTGTATAACCCTTGGTATTAGTGACTTTGTCTTGTGGGCATAAGCTTGGATTCCGGGTAAGTCCCTTGTTATGTGATTCTTGGTAAACATTATTGTAATCTGTTAAATGCTATGATATATGTTATTAGCATGATCATTTGATATTATGACACATATGTTATGAACATGATGATGGGTTTGATGAGAGGAGGGGTATGATTTATTTTGGACTGTCACCAGTGGTTTTGACCACACGACGGGTTGGCCCCGTCTTGATATTATATTTTGTGACTAAGTCCTTGTGGTTTTGACCACCAGTGGTTTTGACCACCAGTTGTTTTGACCACATATCGATTTGTGACTTGTCTCAGTGGTTTGGTACCACAGTGGGTTGGCCCCACGAGATTATTTACGGGATTGTCATCAGTGGTTTTGACCACACGATGGGTTGGCCCCATCACTTGATTTGTGACTTCGGTCATCAGTGGTTTTGGACCACACCGATATATTTGTGACTACGGTCACCAGTGGTTTTGACCACCAGTGGTTTTGACCACACGGGGTAGTTAAAGGTGTTTGGATGGCTAGGTTATGGGTTGCATGTTTTGCATGGTTTGCATGTTTTACTGATAACTTGTGTAAGTGAATGCACTATCGGGTTGGGGATTTACACATCGAGTCTTGGTGACTCACCCTTCCCTTATATTTTGCGGTGAATAGATTATGGAGATGGAGCCGGAGGACTCGAGACCCATGCATGTTCGTTGGATTATGGTTTCTTTTAGTTATTTTTAAATTTTAAATTTTGATTTTTGGGTTATGTAATAAGGCCGCTAAGATTTATTTTTGGTTTCATTTTATTATTGCTATTATTTTAACTATGTGGGATAAATGATTTTAATAATTAATCGGCAAAACACAATTTTCAAAACTATAACTCCTTCGTTTTTCATTAAAGCGTTGCCATCGGGTAACATCACTTAAATTATGATAACAAAGATAACTTGAATGTTTTCTAAAAACTTGCAACAATAATTAGATAACTTGAATGTTTTCTAAAAACTTGCAACAATAATTAGACTTTAAGCACGGATTTCCAAAAAGGGTTTTCTAAATAAAATTATCTGATAAACTTTCGTTTTCAAAAGGTTTTCACTCCGTGACGTGCCAGATCCGGTTGTGGTGTGCTGACCGGGTTTGGGGTGTTACAATTTTGGTATCAGAGCCAAGTTCAAAGGCTCAGCTGTGGGCCCAAGGCCCAAAACGTTTTAAAGTAAGGTTTTTAAATGTTCATGGTTGGAAATACATGGGTTGAACAGCATGGCACCGAGTCTCCGGCACCAATCCGCCCAGGTAAGTACTTCTGACTGTTGTGTGATTTATATGTGGGGGAAATGAGTATTTCAGGATCATAGATTAGCAGAATAGGAATTATTGAACCCTAGGAATAGCTTACCCCAACTCAATTACATAAGACTTAATGATCCACTAAACAAACCTGTGAGTACGTCACTGAGCCAAAGGTGTGGTAATTGCTGTGCGCATGTCTAGGAGTGGATTCAGGGAAGAGCTTGGTATTTAAGCAGTCCTAGTGACTCACCTCCTCTTCACCCGAATCCTACCTGGTGCGTAGTGACGGTTCACCCCAGCTAAGACGACTTATTCACAGGCTAAACTTCATAACTAAAACTTGAAAGGGACCAATCGTTTTGTTTTGAAACACTTTAAAACCTTGGTTTTGAAATGGCCACAGTAATCTTGATTTAAGAAATGACTAAAATACCCCGATTTGAAAAAAATGACCAAATTACCCTTGACTTGTAAAATTACCAAAATGCCCTCAGTAAGGGAAAATTTTCGAAGTACCCTCGAAGTGAAAATATTCAAAATACCCTTACTTTTTAAAATCACCTTGAACAATATTTTGAAAAGAAATTTTTCAAAAATACCCCTGGATTATGAAAAATTACAAAAATACCCCTAGTTTATGAAATTACCAAAATGCCCCGATTTCTGGAATTTTTGAAATATCTATGATTTGTAAAGGTTTACAAATTAACTCTATTTTATTGCTAAAATACCCCGATAGGTTAAATTATGAAAATACCCCCGAGTAGTGGAATGACGAGAATACCCCTACACGTGAAATAAAGGTAGAAAATTGAAATGAAAACTGTGTGATGATCGAAAGTACCACTATCAAATTACTTTTCATAAAACTTATTCATGGGTAATAAGTGGAACAGAAGCTAATTCATAAAAATTTCCTAATCAGATAAATACACCCCGGAAGGATGAGTTTTAGAGGACGTAGTCGTAATGTGCGTGGTCGTGGTAGAGGCTGAATGACTGTGTCAGAGCCCGTTAGGTCTGGTCAAGGGTCTGAGAATGAAATACCACCACCACCACCGGTATGGAATATCGTGATCGACGGGAAGATGCAAATGTCACAGCGATCTCGCGAGTCTTTGGAAAGAGTGGTGGAGGCGGTGGGGGTACGGAGCTCAAAATCAGATCCGAACGACTCCGAGCCAATGGAGCTGAGGTATTTTGAGGTGTTTCTGGTGTGGCTCCCAATACGACTGAGTATTGGTTGGAAGCGACCGAACTAATCATGGATGATCCGGACTTGATTGTTGAGGAAAACCGAAAGGGATAGTGTCGCTTCTCGGGATGAGTCGTACTCATGGTGGCTCACGGTTTGGGATAGTGCAAATGGTGGATGATCTCACTTGGGACTATTTTAAGGTAGCTTATCAGAAGAAATATGTGGGGTCTAGCTATATTGATGCGTAAAGGAAGGTGTTTCTAAGGCTGGTTCAGGGGAATAAATCTGTATCGGAGTATGAGGCAGAATTTTTAAGGCTGAGCCGATATGCTCGGGGCATTATAGCTACGGAGCATGAACGGTGTGTTAGATTCGAGGATGGATTAAGGGACGATTTGAGGCTGCTGATTGCTCCACAACAGGAGAGAGATTTTACGATCTTAGTAGAAAAGGCCAAAGTTGCTGAGGAGGTGAAACAGTCGGTGAGACGGAATCAGGACCGGGGATGGAATAAAAGAATGCTGGATCATCTGGGTCTAGCGGGAATCAGCAGAAATGGGGTAGATATAGTGGGCCGAATCAAGCTGCTAGGCCTACTACAGATAATACTCAGTGGCCGCCACGATGTGCTCGGTGTGGGAAGTCTCACACGGGGGAATGCTGGACTAAAAATAGAGGATGTTTTGAGTGTGGGTCGATGGAACACCGAGTGAGGGATTGTCCAAAGCGGTCAGCTAGGTTGCAGTCTGGGGATCAGAACCGTACTCAAAACAGGAGGGATGGTCAGCAACCACAGAAGGGCCGTGGTGCTGCTAGGGGAGGTAATGGCTCTGGTAGAGGCCGTGGGGCACCGGGCAGAGGTGCAGGTGGTACGGAGGCTAGACAGCCTGGGTTAGTCTACGCAGCGAGGCGTCGAGAGGAGGGTGACGCACCGGACGTCATAATCGGTACGTTCCTAATCTTTGGATTTCCTTACAATGCTTTAATAGATGTGGGTTCGACACACTCATACGTAGCCAGGAGCATAGTGGAAACTATGAATTTAGACTTTGAGATTACTTCTAGGAAGATGACTGTGATAAGCCCTTTAGGTCACTCTATAGAAGTAAGTAAACTATATAGGGATGTACCCCTAGAACTTTAAGGGGTCGTGTTCTTGGCTGATTTGATGGAACTGCTGTTTGGGGAGTTCAATCTGATTCTCGGATGGATTGGCTGGTGAAGTACCAGGCCAAATTGGATTGCGCAGCTAAGCGCATGGTGTTGAGGACAATGGAAGGTGAGGAGGTGGTGATGATAGGTAATAGGAGGGAGTACTTATCGAATGTGGTCTCTGTACTGAAGGCAGAGAAAATGATCAGAAAGGGCTGTGAAGCGTTTCTGGTTCGGGTGTGTGCCTTGGAGGCCAAAGAGTTAGCAGTGGAGGATGTTCGAACAGTGAAGGAATTCACTGATGTATTCCAAAAGAACTTCCGTGTGCCTCCAAATCGGGAAGTTGAATTTGATATAGACTTGTTACCTTAAATCGCGCCAAAGGTTCTATAGCCCCAGATAGGATGGCGCCAAAAAAATTGGTGGAGCTGAAGGCTCAAATTCAGGAGTTGTTGGACCGAGGTTTCATCCGACCAAGTATATCTCCTTGGGGAGCACCTATACTCTTTGTTAAGAAGAAGGATGGTACAATGTGGATGTGTATAGATTACCGCCAGCTGAACAAGTTGACAATCAAAAACAAGTATCCGTTGCCCTGGATTGACGACTTGTTTGATCAACTTAAGGGTGCATCGGTTTTCTCAAAGATAGATCTTAGGTCGGGGTACCATCAACTCAAAGTAAAAGAGGCGACGTTCATAAGATGACATTCCGTACTTGGTATGGGCATTACGAGTTTCTGGTAATGCCGTTCGGGTTAACTAATGCACTCGACAGCATTCATGGACTTGATGAATCGGTGTTCCAGCAGTACTTGGACCATTTTGTCGTGGTATTCATAGACGACATATTGGTGTACTCCAAGACTGAGGAGGATCATGATGCACACTTGCGGGTGGTATTGCAAATTCTGAGGGAGAAGCAGCTCTTTGCCAAGTTCAGTAAGTGCGAATTCTGGCTTAGGGAAGTAACTTTCTTAGGTCACGTAGTGTCCACTGAAGGGATTAAAGTGGACTCTCGCAAGATTGAGGCGGTGTTGGATTGGAAACTGCCGAGGACGGTTGCAGAAATTCAAAGTTTTTTAGGTCTAGTAGGGTACTATCAGAGATTCGTGGAAGGATTTTCTCTGATCACGGCACCGTTGACCAAGCTGTTGAGGAAAAGAGTTCCATTTGTGTGGACGGAGAAACAACAGGAAAGTTTTGACAAGTTGAGGAAGATTTTGACTAAGCTCCTGCTCGCATGTACCGAGGCGGAAAGGTATTCACAGTCTACTATGATGCATCACATACTGGTTTGGGATGTGTGCTGATGCAGGAAGGGAAAGTAGTAGCGTACGTGTCTCGACAGCTGAGACCGCACGAGGGTAACTACCCGATGCATGACTTAGAGTTGGCTGTGGTGGTTTTTGCCTTGAAGATTTGGAGGCATTATCTGTACGGAGAGAAGTCGATGGTCTACACAGATCAGAAGAGTCTGAAGTATCTTCTGACTCAGAAAGATTTGAACTTGAGACAACGCAGATGGATTGAGCTGTTGAAGGACTACGATTGCTCGATTGAGTATCATCCGGGCAAGGCTAACGTAGTAGCTGATGCATTGAGCCGAAAGGTGGTAGCAGATTTGCGAGCGATGTTTGCCCACCTTAGTCTGTATGACGATGGGGGTTTGTTGGCGGAATTGCAAGTAAAGCCGACTTGGGTGGAGCAGATCAAAGAGAAACAGTTAGTGGATGAGGGTTTGAATGCTCGGAAGTTGCAAGTACAGAATAATGGGTTGGAAGGATATAGCTTGACTCACGATGGAGTACTGTGTTTTCAAGGGAGAGCTTGTATGCCGAAGGACGGGGAGTTGAGGCAAAAGATTCTTCAGGATGCACATAGCAGCCCATACGCTATGCATCTTGGAGGTAGCAAGATGTACCGGGATTTGCGAAAGTAGTTCTGGTGGCCAGGGTTGAAGCGGGAAGTGACTGAGTTTGTGGGTAAGTGTCTGATGTGTCAGCAGGTCAAAGCTGAGCATCAGCTGCCATCAGGTTTACTTCAGCCAGTGAAGATTCCTGAGTGGAAGTGGGAAAGAATTACCATGGACTTTGTCAGTGGGCTACCCCTCACGCCTAGTAAAAAGGACTCAGTCTGGGTGATTGTGGATCGTCTGACCAAATCAGTTCACTTCATACCGATGAGGGTTGATTATTCGCTCCAGAAGTTAGCCAAATTGTATGTGGCTGAGATTGTAAGGTTGCATGGAGTGCCAGTGTCAATCATCTCGGATAGGGATCCTAGGTTCACGTCGAGGTTCTGGAGAGCTTTGCATCAAGCTTTGGGAACGAGGTTGGATTTTAGCACAGCTTTTCATCCGTAATCCGATGGACAGTCTGAAAGGGTAATTTAGATTCTGGAGGACATGCTAAGGGGCTGTGTTCTGGATTTTAGTGGTAGTTGGGAGGAGTATCTACTATTGGCGGAATTCGCTTATAACAATAGTTATCAAGCGAGTATCCAGATGGCACCATATGAGGCACTGTATGGACGGAAGTGTCGTACTCCTATGTGCTAGACAGAGTTGGGTGAACGGCATGTTTTGGGTCCGGAGTTAGTGGCAGAAACTGAGGATAAGGTTAAGGTGATTCGGGCTCGTCTCAAGGAAGCGTCGGACAGGCAGAAGTCTTACGCCGATCTTAAATACAGAGATATAGAGTATGCAGTAGGTGATAAAGTTTTTCTAAAGGTATCGCCATGGAAGAAGGTGCTGAGATTTGGACGGAAAGGGAAGCTAAGCCCTAGGTTTATCGGGCCGTACACGGTGTTGAAACGAGTAGGACCGATAGCTTATCAGCTCGAGCTGCCAGAAGAGTTAAGTCTGATTCACGATGTTTTCCATGATTCGATGCTTAGGCGCTATCGATTTGATCCGTCACATGTGGTACCAGTTGCAGAGATTGAGGTAAGCTCGGATTTGTCTTTCGAGGATGAGCCGGTACAGATCTTAGATCGGGATGTCAAAGTTCTACGAGGGAAGTCAAGACTCGGTGAAAGTATTATGGCGGAACCATGGTACGGAGGAGGCCACGGGGAACCCGAGGATGTGATGAGGCAAGAATACCTTCAACTCTTCCGATCGTAATTTCAAGTCCGAATTATTTTTAGGGGTAGAACCGTAACATCCTTAAAATGGGGTTCTGCATTTTGCTTATGTTGCATGTGATGTATTGTCTATAATGTTCATTTAACATGTTTTGGGGTCTAGTTATAACCCTAAGTTAGGCTGAGTTAGGGCTAAGAATTTTGTTTTGGCATTTAAGGAAATGGAGCTAAGGGAGAAAGGGTTAAGAGATTTTATTGGGAAGTTTGACACAAGTAATCAATGGGAAAAGTGGCAAGGAGGCGCCACTAGGGTGTCGAGGAGTGACGCCACAGGATCAAGGAGAACCTTGGTTCGAGCTGCAAAATCCTCTCTCGCTTATTCATTTTGATGCCACAAGCATGAAAGAGGAGTGCTCAGAGGGACTCTCTTGAATGGATGAGGATGTGAACATCGATTTGAATTGGATGGATGAATCTTATCAAACTCATGTGGGTAGAGTTGGTAGAATAGTGGACCTGGGCAAGGGGCTATCGGTTTGGGGAGCTTTTGGTATAGCCAAATGTCCTCTAAGCTCATTAGTGTTATTTCTTTTTCTTTCAAAGTACTTAGCCAAAATCTTCATCTCCCTCATCTCTCTCTTTTCCTTCCTATTTTGCTCAAAGTCGAAAACACCATAGCCGAACCCTTTTCACCTATCTTCTTTCTTCTCTTCACCATCTTTCTTGAATCAAACCACCACTCAAGCCGAATCTTGATCCCATCTTTCCCATCTTTTCTATTTTATTTCAAAAGTTAAAAGCTTGTTGTTTCTCTTTCGATTTTATCAAGTACCTTGGCCGAATACTTGGCTCATAAATCTCTCTCTTCTTGTGATTTCTCTTCATTATCTTAAGTGCTGGAATCAAGTTTGCTTTTGGGGACATAGCCGAATCTTCTGGTAAGGGATCTCTTCTTTTCTTCTTGACCAATTTGAGTAATGCCGAACCTCTTCTGTCTTTCTTTTGATATTTCTTCAATTGTGGTAATCGAGATCTTAACTTATTATTGTCCCATGTGGTAGCCGAAACCCTTAACACCAATAGGGGGTGCCGATCTGTGGTGTTTAAAGGCCAAAGCAGTCATCAAGGTAAGGGACGACAAACTTATTTGGTATCGAGATTTATGTTTTGGCCGAATGGCCTTTGGATTCTTAATGGTGTGTTAAAACCGATTGTAGGGAGGAGTATAGCCAAACGCAGTGAATCTCCGGGATTTGGTAGGAAACCAAATCGGCACTAAGGTAAGGAATTAACCTCATGCATTCATCCTTCGATTTTGTGAAAAGCCAATGGCTTTAAATCTAATGGGTGGTATTGGCCGATTGTAGGTGCAGTAAGGACATACGTTTCGGGATCTCGTGGTATCGCGTAGTTTTGGGATTTTGCATATAGTCAGATGTGTAAACGCTTACACACTTTATTAGTTTAATGATGCTTGATATGTTACTGTATAACCCTTGGTATTAGTGACTTTGTCTTGTGGGCATAAGCTTGGATTCCGGGTAAGTCCCCTGTTATGTGATTCTTGGTACACATTATTGTAATCTGTTAAATGCTATGATATATGTTATTAGCATGATCATTTGATATTATGACACATATGTTATGAACATGATGATGGGTTTGACGAGAGGAGGTGGATGATTTATTTTGGACTGTCACAAGTGGTTTTGACCACACGATGGGTTGGCCCCGTCTTGATATTATATTTTGTGACTAAGTCCCAGTGGTTTTGACTACCAGTGGTTTTGACCACATATCGATTTGTGACTTATCCCAGTGGTTTGGTACCACAGTGGGTTGGCCCCACGAGATTATTTATGAAATTTTCATTAGTGGTTTTGACCACACGATGGGTTGGCCCCATCACTTGATTTGTGACTTTGGTCATCAGTGGTTTTGACCACACCGATATATTTGTGACTACGGTCACCAGTGGTTTTGACCACCAGTGGTTTTGACCACACGGGGTAGTTAAAGGTGTTTGGATGGCTAGGTTATGGGTTGCATGTTTTGCATGGTTTGCATGTTTTACTGATAACTTGTGTAAGTGAATGCACTATCGGGTTGGGGATTTACACACTGAGTCTTGGTGACTCACCCCTTCCCTTATATTTTGCAGGTGAATAGATTGCGAGATGGAGCCGGGAGGACTCGAGGCGGCCATGCATGTTCGTTGGATTATGGTTTCTTTTAGTTATTTTTAAATTTTAAATTTTGATTTTCGGGTTATGTAATAAGGCCGCTAAGATTTAATTTTGGTTTCATTTTATTATTGCTATTATTTTAACTATGTGGGATAAATGATTTTAATAATTAACCGGCAGAACGCAATGTTTTCAAAACTATAACTCCTTCGTTTTTCATTAAAGCGTTACCATCGGGTAACATCACTTAAATTATGATAACAAAGATAACTTGAATGTTTTCTAAAAACTTGCAACAATAATTAGACTTTAAGCACGGATTTCCAAAAAGGGTTTTCTAAAGAAAATTATCCGATAAACTTTCATTTTCAAAAGGTTTTCACTCCGTGACATGCCAGATCCGGTTGTGGTGTGCTGATCGGGTTTGGGGTGTTACAATTGATTTGTGTTGAAAATGATATGAATCATGCTTGATTTGGAATTGAATTATATGTCTATTGATGCTATATTTTGTGTCATATGAGTTGTGTAGGTGTGCTTAAGTTTGGGTGGCAAATTTGCTTGGTAAATAGCCTATTTTTGTCCACACAGGCATGTGTCTCAGCTGTGTGTGACACACGATCATGTTACACGGCCGTGTGTCCCTTAGTTTTGAAATTGAAATGAAGTCAGTATGCTTCACACGGTCTCACACATGGGCATGTGATCGGCCGTGTTGCATAAGTTAGTATACCCTATAGGTTTGGCACGACTTAGCACACGGCCTGGCGCACGGGCGTGTTTGGCCATTTTTAGGGCACACGGGCTAGCCATATGGGTGTGTGTGTTGGCCGTGTGACCCAAGTCAGAGAGTTACACAGGGTCGAACACGGGCTGGGACACAGCCATGTGCTCCCATTTCGAATGTCCACATGGCCTGTGATATAAGCGTGTCTGTGGCCGTGTGAGACACACGGCCTAGCCACACGAGGCGTGTGTCCCTAATTTTGAGAAAAAAATTCAAGGTTTTGTGAAAGTTTCCTAAGTTTTTGGTTTAGTCTCGAACCACTCCCAAAGCATGTTTAGGGCCTAGTAGGCTCTTATTAGAGGAAAATTGATTAAGACTGAATGATGATTGCATGAATTGACTAAATATATGTGAAAAGTATGAATAAATGTGTTGTAAGTCCAGTAATGCTCCGTAATCTTATTCCGGTGTTGAATATGGGTGAGGGGTGTCACAAGACCCATGGCATCATATGTCGATGGAAGCACTCATGGCGATGGCTCTAGTGAAATATAGATTGGACCCGTGGTAACCTTTGTGATAGACTAACGGGACAGTAAACACGTAATCTTTGTGACACATTCGTGGTGTGTTTTGTAAGGCTTTTATGGCATATTCTATAAATGTAATAGCCCAATTTTGGGGCTAGTCTGAAAAGTGGTTTCGAGATCACTAATCCGAGATTGAGGAAAATTATTTTGATGAAATTTTATGTGTTATGGCATTGATATATGGCTATATGGAAATTTTGGTACTTTAATTTGAGCGATAACATGCTTAATTGTGAAAAAGGACTAAATCGCATAAAGTGCAAAAGTTCTATTTTTCAAGGTAGAGGTGTCTAATAGCCCTAGAATATTAAATTGGAGGTCCTTAAAGTGAAAATAAGCTATTGAAGAAGGGATGGCCGGCCATAGGGACAAGATTATTAAATGGGACAATTGGTTAGGTAGAATAGGTGACTAAATTGCTTTTTATGCATAAAATAAAGAAAAGAGTGATATCATCTTTTCTTCAATATTTTTCACCAATGAAAATACCAGCTTAGAGGGGGGTTTTGAAAGCTTTGAAAATTTCAGCAACTTATCCTCATCCAAGTAAGTGATTTTGGTGGTTTTATTTGATAATTCTTGTATTTTGGAGCCCCCAAAGCTTAAGCTAGCTAATGAGGGGACTAATTTGCAATATGGTTGAAATTATAAGGACTTTCCATGAGAATGTTTATGTTGTTTGCTGAGTTTTTATGGAAGAAAATGAATGCTAGAGAGATGAGAAGCAACTTTGGTGAAAGGTGTAGTCATGAAAACACCTAAATGGGACCAAGTTGTAAAGTTTGTGATTTTGTAATAAATGCATGAAATAGATGAAATAAAGAGTAGTTGTAAAAGAAATAAATGTTTATATAGGCTTGTTTAATGAGAAAATATGTTGAAAAATGATTTACGAGCCTAGGGGCAAAATCATAATTTTGCCAAAGTGTAATGGCAAAATGGTTATTTTTGCCTAAGTATTGATTTTGATGCATTATGATCATAATATGTTTTAAATGAGTTAATTTTATTGTTATAGACCAAGAAGAGCGTGGAATCAACCTTGACTGAGGAAAAGGCAAGGTTACGAAATAGACCGTCGATTAACGCGTTTTGCATCGTGGTAAGTTTATGTGTAAATGATGCATTTTATATACACATGTTGTTACTAATTGGTCCGTTGTATGATTGAGAACATGTATGATTTAAATGAATTAAATTTGGTAGTTATTGAATAATTTTCATATGAATGACGAAATATATATGTAAATGTGAAATAACATCCATAGTAATAAATAGTGGGCTGTGTGCGATACCACTATAACAACTCTTGATGGTGGGCTAAGTGTGATACCACCTTATTACTTAATTACGATGGGCTGTGTGCGATACCATCGTCTATTTACCATTTGGTGGGCTATGTGGGATACCACCGTAACTATCCTTTTTGGTGGGCTATGTGAGATAACACCCTATTAAAGTTTGATGGTGGGTTAAGTGCGAAACCACCGAGTAATTGGTATTATGAATGGTTTATTGAGAAATTATCATGTGTTGTATCATGTGACTTTGTGGTGTTAAGTGCAGGGATGCATGTTAATGAATGTGAGCATTAAGCTTGTGATATGGTTAGAATGTGGTAAGGGAGGAAATGAGTAAGCATGATTATGAATGTGGATTGTTCTTGATTATGAATGTGGATTGTTCTTACTTAGTATGTAATGCTATTTATTGTTTAGCACATACTATAATGTTATTTGTTTACATGTAAACTTACTAAGCTTAAAGCTTACTCCCCTTTCCTTTCCCTTGTTTTATAGTGTTAAAGAGTTGGGTCGAGATACTAAGATAATTGAAAGATTCGCCCACACTATCAGCTCATCTCGGTATATCTAGACTTAGTGTTTTGAGTATGACATGTATAGGGACTAGACTAGGTAAATTGTTTTATTATTTTGGCCAAGAGTGAGTTGGACCCTTTAATGATGAACTCTTTTGTATATAGCCATAGTTGATGGCTCATTATTATATATGAAAAGATGAAGTTATTCATGGAAGTGTACATTGCAAAATCTGAGTTGTTTAGTGACATGTTGAATGGATTTACGTTGTGTGAGTTAGAATGGTGAAAAGAGCTTGGTAAATAGCCTTCTATTGTCCACACAGGTAGGCACACGGGCATGTGTCTAGGCGAGTGTGACACATAGTCAGTCCCATGTGTGTGTGACCAGGCCGTGTGTCCCCTTGCATGTTAGAATTTCAAGTCAGTAAGCTCAATAGTAAACACACGGGCAGAGACACGGCCGTAGTGTATCAGCCGTGTGAGAGGCACGGCCACAGACATGGGCGTGTGCCCAGGCCGTGTGAAGTCTGCACCTTGATTTTAAAATTTAAATCACCACATGATTGAAGCACACGAGCGTGTGATAGGCCATGTGGAATAAGTTAGTGTCGACCATGGGTACAGCACACGGACGTGTGGCTAACCGTGTGATGCAAGTCAGTGTCGACCACGGGTGCAAGGCACGGGAGTGTGAAATACCACACGGCGTGTCCCATCTCACATGGGCGTGTGGCCCTGTTTAGGTAAAATTTTCCTAAGTGCGCTCAAGTTTCCAATTTATTTTCAAACCTTCCGAAAGTGTGTTTAGGGCCTCGTAGGCCAATTATAAGGATATTAGAGGTGTGTATGGGAAAGTTTTTAATTTAGAATGAAATTTGATAGCCCAAAGCTGTAGGACCATGTGAGTTAAGTATGCTAACGCCTCGTATCCGATTCTGGTGTGGAATACGGGTAAAGGGTGTTACAACAAAGCCCGTGAAGCTTATTCTGTGATATTTTTGTTACATATTCTGTTACGCCCTTATGGCGAAGTCTAATTGAATGCTTGATGTAGTGATCTGGGTAAACTTCAAGACTTCTCTACTACTAATATGGTGATAGAGAATTGATAAATTTAATGATATATCTTCTTGGTTAGTCTTATGCTTGAATTTGAAATGATCTAAGTAAAACTTCTAAAAGAGTCTCTAATAGTGTTATCTAAAGGGTGAATTTGCCATATTAGTCCATCAGTACTGAAAATTGGCGTATTCATAGTTATGAAAAGTTTAAGTGTTCGATAGGCTTGAGTTTGTGTACTCTATTCAAGGAAATTTAGTTATCTAGTAACCCCCAAATCTGAATAATTTTCACGTTATGTATAGAGGCCATCTGGAATTTGAGTTGTTTTGTCAAGTTGGGTATTCTCATGATATGTGTAGCACCCTTAACCCAAGACCGTCGCCGAAATAGGGTTTAAAGGTATTACCAAACAATAGGATCATTTCACATCACATTCACGACACAAAGTCAATCATCATCAAACACTACAATCATAGTGTCCCCTAAACGAGTCATCAAGACCCTAAACATGCTTATAAACCGAGTCGGGACTAAACCGAAACACATATAAAATTTCATGAAAAATTGAAACTTTTCTAGAATACAGGGGAGACACGCCCGTGGGGTAGGCCATGCCTCTTCCACGACTACATGACACACCCGTGTGACCTCCCCGTGGTTACTTACTGCCAAAATCAACACGGCTAACAAGCACGCCCGTATGCTAAGGCCGTGTCCTATAAGGTCATATACTGCCATTTCTTGCACGACCTGTAGGCACGCCCGTGCCATGGCCGTGTGTAGTTTAAGCCACTTTCTGCCAATTTACCCACGGTCCGAGACACACCCGTGTGCCCCAACCGTTAGACATTATAGGCCATCTTTGCAAGGCCAACATGCCACCCACTTATGGTCAAACCTACAAGCCAATCAACCAAATATCTCATGCACATATTGCCATCTAAAAGCATACCAATTTAGCAATTTAAAACATACAATCAATACCCACTCTAATCATACCCAATTCAATACCAATACTTATTCTATCACAAGCATAATTCATTCCCAAATCTCACTACTCCTACTAGCATTTATCAACACAAAGTTACCACTCAATAACAAATTTATCAATCTACAAATCATGCCAAAAGATGCATCATTTAAATACCACATTCATTCATGCCAAACCTATCACACATCTAACCACATCTCATGGCTACTTACAAATCTCAAACTTGATTCAATTTACTAGCCTATACATGCCATATTCTAGCTATATACATCTTTCCAAAAGTACCAAAATAGAATGCCGATAGAGTGATTTAGAAGCTGATGATCCCAAATCCGAGCTAGCTTTCCTGACACTGCAAGGCAGAGAAACAAATCACACAGTAAGCTTTCCAAAGCTTAGTAAGTTCGATATACAATACAATTATCATATCAAATTAAATCGATGCAAAAATAAACAATCGCTTAGATCTATTATCTCATATTCGTGCCTTCTCATCCATAGCCACAATGCTCATTTCGTCAATCAAAGCTTAATTTTACTCATCAACCAAAAAGGTTCAATACGTACCTTAACCACACAAAGCTATTAAATCTCCAAGCTATTTAATGCTCGATATTATTTACCGATCATTCTTTAATTTAATCGCACACCCAAAGGCCACATACTTATCCGACTCATAATCATTATCGCACACTTAGTGCCTATTCTTTAACCAACTCATCTCGATATCGCATACACAAGAATAAACCACAACAATAAACCGAAGCTTTTATCACATCGCACACATAGTGCCATTCATTTCTATCTCGATTTCACTTTCGTACACTTAGTGCCCTCAAATTAAAATCATGCACATAGTAACTCACTTTCATATACATAAACATATTCATTTCATATTGATAAAATGTATCTCAAATACATGTATTATATCCGAACTTACCTCGAACGTCGAACTATCGATACGGTTGATTAATCGAGCACTTTATCTTTGCCTCGATCTCGATCTCGAACCTCTCCTCTCTTGGTCTATACACATTCAAATTCAATCCATTCAATCATCAATTCATTCATTTTAATCCAAACACACATATTTAGAGCATTTTAAAAATAGCCCTCACATTTTCACATTTTGACATTTTAGTCCCTATCTTACAAAACCATCAAATACTCAAAATTTCACTACACTATGCTTAGGCCGAATTCTCCTTAGTGGAGTCCACACATTTCATTTATTTCACATTTTAGTCCTCTAATTTCTCATTTTCACAATTTAGCTCAAATTACTCAATTTCACCAAAATTTCAAATACAAACTATGTTAACCCAACATTAAACTTTTATATTCCACCAACTATCATCACAAAGCTCATATATTAAACAATGGCATATCTCAAAATCACCATCATTTTCTAAAATTTAAGCATGGGTTAGCTAGAGCACAAAGCAACGATCACAAAAACGTAGAAATTATCAAAAATTGAACACAAAACACTTACTAATTGAAGCTTGAAGTTGTCGAAACCATGAAAGCTTCAAACCCTCTTTTATTTCTCAATTTTCGGTGGAAAATACATGTTAAAGATAAGGATTTTAGTTTCATTTGTTTATTATAACATTTATAATTGATTTCCAACTATACCCTTAATGAAATAAACATTAAAGCTTCTTATGGATGGTTATAAATGTCCATCAACCTTCCACTATCATTAAATATGGTCTAATTGCACCATAAGACCTCCTTATTTAAAAGGCAACAGCACTTAGGTACTTATAAATCAGCACTTAGCTTTTACTATTTACGCAATTAAGTCCTTTCTCTTAATCCAACATTAAAACGATCAAATCATCACACAGAATTTTCACACAGACTATGTCACATATCATTCACACAGAAAATATCATTATAATATTTTTACGACCTCAGATTTGTGGTCTCGAACCACCGTTCGACTAGGGTCTAAACCGGTCATTATAACTCTCCCCTTAGGGATTTTCATCCCGAAAATCTTACCAGTGAATAGTTGTGGATGTTGCTCTCTCATAACGTTCTCAGGCTCCCACGTAGCCTCTTCAATTTCGTGTTTCGCCACAACACCTTCACAAAGGAAATTCTTTTGTTTCTCAACTCCTTGGTCTCTCGTGCCAAAATTCGGATCGGTTCTTCACTATACGACAAGTCTGACTGAATCTCAACCTTAGAAGGAGCAATCACATGAGACGGATCTGATCTGTGCTGTCGAAGGATTGACACATGAAACACATTATGGATCTTTTCCAATTCAGATGGCAATTTCAATCTACAAACAACCGGTCCAACTCGTTCAGCGATCTCTTACGGCCCAATGAATCTCGGACTCAGCTTGCCCTTTTGGCCAAATCAAAGTATTTTTTTTTTCCACGGAGACACTTTCAAAAACACTTTATCTCCAACCTCG
Source organism: Gossypium rotundifolium (assembly GCA_025506655.1). NCBI lineage: Eukaryota > Viridiplantae > Streptophyta > Magnoliopsida > Malvales > Malvaceae > Gossypium > Gossypium rotundifolium. The sequence continues at coordinate 54,022,798 of CP106723.1, forward strand.
AATTAAATATCCTTTTGTTTCAAATCTACATAAGACTTTTGACAATCTGAGGCTATTTTCAAACTATCACGAATTACTTTCACTTTCTGCTCAGTCTCTTTTATAAGATCAACCCCGTGAATCTTGTTCTCACTTAGTTCGGTCCAATACAATGGAGTTCGACACTTTCGACCGTAAAGAGCCTCATATGGTGCCATTTTGATACTAGACTTAAAACTATTGTTATACGCAAACTCAATCAATGATAGATGCCTTTCCCATGTGCTTTCAAATTTGAGTATACAACATCATAGCATATCCTTAAGAATCTGAATAATTCGTTCAGATTGACCATCCGTGTGTGTAACACCCCAAACCCGGCCCATTCGTTACTACCGAATTTGAAATGCCATTGCGAAAAACGTTTGAAATATTCTTACTTAAAAGTGAAAACCGTTAAAAATTTGTTGCCTTTAATAAATCATTTTCGTAATTTAAAATATTCTAAGTAAAAATCAAGTTATTATAAAAATACCGGATTCAAAACTTTATTATGACTTTTGAGATTTAAATAGCTTTTAAAATTAAACTTACAAAATATTAACTTAATTACAAATCCAACCAAACATGGCAAAATTCAAATACTTTAAGTGGCCCTTATTACAAAAACAAATAATTAATCAAAGTACCTAATAATAAACCGCATGGAATAAAATGTCTTCTGCATGGGCCACCTTGTATCCTCTCCAAACTGGTCCAAGCATCACCGTGATGTTAATAAAATTTGGGTGAGTCATACGCACTCAAAGTGCAATTAGACCACCAATTCCACCCACATGTCAAACCACATATTTACCCACATGTCAGATATTAATGCAACATTATTCACATGAGTTCAGCTTATTGGGCTTGGCCCACATTCACATCAATAGAGTTCACATATTGGGCTTGGCCCATAACCATATCACATTCTTATAATAGGGTAATTAACCACATGTTTCCACATACTGGGCTTGGCCCATTTCCACATTAATCCACATATCATATACTGGGCTTGGCCTATTTTCACATACATTCATATCACATGTTATGCAATTATGAAGCCCAACCCAGCCTAGGGTCCATCCTCTACACACCCTCAGATCCAAATTTACCACACACCGTGGTATCATTAAATCACCCTCTCCTTTTACTCCAATAAGGCAACAAATGCCGTCCACACAAACTTAATCGCAAATAATCCACAACATGACCTCAATAACGTCAATCCACGATGTAGCCGGGTTATCATCAAAACAACGATGAGCACAAAGCCATCAATAACCACGATATGGCACATAGCCTATATCAATCACGATGAGGCACAGAGCCATTCATCAAACCACGCATCAAGTACACCCCGCCCTCCTTTCATATCCCACCCATGCACATGCAACATAAAATAGTGCCATGATGATAATGCATGTACATGTTATTTCGCATATTATCACATATTAATATCAAAATCACATTTCATCGACGGTACTTACTAGATTATTGACATACCCTTGAGGGTATTCATATCACAATTTCCACCGCACTAGTTAGCACATTCATAACACACATACAGATATCTCATACAGTCATAAACCCAGAAAACGGTAGGCTAACTACACACCTAATCACTTGAAGTTCTAAACTCGATCCCGACGCTATCGCTAAGTGAAACTACTGCTATCTCCTATAGCTTTCTCACCATCGCCCACACCCCTGGCCAATCCCAAACCGCCGAGATGATCTTTTCTTAAACTTCGGTAGGACCTTCCTTTTCCTTCTTGACCGGCACTCGATCCATTAATGATATCTAATCAAAACCCGATTAAACGATAATGTACTAAATCTTAATAAAATAAACTACAACTTATCAACCTTACCAGAGATGGATTAGAATCCCGAAGACTTCTCTTAACACCTGTCAATTTGCTCCTAAGAACCATAATACACAATCGGTCATCACTTTAAACTCTTAATATGGCCTATGGTCGAATATCACAAGTAACTTACCAAGCTTACCTATTTCCCGAATCACCACTTATTCCTGTCGAAATCCCTGCTAAACAACTATTAGTTCGGCCAAACCAAAAACCAAAGCCTTAAACACTTGCTTTCGGCACACAAATGGAAGAAAACCTATAACCGATTGCTTGGAAGGAAATACTTACCACAATCACACGTTTGAAGTGCAAGAGAGAATGTATTCGACAAAAGAGAGAAAACGCTTGATCTTCAGCTTTTGAGACTTGCGACAAAAGAATAGGAATAAGGGTACTTGATATTCGGCTATGGCTTTTTAATAAAATAACATACAAGTAGAGGAATGATCACTTACCAGATTCGGCTAAGCCTCCAAATGAGTTTGGAATATTCGGCTATCACAAGTATATTTCGGCCTTTGAGAACCTTATGAGAAGAAGAGAAGAGTTTGAAGTATTTTGGCAATGGTAACAAAAGAAAAGATGTGAAAGTAGGAAGAAAGCAAATGTAGAAGTTGTTCCAACCTTCGGCTTTTGTCAAGAGGGAAGTAGGGTGCAACTTTCGGCAAAACACAAAGATGGAAGGAAGGTTTCGAAAGAGAGAATTCCTATGACTCCAAAATTCGGCAAAAGGAAGAATACACATGCAACAAAAATTCAGCACTTAATACTCCCCTACATGATCGAAATTGACTTTAAAAGAAACCTATATTCGGCCACTTTATCCTTACTTATCAAATCCCTATTTAATCTCCTATTTTATCCCTATATCACCTATTCAAAAACAAATAAAATAAGGCCACCATGATCTTCTATCATAAATAAATAAAAATAAAAGCCAGCATTTATCCATTATCCCATCCGAATTAAAAAGAAACTAGCTTGATCCTTATCTCATCCTTCCAATGCCCATGTGCCATCCAACACTCCTCCCTCTCTTGACACAAATGTGCAAAATAAAAGCCACCCATTTGCTGCCCCCAAGTTTCGAACATGGGACCTGCTGGAGTCACCACACGCTACCAGCCACTTTGCTGCTAGGACCTTCGCGTCATAAACCCCCAACAATTCTTTTTAAGGCCTCCTTCCCTAGCTCTCCCTTGTCTTAACGCCAAAAGCAAAATAAAACACGCCTCTCATCGCCAACAAGACTCAACCAGTGCCCTTGCCCCATCAAGATAAGGCGCCATTTCAGTTCCCAAGTGGCGCCTTGCAGCCACTTTACCAAGGCATTCTTTGTGTCCAAAAGCGCCTATAACTTCTCTTAAGACCTCCCTGGCCTTACTCCCCTTTTTAACGCCAAAAATAAAAGCTCCCAAGTGAAATTTTTGCAGCTCGAACCTCCTCCCCTTGGCACTCCATGTGACGCACCTTCCAAGCCTCAAGGTAGCGTCCCTTGCCACCTTGCCAATTGGCTTCTTTGTGTCAAAAATCCCACGAAAATTTCCTTAAGGCCTCTTTGCCTAGTTTTCTTTTTTTTTTCACTCAAAATTCCAATATTTTCCAAGCATTTCCCCTTCACCTAAAGTTCTCAAAAACTCCTAAAACACATCCCAACACACTCTAAGCTTACTAACACAAGAATTATGCACTAAATGCATAACCCCTAATCTAGGATGTTACAGTTCTACCCTCCTTAAAAATAATTTCGTCCTCGAAATTACTTACTATTGAACAATCGTGCATCCTCAACTCGTCACACTATTCTATCACAAGACTCGATCTTAATAATACTAACACATTTCTTAGATACTATCTCTAGATTCGCATTCGAGGTTTCTCACACTTCACTAACATCACAAGAACGAAATATCTCTTAAAGCAATAAATAGTATTTCAAACATAAGGAACTTACCCGCTATCACATCCTTGGTTGACTCACCAAGACTTTCAAGACCTCTCTCGGGTGTTCCACGACCTTGGCCCCGAGCCCCGTCCATCACTTGAGGACATTTCTTAACCAAATGAGCCTTAGACTCACACCTGAAACATGCCTTACTATTTCCTCAGCATTCTCCTGAATGAACTCTCCCACATTGAACACATACACGACTTCGATTCTCAAGAATCGTACAGTGCACGTCTGTAATTCTCGATCCTTGCCCTTTTCGAACCTCTACAAATGATGTCGCTACCTAAAACTTCTCTTATTCTCGCTCCTTTCCTTATCTCTTGCCTTCCTACACCCTCTTAATTTCCTCAACGATCCGAGCTTTCTCCACTAGAACAACAAAGTCTCATTCTCTCTGCGGAGCAATCAATACTCGCAGCTCATCTCGCAATCCATCTTCAAATCGGACACACCTTTTGTAATCAGTAGCTACGATCCCCTTAGCATATCGACTTAACCGCACAAATTCTGCTTCATTTTCGCCACCGACATACTTCCTTGTACCAAACTTGAAAACGCCTTTCTTTGTAGTCTAAATAACTAGCTCCAACGCACTTTCCTTCAACTTAACCTTAAAGTACTCCCAATTTACTCGATCCGTAGGGTACCTTGCCCGATAGTGAGCCACCATCGATAAGCTTCATCTCGGAGCAACGAGACAAAGACCTTTCACTTTTCCTCGCAGCTAGGTCCAAATCATCCATAATCCTTTCAATCGCTTCTAGCCAATACTCCGCTACATTTGAGCTACTCCAGATACTCCTCTAAAATCTCGGCTTGCTTTGACTTAAGTCTTTCTGGCACTGACTTTCGAGCTTCATTGCCCACATTAGCTCCTCCGACTCGCTCTAGCACTCAGAAGATCGATGTCGCATCATCTCCTCCACCGATCTCGATCCTCCCTACTATCATCAAGGCATGACATCACTTTCTGACCCATGGCCAGACCCTACTGGTTTCGATCCTGCCATTCTACCTCGACCACGTCTACTAGAACTCATTACTAATGTCGCGATTTAATCTGATTAAAAAGTTTTATGCATTAGTTCTTTGTTCCACTGTTTATCCGCGAACAGTTTTATGAAAAGAAGTTTAATAGTGGTTCTCTCGATCAAACAAAGTCTTAGTTCAAGTTCACTATTCTAATTCAGATATTCACATTCACATTCATATTCACATCATCCAACATACTATTATGGGCATTCTTATCCATTCCCCACCCAGGGGTAATTTCGTCATTTTCCCTATAAGGGTATTTTGGTAATAAATTGAGGTCAATTCGAAAATATTTTACAAATCAAAGGTATTTCAAAATTTACAAAACCTCGGGGTTATCTTGAAAATTTGTTTTCCGAATCAGAGGTGTTGCAAAAATTTTAGAAATCGGGGTTATTTTGGTAATTTCGTAAGTCAGGGGCATTTTAGTAATTTTCCCACATCAAGATCTTAAATTTTTGCAAAATAGGGTTTTTGAATATTTTTGCAAAGTAAGAAAATTTTATTAAAATCGAGGGTAATATGGTAATTTTAGAAACCAAGGGCATTTTTTTGTAATTTTTCAAATCAAAGGTATCGCAAAATTTTAGAAATCGGGCTATTTCGGTAATTTTGGAAGTTAGGGACATTTTCGTAAATTTTCTCAAATTAGGGTATATCGGTATTTTGTAAAATAGGGTTTCTGATATTTTGTAAAGTACAAATATTTTAACATAAGTCGAGGGTATTTTTGAAAATCTTAGAAACTTAGGGTATTTTTGTAATTTACAACATAGGGCATTTTGTAATTTTATAAATCAAAGATATTTTGGAAAAAATTTCACAATAATCTTCTGCTACAATTAAAAGGGTAATTTAGGGATTTTAAAACTTAGGATTTTATAAAATCTGACTATTAGTCCCTTTCGGTTTTAATTATCTGTTTAGCCTGTGAATAAGTCCTCTTGGTTAAGGTGAACTGAAGTTACGCACTGTAGGATTCGAGTAAAGAGGAGGTGAGTCGCTAGGACCTTAAGTACCAAGCTCTTCATCAATCCACTCCTAGACATGCATTACTGGTTGCCACACCTTAACTCGACGACTTAGACACAAGTTTGTTTAATTGTCCTTAAGTCTTATGCATGTGTTTGAGTGCACTAGCCCTAGGTTCAATAGCCCTAATATTCTAATCTACGAGCCCAAATAAGCCTATAACATTCACATATAAATCACTTTAATAGTTAGAGGTACTTACCCGTGGACTTCTGGCCTGAGATACAAAGCCATGCCAGGAAACCTAAAAATTTACGAAAAATCCATATTTTGAAATGCCCATTTTAGAAAGAAAAAAAAAAGGTTTTTGGGCCCAAATCCTCAAAGTCGAAGTTTTGAACCCGGCTCGATACCAAATCAGAATACCCCAAACCCGCCCATTCGTTATTTATCGAATTTGAAATGCCACGCGAAAAACATTTGAAATATTCTTACTTAAAAGTGAAAACCGTTAAAATTTTGTTGCCTTTAATAAATCATTTTCGAATTTAAAATATTCTAAGTAAAAATCAAGTTATTATAAAATAACGGATTCAAAACTTTATTATGACTTTTGAGATTTAAATAGCTTTTAAAATTAAACTTACAAAATATTAACTTAATTACAAATCCAATCAAACATTGCAAAAATTCAAATACTTTAAGTGGCCCTTATTACAAAAACAAATAATTAATCAAAGTACTTAATAATAAACTGATGGAATAAAATGTCTTCATGGGCCACCTTGTATCCTCTCCAAACCCTGCAAGCATCACCATGATGTTAATAAAATTTGGGTGAGTCATATGCACTCAAAGTGCAATTAGACCACCGAATTCCACCCACATGTCAAACCACATATTTACCCACATGTCGATATTAATGTAACATTATTCACATGAGTTCACTTATTGGGCTTGGCCCACATTCACATCAATAGAGTTCACATATTGGGCTTGGCCCATAACCATATCACATTCTTATAATAGGTAATTAACCACATGTTTCACATACCGGGCTTGGCCCATTTCCACATTAATCCACATATCATATACCTGGCTTGACCCATTTTCACATAGATTCATATCACATGTTATGCAATTATGAAGCCCAACCCACCTAGGGTCCATCCTCTACACACCCCGTATCCAAATTTACCACACACCGGGGATCATTAAATCACCCTCTCCTTTTACTCCAATAAGGCAACAAATGCCATTCACGCTAACTTAATCACAAATAATCCACAACGTGACCTCACAATGCTAATCCACGATGTAGCCGGGTTATCATCAAAACCACGATGAGCACAAAGCCATCAATAACCACGATATGGCACATAGCCTATATCAATCACGATGAGGCACAGAGCCATTCATCAAACCACGACTCAAGTACACACCGTCCTTCTTTCATATCCCACCCATGCACATGCAACATAAAATAGTGCCATGATGATAATGCATGTACATGTTATTTCAAGCATATTATCACATATTAATATCAATAATCACATTTCATCAGATTTGGTGCTTACCAGATTATTGACATACCCCTTGAGGGTATTCATATCACAATTTCCACTGCACTAGTTAGCACATTCATAACACACATACATATATCTCATACAATCATAAACCTGAAAAACAGTAGGCTAACTACACACCTGATCACTTGAAGTTCTAAACTCTCGATCCCGACGCTATCGCTAAACAAAACTACGCTATCTGTCTATAGCTTTCCCCGCCGGCCCACACCCCGTGGCTAATCTCGAACCGCCGAGATGATCTTTTCTTAAACTTCGGATAGGGACCTTCCCTTTTCCTTCTTGACTGGCACTCGCATCCATTAATGATATCTAATCAAAACCCGATTAAATGATAATGTACTAAATCTTAATCGAATAAACTACAACTTATCAACCTTACCAGAGATGGATCAGAATCCCGAAGACTTCTCTTAACTCCTGTCGATTTGCTCCTAAGAACCATAATACACAATCGGTCATCACTTTAAACTTTAATATGGCCTATGGCCGAATATCACAAGTCACTTACCAAGCTTACCAATTTCCCGAATCACCACTTATTCCTGTCAAAATCCCTGCTAAACAACTATTAGATTCGGCCAAACCAAAAACCAAGGCCTTAAACACTTGCTTTCGACACACAAATGGAAGAGAACCTATAACCGATTGCTAGGCAGGAAATACTTACCACAATCACACGTTTGAAGTGCAAGAGAGAGTGTATTCGACAAAAGAGAGAAAATGCTTGATTTTCAGCTTTTGAGACTTGCGACAAAAGAATAGGAATAAGGGTACTTGATTCGGCTATGGCTTTTTAATAAAATAACATACAAATAGAGGAATGATCACTTACCAGATTCGGCTAAGCCTCCAAATGAGGTTGGAATATTCAGCTATCACAAGTATATTTCACCTTTGAGAACCTTATGAGAAGAAGAGAAGAGTTTGAAGTATTTTGGCAATGGTAACAAAAGAAAAGATGTGAAAGTAGGAAGAAAGCAAATGTAGAAGTGGTTCCAACCTTCACTTTTGTCAAGAGGGAAGTAGGATGCAACTTTCAAGAAAACACAAAGATGGAAGGAAGGTTTCAAAGAGGGAATTCCTATCACTCCAAAATTCGAAAAAAGGAAGAATACATGCAACTAAAATTCAGACTTAATACTCCCCTACATGACCTAAATTAACTTCAAAAGAAACCCATATTCGCCACTTTATCTTTACTTATCAAATCCCTATTTAATCTCCTATTTTATCCCTATATCACTTATTCAAAACAAATAAAATAAGGCCACCATGATCTTTTATCATAAATAAATAAAAATAAAAGCCAAGATTTATCCATTATCCCATCCGAATTAAAAACAAACTAGCTTGATCCTTATCTCATCCTTCCAATGCCCATGTGCCATCCAACACTCCTCCCTCTCTTGACGCAAATGTGCAAAATAAAAGCTACCCATTTGCTGCCCCCAAATTTCGAACATGGGACCTGTTAGAGTCACCACACGCTACCAGCCACTTTGCTGCTAGGACCTTCGCGTCATAAACCCCCAACAATTCTTTTTAAGGCCTCCTTCCCTAGCTCTCCCTTGTCTTAACGCTAAAAGCAAAATAAAAACACGCCTCTCTACTGCCAACAAGACTCGAACCCGTGCCCTTGCCCCATCGCATAAGATAAGGCATTTCAGTTCCTAAGTGGCGCCTTGCACCACTTTACCAAGGCATTCTTTGTGTCCAAAAGCGCCAATAACTTCTCTTAAGACCTCCTGCCTTGCTCCCTTTTAACGCCAAAATAAAAGCTCCCAAGTGAAATTTCAGCTCAACCTCCTCCCTTGGCACTCCATGTGACGCACCTTCCAAGCCTCAAGGTAGCGCCCTTGCCACCTTGCCAATTGGCTTTTTGTGTCAAAATCCCACGAAAATTTCCTTAAGGCCTCTTTGCCTAGTTTTCTTTTTTTTTCACCTAAAATTCCAATATTTTCCAAGCATTTCCTTTCACCTACAGTTCTCAAAACTCCTAAACACATCCCAACACACTCTAAGCTTATTAACACATGAGTTATGCACTAAATGCATAACCCTAATCTAGGATGTTACAAAGTGTGTGGATGAAAAGCAGTACTGAAATGCAATTTTGTCCCTAAAGCATCTTGCAATTTCTTCCAAAATCGTGAGGTAAATCTCGGATCTCTATCAGACATAATAGATAATGATACTCTGTGTAATCTCACAATCTCATCGATATACGCTTCACCAACTTATCTAAAGAATAATCGATTCTCACCGAATGAAATGAGTGATTTCGTCAATCTATCAACTATCACCCGCGCATCTTTCTTGCTCGGAGATAAGGGCAAACCCGACACAAAGTCCATCGTGATCCTCTCCCATTTCCACTTAGGAATCATAATTGGTTGCAATAAATGTGATGGAACTTGATGTTCAACTTTAACTTGTCGACAAACTAAACATTTCACACAAAGTCGTAAATATCTCTTCATACCATGCCACCAATAGAACTGCTTTCAAATCATTATACAATTTCAGATTTCCGGATGTACAAATAAATGACCATTGTGAGCTTCACCAAAATCATTTGAATCGCTTTTAATTTCTAACACAACTGATCTCTAAATCTCAAACAATCATTATTATCAACTCAAAATTTCGATACGACATCAGAATCACACTGAACTCTTTTTGCTAACAACTAATTATTAATCTTCTAAGCATCACAAATCTGCTGTACAAATATAAACTTTACTTTCAATTCAGCTACAACCGTATCATCATCACACAAATCTATCTGATTACTCATAGCTCACAAGGCATATAATGATTTCTGACTCAAAGCATCATCTATAACATTAGCTTTACCTTGGTGGTAATCTATCACAAGTTCATAGTCTTTCAACAATTCTAACCATCTTCTCTATCGCAAGTTCAAATCTTTCTGAGTCATCAAATACTTTAAACTCTTATGATCAGTATGACATTTTTCACCGAATAAATAGTGACGCCAAATCTGCAATGCGAATACAATCGCAACCAATTCAAGATCATGCGTTAAATAATTCTTTTCATGCGGTTTTAACTGTCTCGAAGCATAAGCGATGACTTTTCCTTCTTGCATCAGCACACAGCCCAAACCATTTAACGATGCATCACTATAGATTATAAACTCTTTGCTCGATTTAGGTTGAACTAACACCGTGCTTCTGTCAACAACACTTTCAACTGCTCAAAACTTTGATGACACTTTTTCGACCACTCGAATTTAACATATTTCTGTAACAACTTTGTCAATGGATTCACAATCATTGAGAAGCCTTTCACAAATCGTCTATAATATCCCACTAGTCCCCAAAAACTATGGACTTCGGATACATTTCTGGGAGGCTTCCAATCTAAAATAGCAGAGATTTTATGCAAATCGACTCATATCCCAGCAGCAGATACAATATGCCCCGTAAAACCGACCTCGTGCAACCAAAATTCACACTTACTAAACTTTGCATACAACTGCTTTTCACGCAGAGTTTGTAGCACGATTCTCAAATGCTTGGCATGCTGCGTCTCATCACACGAATAGATCAAAATATCATCAATGAACGCCACCATGAAGCAATCGAAATACGGTCTGAATATTTGATTCATCAAGTCCATAAATACTGCAGGGCATTTGTTAGTCCAAAAGGCATCACTAAGAATTCATAATGTTCATACCTCGTTCTGAAACCAGTTTTTGGCACATTAGATTCTTTAACTCTCAACTGATAGTAGCCCGATCTCAAATCTATTTTAGAAAATACTGTATCTCCTCTCAACTGATCAAACAAATCATCAACCCGAGGTAATGGATATTTGTTCTTTATCATCACTTTGTTCAATTGTCGATAATCAATACACATTCTCATAGTTCCATCCTTCTTTTTCACAAATAACATAGGAGCTCCCCAAGGTGAAAAACTCGGTCGTACAAATCCTCTGTTAGTCAATTCTTGCAATTGAGATTTTAACTCTTTCAATTCAGTTGCGGCCATTCTGTATGGAGTTATCGAAATAGGAGTAGTTCCCGGCACTAACTCAATACCAAATTCAACTTCTCTAATCGGAGGTAATCCTGGTAACTCATCTGGAAACACATCTGAAAACTCACCTATCACAGGCACATATTCAATTTTCTTTTCTGACACCTTTGTATCAATCATGTATGCCAAATAAGCTTCACAACCTTTTCTCACATAGTTCATAGCTTTCATCACAGATACAACAGCTGGTAATCCTTTCATATCACTAGACTCAATTTGAACTATCTCACCATTCTGACTCTTCACTTCAACATTCTTTCTCTTACAATTCACAATGGCATTATGCAACGTGAGCCACTCCATTCCCAAAATTATGTCAATTCATCAAATGGTAGCAACATCAAATTGACCGGGAAACATAAATCACGAAACATTAACGGGAAATTCTTGCACACCTTATTCACCAAAACACACTTGCCTAAGGGGTTCGATACTCTAATCACAAATTCAGTAGACTCAACAGGTAGAGTCTTATTCAATACTAAATTCATACACACATAAGAATGAGTAGATCCTGGATCTATCAATGCAATGACATTAGTATCAAATGAAGTAAAGTACTAGTGATTACGTTTGGAGATGATGCTGCCTCTCGTGTATGTATAGCATAGGCTCGGGCAGGTGCTCTCGCTTTTGATCTCACAGCTGTATCAGTTGTTCCTCTCTGGCTTTCGCTCATATTTCTTATGTTTCTGGGTGGTCTACCCCTTGTTGTCATATTACTCGAACTTTTATTCTGAACATTTTCTTCTTCGACCATCTTTGGGCAATTTTGGATAAAATGATCTCGGGATCCACACTTATAGCATGTTCTACTATTTACTTGTCCCAGCACTCTCCCACATGTCGTCTCCCACATTTTCTACATTGAGCTTGCTACTCTTAACACTGCCAACACTTGTTTCATTCGGAGCTTGAATTCGTAAACCAGTACTTTATCTCGAACGATCTTTATTTGGATATCCAAACAAGGCATTTGAACGATTGCTTGCATCTTTATATCTCTTTCCTGAAGATTGAGAGAACTTATTCATCGATCTTTTTCTTTCATCACGAGCCTCAAAATCATCTTTCTTTTTTCTTTACCGAGCTCCTCAGCTTTGCATGATCTTAGGACTAATACAACAAATTCATTTATATCCAGTATTCCAACCAACAACTTAATGTCTTTATTCAATCCCTCTATAAAATGTTTACACATAGTAGCTTCAGTTGAAACACATTCCCTTGCATATTGACTCAATCTTACGAATTCCCACTCGTACTTAATAATAGATAAACGGCCCTGTTTTAGCTCCAAAAACTCCTCACGTTTCTGATCAATGAAGCGTTGACTGATATACTTCTTTCTAAACTCGGATTGAAAGAAATCCCAAGTTATTCTCTCCCTCCAAACTGCAGATATCAATGTTTTCCACCAATTGTAAGCTGTGTCTCTTAACAAGGAAACTGCACACTTAATGCACTCTTCATGGTTCAATGACATCTCATCAAATACTCGATTGTATTTTCAAGCCAAAACTCGCCGCCAAGATCATCAATAACTACGGCCCTAAACTCTTCGGCCCCATACTTGTGAATCTTATCTGCAGTGATTTATTCAACTGCTCGGATTTACAACTTGTGGCATAACAGTACTTATGGGGTGGAGGTTGTGGAGCAATCATTTTTGTTCTAACAAATTTCAAAACCATTCACTCATCATACGAAAGAAGGCTTGCTTAGCCTCACCTTCCTCACCACTATCATTTGGCCTAGATGTGGCGGTCATTGTCCTTGAGCGGGAGCAAAGACATTACTCTCACGTCATCAACAATCGCCGATCGAGATCCATTACTATATTAAAACACATTTCAACTGTGATTTCATCACACTATCACAATTTCACAATATGACATGTATAGCTAGACTCACACATGCTACGTTAGTCCGAGAATCGACTAAATCGTAGCTCGATACTAATAAAATATAACACCCCTAACCCGAGACCGTTGTTGGGAATAGGGTTTAGAGGCATTACCGAACAATAGGATTATTTTACATCGCATTCATGACACAAAGTCAATCATCATCAAACTCATTCATATACAATCATAGTGTCCTTTAAACGAGTCATCAAGACCTTAAACATGCTTATAAATCGAGTTAGGACTAAACCAAAACACATATAAAATTTCATGAAAAATTGAAACTTTTTTAGAATACAAGGGAGACACGCCCATGGGGTAGGCCGTGCCTCTTCCACGGCTATATGACACACCCGTGTGACCTCCCCATGGTTACTTACTGCCAAATCAACACGGCTAACAAGCACGCCCGTATGCTAAGGCCGTGTCCTATAAGGTCATATACTGCCATTTCTTGACGACACAGTAGGCACGCCTGCCATGGCATGGCAGTCTTGCGATTTAAGCCACTTTCTGCCAATTTACCCACGGTCTAAGACATGCTCGTGTGCCCCAACCGTGCGGCATTATAGGCCATCTTTGCAAGGCCAACATGCCACCCACTTAGGGTCAAACCTACAAGCTAATCAACCAAACATCTCATGTACATATTGCCATCTAAAAGCATGCCAATTTAGCAATTTAAAACATACAATCAATACCCACTCTAATCATACCCAATTCAATGCCAATACTTATTCTATCACAAGCATAATTCATTCCCAAATCTCACTACTCCTACTAGCATTTATCAACACAAAGTTACCACTCAATAGCAAATTTATCAATCTACAAATCATGCCAAAAGATGCATCATTTAAATACTACATTCATTCATGCCAAACCTATCACACATCTAGCCAAAATCTCAAACTTGAATCAATTTACTAGCCTATACATGCCATATTCTAGCTATATACATCTTTCCAAAAGTACCAAAATAGAATGCCGATAATGTGATTTAGAAGCTGACGATCCCAGATCTGAGCTAGCTTTACTGACACTGCAAGGCAGAGAAACAAATCACATAGTAAGCTTTCCAAAGCTTAGTAAGTTCGATATACAATACAATTATTATATCAAATTAAATCGATGCAAAAATAAACAATCACTTAGATCTATTATCTCATATTCGTACCTTCTCATCCATAGCCACAATGCTCATTTCATCAATCAAAGCTTAATTTTACTCATCAACCATAAAGGTTCAATACATTCCTTAACCACACAAAGCTATTAAATCTCCAAGCTATTCAATGCTCAATATTATTTTCCGATCATTCTTTAATTTAATCGCACACCCAATGCCACATACTTATCCGACTCATAACTGTTATCGCACACTTAGTGCCTATTCTTTTAACCAACTCATCTCGATATTGTACACACATAGTGCCACAGCAATAATCCAAAGCTTTCATAACATTGCACACATAGTGCCACAACAATAAACCGAAGCTTTCATCACATCGCACACACAGTGCCATTCATTTCTATCTCGATTTCACTTTCGCACACTTAGTGCCCTCAAATTAAAATCATGCACATAGTAACTCACTTTCATATACATAAACATATTCATTTCATATCGATAAAACGTATCTCAAATACATGTATTATATCCAAACTTACCTCGGACGTCTAACTATCGATACGGTTGATTAATCGAGCACTTTATCTTTGCCTCGATCTCGATCCAAACCTCTCCTCTCTTGGTCTATACATATTCAAATTCAATCCATTCAATCATCAATTCATTCATTTTAATCCTAACACACATATTTAGGGCATTTTATAAAATAGCCCTCATATTTTCACATTTTGACACTTTAGTCCCTATCTCACAAAATCATCAAATACTCAAAATTTCATTACACTATGCTTACGCCGAATTCTACTTAGTCTCATAGGAGTCCACACATTTCATTTATTTCACATTTTAGTCCTCCAATTTCTCATTTTCACAATTTAACTCAAGTTACTCAATTTCACCAAAATTTCAAATGCAAACTATGTTAATCCAACATTAAACTTTTATATTCCACCAACTATCATCACAAAGCTCATATATTCAACAATGGCATATCTCAAAATCACCATCATTTTCTAAAATCTAAGCATGGGTTAGCTAGAGCACAAAGCAATGATCACAAAAACGTAGAAATTATCAAAAATCGAACACAGAACACTTACAAATTGAAGCTTGAAGTTACCAAAACCATGAAAGCTTCAAACCCTCTTTTCTTTCTCAATTTTCGGTGGAAAATACATGTTAAAGATGAGCATTTTAGTTTCATTTGTTTATTATAACATTTATAATTGATTTCCAACTATACCCTTAATGAAATAAACATTAAAGCTTATTATGGATGGTTATAAATGTCCATCAATGTTCCACTATCATTAAATATGGTCTAATTGCACCATAAGACCTCCTTATTTAAAAGACAATAATAGTTAGGTACTTATAAATCAGCACATAGCTTTTACTATTTACACAATTAAGTCCTTTCTCTTAATCCAACACTAAAATGATCAAATCATCACACAGAATTTTCACACAGACTGTGTCACATATCATTCACACAGAAAATATCATTATAATATTTTTACGACCTCAGATTTGTGGTCTTGAACCACTGTTCGACTAGTGTCTAAACCGAGCTGTTACAATATGTAACATAGTTGTCTATAATTATTTTAAATGATTTAGAACGCTTCATTGTCAGTATAAATTATGATTTTGGGTTGATTTGAGATATGATATGACTGATCTTCTGATAGTTCCAAAACCAGTATGAGAATCAACCAAAGGTAAGTTTAGTATGGAGTTTTTATTAAAAGATCAGTTATTTTAATTGTCCACCATAAATAATGTCTGTAAGTAACCATTCTGGGGAAAAAAGTATTTTATGTTTATTTGAAGGAGATTTTATCGATGGTAGTTTCTGTATGGATATTCTTTTGGAAAGGTACATTTGTTGAGAAGGAAATGAGTTCTATATTGATTAAAGGAATCTGGAATCAATCTAAAGAATGATTCGTGAATAGATTAGTTAAGTAAGGAAGTTGATGAATATGTATACACCGAATAAGAAAGTATTCGCCTAGGACAATGATGAAATCCAAAATCTTCAAGATGAGAAGTTCAACAGGAAAGGTTTCAAGGTAATTTTGGTTAAAACCCACTAAGTTTGTGTGAACTTACAAGTGTTTGTTCTTGTCTCATTTGCTATAAGGTTGAGTACTGAAACACCCCAAACCCGACCCACGAGCCTCGACCAGATCTGGTATGTTCCTCGAGTAAAAATAGTTCAAATTCGTGGGTTCTTAGAAAATCTTTAAGTGATTTTGGAAGAAAACTCGATTTGGGTTGGGTTCAAGTTGGAAACTAGTTCGTTTTTGTGAAATATAAGTTTTTATAAAATTTCTTTATTGAGTTCCAAAACTTTAAGTAAAAGATATTCCGATTTAATTTTAAAGATTTTGCCTTTGAAAACATTTGTATTTAGATGTCATAATATTTATGAGTTTATTTTAAAAATATTACTTAACTTTAATTTTGATAACATTCAAACATAATATCGTAAATTTAAATGCATACATAAATAGTTCATACTAAGGCCTTATTACATCAAAATATACCCAAAATAAATTGAAAGTACTTAAATAAAATAAATTGTCCAAATAAAATAATTCCTTGTTTGAGCATGGCCACCACTAAGCTCTTGCTTACCGGCCCATTATCGTCGTCACCGAAAAATGATCCCACAATGGGGTGAGTCAAACGGACTCAATGTGCACACAAACACTAGGTCCAAATAGATTCAGGCATATCAAGTCATACATGTTCATATCAAATATACAATTACTGATGCATTCCCAAGCCCAAACCTAGTTACCAACCGCTACACATCACCCGCACTAACCTCGCACACCGTGGGGACTACTAAGTCAACCCTCATCCGCTTGCACACCATCGAAAGCGCCGCAATGCAATGACATGCTCATCACCCTTATAAATTCATGGCATAGCCACCAGATAATATTTTGTGTCATGAGACACCACATTCGAATAATGTGACCAAGTCACCACATTCGATAATGTGACAATAGTCACCACATTCACTTCCCCTTTCATACTCACCCAAATGCCCATGTCATACAGAATCATGCATTATTATGCCATATTTTCTATTCACATTCTTATAGATTCACATTTGTGCTTTAACAGATCTTATCATAATCCCAATAGGAATAAGAAAACATACCTGAGTACTTTGTACCATGGTATGGTACTTTGGCCATACTTTTCACATTCTTAATGTCACACATATATTTATATTCATTAAACATTGCCATAAATCTTGTTAAGAAATAGTGTGGGTACACACCTGATACACTTAGCGGTTCACTTAAATCCCGAAAATCCGATCTAAAGCCTTAGATCCTTTAGTTCCTTTAATCGGCCATTAGTAGACATATTAGCAAAACATATTCGGCTAGGTTATTAAATCCCAAAGGACTTTTGAAACCAAAACTTACCTTGTTGCCGATTGGATTTAAGATCAAATCCCGAAACTTTGCTATGCTCCTTCCTGTAATCGGCTAACCACTAGATCCATTGACTTGTTAGTTTTCGGCTTTTTAAACAAATAAGAAATAGATCTAGACACCAAACTAGGCCTTGGCCGAATGTGTAAGTACACTTACCAAACGATTCTTAAATCCCGAAAACACCACTTGACTATGGAGATGTCGACACCCCTATACACGTATGTTAGATCCGATTCCAAACACTTAAACATGTTCAATGGCCTTTGGCCGAATACATGACTTACCTTAAATCCTTGAAATCCCGAAGATCTTCCTCTTAGAAATCGACAATAGGCCAAAATCCCGAATGACCCTTCATAGTTTCGGCCATAAAACAATTTGAGGGATTAGTTCCTGAATTTCGGCAGGCTTAAAAGAACAGAATGAAAATCGAGCTTGATCTTCCCCCTATAGATGAAATCGACAGCTCCTTTGACTCCATAGAAGATTCGGCCTTGGCTTAGATGGTGGTCACTTGGTTTCGGCTTCAACAAAGATGAAAAGAGAGGGATTATGAGGCCTAGAAAGGATCGACACTAATGAGATTTGGAAGAAGTTTCGCTTTTTAGTCAAAATAGGAGAGAAAGAAGAAAGGATTTAGATGTTTCAAAAGAAAAGAAAGTAGAGAATGGCCTTGTTCCTTTCTTTAGTACCATCCAAGTAGCCCTCAATGTTTATCTTGATAACTTTATCCTTTAATTATCACCTTATTCAAATTAAAAAATTAATCCCAACAATTATCCCTTATCTAGAAAAAAAGAATCAAACTGGCCTTAGAAACACTATCTACCTTGTAGCAAAAAAAAAATAAAATAAAAATAAAACTTTTTTGCTTTCCTTGTGGCTCGAACACAAGCCCTTTCCCCTAGCATATGGCGCCACTTGCCCAAGCCTTAAGTGGCGCCTTGCACCACTTTACCAAGCCAACCCTTGTGTCATAAATCCTCATGAATTTCCCTTAAAGCCTCCTTAGCCAGCCCCTTTTTTGGCAAAAAAATTAAAAGTCTCCAATGCTTCCCACGTTGTTCGAACCCCGCCCAACTGCACTGTGATGTGGCGCCACGTGCTAGGCCCTTAAGTGGCACCTTGTAGCCATTTTTTCCAAGCCCAATTGAGTGTCATGCTTCACCTTTAAATTTTCTTAAGGCCACCTTGCTTAGATTCCTATTTTAGACTTAAAATCAAAAATTTTCTACGGCATTTCCTATTAGTCTAAAGTTCACAACATTCATAAATACACATTCATACATACAAAGGCATGCTTTCACACTCAATTAAGCAATTATGCATAAGCCATAATTCAAGATATTACAGTTTTACCCCTTAAAATAATTTCATCCTCAAAATTACCTGGCTAGAATAGGTGGGGGTATTACTGTCGTATTGCTTCTTTCAGCTCTCACGAGGCTTCCTCCGATCCATGATTTCGCCACAATACCTTGACCAAAGGGGCTGATTTCCTTCGTAGCACTTCACATCTCATTCTAGAATCTGAGTCGGCTCTTCCTCGTAGGACAGATCTGGCCTTAGCTCCACCTCTTCAACCTGGACTACATGAGATGGATCCGATCGGTAATGGCGTAGCATGGACACATGGAATACGTCGTGCATCTGCTTCAATTTCGGTGGCAACTCTAACTGGTATGCCACTGGTCCAATTCGTTTTGAAACCTTATAAAGTCCTATAAACCTCGGACTCAACTTCCCTTTGCGACCAAATCGCATCACCTTCTTCCAAGGTGACACTTTAAGAAACACTTGGTCTCCCACATCAAATTCTATTTCTTTCCTTTTGAGATCCGCATACGACTTCTGTCTATCAGATGCTTCCTTTAACCGTGCCCAAATTATCTCAACCTTTTCTTCGGATTCTGCCACTAACTCTAGACCCAAAACTCGAGTTCTCCCAATTCTGTCCAACATGTAGGAGTCCGACATTTCCAACCATACAAAGGCTTCAGACGGTCCCATCCGAATCGGCTTGATAGTCGTTGTTGTAGGCAAATTCCGCTAGAGGCAAATATTCCTCCCAACTTCCTCTCAAATCCATCACACACCCTCAACATATCCTCCAACACTTGATTACCCGCCGATCGCCCATCCAACTGTGGATGAAAAGTCGTAGTAAAATCCAACTTAGTGCCTAAAGCCCGATGTAACGCTTTCGTAACCGAAAGTAAACCTTGGGTCCTTATCCGAGATAATCGACACCAAGACTCCATGCAACCTTACGACTTCGCCATATACAACTTTGCCAACTTCGCAAAGAATAATCGACTCTCACCGGAATAAAGTGCGGACTTGGTCAAACGGTCCACTATTACCCATACCAAGTCCTTCTTAGTAGGCGTAAGGGAAGCCCACTAACGAAGTCCATGGTAATTCTCTCCACTTCCATCGTGGAATCATGATTGGTCAAGCAATCTCGACAGAACTTGGTGTTTAGCCTTAACTTCCCGACACGCTAAACATTTCCCCACCTAATTCAAGAACTTCCTTTTTCGCACTGTGCCACCAAAACTATTCTCTTAAGTCTCAGACAACTTAGTGCCTCTAGGATGCATAGCATAAGGGCTAATATGTGATTCTCAAGAATCCTTCACCTAAGTTCCTTATCCTTAGGCATACGACTTTGCTCTTGAAACACAACACTCCTTTGCCATTAATGCCATAATCTTCCTACTCTCCATTCTCAGACTTGTTGTAGCTTAGCACTTAGGTCCTCATCACCAATTGTCCCTCTTTCACCTCATTCAACCACGTCGGCTTGACTTGCAACTCTGCCAACATGCTTCCATCATCATACAAACTCAAGTGTGAAAACATTGCCCTTAGATTCGACACAACTTTTCAGCTTAGGGCATCCGCCACTACATTTGCTTTGCCCGGGTGATACTCTATAGAACAGTTGTAATCCTTCAGTAATTTCACCCACCTTCGCTGCCTCAGATTCAACTCCTTCTGAGTCAATAGATACTTGAGACTCTTGTGGTCTGTGTAGATCGTCGACTTTTCACCATAAAGATAGTGCCTCCATACCTTAAGAGCGAAGACCACTGCCACTAATTCTAAGTCATGCGTCGGGTAGTTCACCTCATGTGGCCTCAACTGTCGGGACGCATATGTGAGTACCTTCCCGTCTTGCATCAATACGCAACCCAAACCTGTATGGGAAGCGTCACAATACACCGTAAAATCCTTTCCTGCCTCAGGATGAATTAACACTAGAGCTTCGGTCAATACCTTCTTAAGTTTTTCAAAACTCTCCTGTTGCTTATTTCCTTAACAACTTTGTCAAAGGCGCTACTATTGACGAGAGCCCTTCTACAAACCTTCTGTAGTAGCCTGCCAATCCCAAGAAACTACGAATCTCCGCCACCGACTTAGGTGGTTTCCAATCCAATAATGCTTCAATCTTTCTAGGATCCACCCTTATTCCTTCAGCAGATACCACATGCCCTAAGAATGCAACCTCCTTAAGCCAAAATTCACACTTGCTGAATTTGGCATAGAGCTTCTTCTCCCTCAACACTTGCAACACTATTTGGAGATGCTCATTATGCTCCTCTTCAGTCTTTGAATACACCAGAATATCGTCTATGAATACAATAACGAACCGATCTGATAGGGTTGGAAGACCCGATTCATCATGTCCATAAATGCGGCTGGGGCATTTGTCAAACCGAACGGCATTACTACGAATTCAAAATGCCCATACCTTGTCCGAAAAGCCGTCTTATGGATATCTACCTCCTTCACCTTCAACTGATGATATCCTGACCTTAAGTCAATCTTTGAGAAAATTGCAGCCCCCTTAAGCTGATCGAACAAGTCGTCTATCCTTGGCAACGGGTACTTGTTCTTGATAGTCAGATTATTCAACTGACGGTAATCTATGCACATATGCATAGTTCTGTCCTTCTTCTTTACAAATAGGACCTGTGCTCCCTATGGAGACACACTGGGTAGGATAAACCCACGATCGAGTAATTCTTGAATCTGAGCCTTGAGTTCAACCAACTCCTTCGGTGCCATTCTGTACGGAGTGATTGACACAGGAGCTGTTCCCGACAGCAAGTCAATTCCAAACTCCACCTCCCTGTCTTGGGGTATTCCTGGCAATTCCTTCGAAAACACATCTTTGAAATCCCTTACCGTTCTAACTCCACTAACACCTTCTTCCTTTCCATCTAACGCACTTACGAAAGGCTAAAAATGCCTTGCACCCTTTTACTTAACTATCTTTTCAAATTTTTAGCGCCAAACTACATTAGACAAGTAGTTTCTTCTTTCTCCTATCATAATGACCACCTTATCCTCCGGGTTCTTAACTCCATTCGCTTAGTTGTATAGTCCAACACACCGAGGTTCCACTAGCCACCCATACCAAGTATGAGATCAATTCTCGAAGGAAGGTCTATCGTGTCAGAGAAAATACCACGCCTTGAATTTCTAAAGGTACACTTCGAAAGACCTTATCCACCACTACGCTTTGACCTAATGGGCTTACTACACCATCTCCCTACTAGAAGGTTTAGAGGCTATGCCTAGTGTTTCAACTACACTACAGTAACATAAGAATGGGTCGAGCCCACATCAATCAAAGCATAATAACGCTTTCCAAATACAAGGAACGAATCGGTTATGACGTCTGGTGCATCTCTCTCTTCCTTACGGTGAACCGCATAAACCAAACCCGATTGCCTTGCCTCAATATTAGCATCACCTCACCCGGTGTTCCACGCCCTCTACCAGCACCAGTTTCTCTCTGTTATTCGGACCACGGCCCCGTTGAGGTCATTGCCCACCTCTACCAATCCGATTAACATTCGAGCTCTCGGTCGATTCCCATCCGGTCTCATCGGGCAGTCCTTAATCATATGGTCCTTTGACCCACATTTGAAACATCCACCTGTCTTCTTCCAGTGTTCGCCTAGGTGTTTCTTCCCACATTGCTCACAAGTACGATATTGCCCTCTAGTATCAGTTTGTTGACCTCGCGGCCTATCAACTCTAGGCCTTTTCTGAGCATTCCCAGATGATCCAGACGACCCAAATCCTCTCTTCTGCTTATTTCTGTCCGTGTTCTGCCTCACAGAGTCCTTAATTCCTTCCGCTATCTTAGCTTTCTCTACTAAAATAGAAAACTCCCGCTCTTGATGTGGAGCAACTAACAACCTCAGGTCATCTCTTAGTCCATCGTCAAACCGGACACACCATTCATGCTCCGTAGCCACTACTCCTCGAGAATACCGGCTCAACCTCGTGAATTCACTTCATACTGCTTTCGGACTTGTTCCCTTGGACCACTTCCCCGAAATGCCTTTCTCTCAGGCATCAAGATATCCGTTCCCACATACTTCTTCCGGTATGCCGCCTTAACATATTCCCAAGTAAGATCCTCACCGTGGCACCATCCCGAACTGTGAGCCACCATTGATACGCTTCATCACGTAGCAGCACCACTATTCCTTTCGGTTTCTCCGAGGTCGATCCAACTCATCCATAATTCTTTCCATCGCCTCCAACCAATACTCAAGAAGATCTTGGGTGCCACACCAGATACTCCACGAAACACTTCAAATTTCATTGGCTCTGAGTCGCCGAGTCTGATTTTTGAGCTCCCATATTCCTCCAACACTAACCATTTCAAGAACTCGTGACAACTGCGATACAAAGATCCTCTCCCGCTTGATCTTGCGCTCAACACCCACAAATGGTAGTGGTAGTGGCGGTGGTACCTCATTCTCAAATCATTGACCCGATCTAACGGGTTTCGACACGATTATTCTACCTTGATCGCGTCCTCGTACATTGCGGCCACATCTCCTAGAGCTCATTTCTACTACCGTGCTTTAATCTGATTAAGAAATTTTATGCATTAGCCATTGTTTCACTGATTATTCGCGAAGAAGTTTTATGAAAAGAGTTTAGTAGCGGTTCTTTCGATCAATCAAAGTTTTAAGTTTTCTACAGAAAAGCACATCCATTCCATAGTATCTCCCATACACATTTACTCTTCGGACATTTTTGTCCATTCCTATCCCAGGGGTTTTTCGTAATTTATCCTACAGGGGTATTTTCGTAATTTGTCAAAATAAGGTTCTTTGGTGATTTTTTCAATAAGGGTATTCTGGTAATTTTGCATTCCTAGGGATATTTTAGAAATTTTGAAATCTGAGGGTATTTTGGTAATTAACCTGGGTAAATTTATAAACCTTAATAAATCAAGGGTATTTTGAAATTTACAAAACTTGGGGGTTCTTTTTGAGAATTTTGCTTTCCAAATCGGTGATGTTGTAAAAATTTTGGGATTCAGGGTCATTTTGATAATTTTGTAAGTTAGGGGCAATTTCGTAAATTTTCAAATCAGGGTATTTTGAATTTTCACAAGTTAAGGTTTTATGGATACCTTTGCAAAATAGGGAAATTTGATAAAGTAAAGAAGTTTTGATAAAACTGTGGGTAATATGAGTATTTTGTAAACCAAGGGCATTTTGGTAATCTTACCACTAGGGGTATTTTTGTTTTTTTAAAAAATGTCAGAAAAATTTTATAGAATAGCTTTTACAAATCAAAAGGGTAATTTAGTAATTTTTAGAACTAGGGTTTCCATAAAAATACGGTTAGTCCCTTTCGGGTTTTAGTTAGGGGTTTAGCCCGTGAATAAGTCCTCTTGGTTAGGGTGAACCGAAGCTACACACCAGGTAGGATTTCTAGTGGAGAGGAGGTGAGTCACGCAGACTGCTTAAATACCAAGCTCCCATCGAAACCAATCCTAGACATGCGCACCATGGTTGCCACACCCTAACTCGGCGACTTAACCATTGGTTTGTTTAGTTAGGTACTTAAGTTTTATGCATTTTTGTTGGGGTAACCTAGTCCTAGGGTTTGAGTACTTATCATGCTAATCTACGTTCACTTTCTACCCTTCTACAATTCATATCATAAATCACACAAGATATAGGGGTACTTACCTGGTGGACTTCGGGTCGGAGACTTAGTGTGCCATGCCAGAAAAACCTGCTTAATTCACAAAAATTCCTTTTGGGCTTAACTTTGAAAATATTTTGGGCCTTAAACCCAAGGCTGAGATTTAAAATGGGGCTCTGATACCAAACTGAAACACCCCAAACCTGGCCCACGAGCCTCGACTAGATCTGGTATGTTCCTCGAGTAAAAACGGTTCAAATTCGTGGGTTCTTAGAAAATCTTTAAGTGATTTTGGGAGAAAACTCGATTTGGGTTGGGCTCAAGTTGGAAACTAGTTCGTTTTTGTGAAATATAAGTTTTTATAAAATTTCTTTATTGAGTTCCAAAACTTTAAGTAAAAGATATGCCAATTTAATTTTAAAGATTTTGCCTTTGAAAACATTTGTATTTAGATGTCATAATATTTATGAGTTTATTTTAAAAATATTACTTAACTTTAATTTTGATAACATTCGAAACATAATATCGTAAATTTAAATGCATGCATAAATAGTTCATACTAAGGCCTTATTACATCAAAATATACCCAAAATAAATTGAAAGTACTTAAATAAAATAAATTGTCCAAATAAAATAATTCCTTGCTGAGCATGGCCACCACTAAGCTCTTGCCGGCCTGGTCCATTACTGTGCATCACCTGAAAAATGATCCCACAACGGGGTGAGTCAAACGGACTCAATGTGTACACAAACACTAGGTCCAAATAGATTCAGGCATATCAAGTCATACATGTTCATATCAAATATACAATTAATGATGCATTCCCAAGCCCAAACCTAGTTACCAACCACTACACATCACCCGTACCAACCTGCACACCGTGGGGACTACTAAGTCAACCCTCCATCCGCTACACACCATCGAAGGCAGTCGCTGCAGTTGACGTGCTCATCACCCTTATAAATTCGTGGCATAGCCACCAGATAATATTTTGTGTCATGAGACACCACATTCAGATAATGTGACCGAAGTCACCACATTCAGATAATGTGACAATAGTCACCACATTCACTTCCCCTTTCATACTCACCCAAATGCCCATGTCATACAGAATCATGCATTATTATGCCATATTTTCTATTCACATTCTTATAGATTCACATTTGTGCTTTAACAGATCTTATCATAATCCCAATAGGAATAGGAAAACGTGCCTGAGTACTTTGTACCATGGTATGGTACCTTGGCCATACTTTTCACATTCTTAATGTCACACATATATTTATATTCATTAAACATTGCCATAAATCTTGTTAAGAAATAGTGTGGGGTACACACCTGATACACTTAGCGGTTCACTTAAATCCCAAAAATCTAATCTAAAGCCTTAGATCCTTTAGTTCCTATAATCGGCCATTAGTAGACATATTAGCAAAACGTATTCGGCTAGATTATTAAATCCCGAAGGACTTTTGAAACCAAAACTTACCTTGTTGCCGATTGGATTTAAAATCAAATCCTGAAACTTTGCTATGCTCCTTCCTGTAATCAGCTAATCACTAGATCCATTGACTTGTTAGTTTCGACTTTTTAAACAAATAAGAAATAGATCTAGACACCAAACTAGGCCTTGGCTAAATGTGTAAGTACACTTACCTTATGTTTCTCAAATCTCGAAAACACCACTTGACTATGGAGATGTCGACACCCCTATACACGTATGTTAGATCCAATTCCAAACACTTAAACATGTTCAATGGCCTTTGGCCGAATACATGACTTACCTTAAATCCTTGAAATCCCAAAGATCTTCCTCCTAGAAATCGAAAATAGGCCAAAATCCCGAATGACCCTTCATAGTTTCGGCCATAAAACAATTTAAGGGATTAGTTCCTGAATTTCAATAGGCCTAAAAGAACAGAATGAAAATCAAACTTGATCTTACCCCTATAGATGAAATCGATAGCTCCTTTGACACCACGGAAGATTCGACCTTGGCTTAGATGGTGGTCACTTGGTTTTGGCTTCAACAAAGATGAAAAGAGAGGGATTATGAGGCCTAGAAAGGATCGGCACCAATGAGATTAGGAAGAAGTTTCGGCTTTTTGGTCAAAATAGGAGAGAAAGGGAAGAGTGGCTAGAGAATTCGATTTAGAGGTTTCAAAAGAAAAGAAAGTATGGAGAATGGCCTTGTTCCTTTCTTTAGTGAAAATACCATCCAAGGAGCCCCACAATTGGCCAACTCTCCATATCTTGATAACTTTATCCTTTAATTATCACCTTATTCAAATTAAAAAATTAATCCCAACAATTATCCCTTATCTAGCCAAATTTTAAAAAGAATCAAACTCCTCCCTTTAGTGCCTTAATGTCATTCAACACTATCTACCTTGTAGCAAAAAAAAATAAAAATAAAACTTCTTTTGCTTTCCTTGTGGCTCTAACACAAGCCCTTTCCCCTAGCATATGGCGCCACTTGCCCAAGCCTTAAGTGGTGCCTTGCACCACTTTAACAAGCCAACCTTGTGTCATAAATCCTCATGAATTTCCTTAAAGCCTCCTTAGCCTAGTTCCCTTTTGGTGCAAAAAATAAAAGTCTCCAATGCTTCCCACGTTGCTCGAACCCTCGCCCAATCAGCACTGTATGTGGCATCACGTGCTAGGCCCTTAAGTGGCACCTTGTAGCCATTTTTTTTCCAAGCCCAATTGTGTGCCATGCTTCACCTTTAAATTTTCTTAAGGCCACCTTGCTTAGCTTCCTATTTTAGACTTAAAATCTAAAAATTTTCTAAGGCATTTCCTATTATTCTAAAGTTCACAACATTCATAAATACACATTCATACATATAAAGGCATGCTTTCACACTCAATTAAGCAATTATGCATAAGCCATAATTCGAGATATTACAAGTACGCTAGGAGGGACCAAGCCAGGAATTCACCAGGGTAGCAACAAGTTTGGATATTATGCATATATAGGACATTATAGGTGTATGGCATTTAGTCCACTATGCCATATGGAGTTTATCTTTAACAAACTTTTAAGTTGTAATGTCTTATATTACTTTTAAAGGCCTGATGTATTATTAGAGATTTTCTTCATTTCTTTGTTCTTGAAGAAACTTAATAATAAGAAGAAATATGTTTAAAAATGTTTATACACCAATTATTTTAAAATTTTTATTAAGGGTTTTGTGTTGTAACATCCAATATCCAAATTTGGTAATTCGGGTCGGGTAAAGGTTCTTACATAGGAAGTCTTAAACTTCTATTTATTTAAGAGACTTGTATAGGTTTTATACTTAAGAGTACTTTATTTTTCATTGAGGAACATATATGTGAGTGCATTTGAGGAGACAAGTTGTGTTTACAACCTAAGTTCTCAAGGGTAGAATTTAGAGGTGAGTGATTTAGGTCTTTAAGATGTTGATGATTTAGTTGTGTGGGCTGATAGTTTTATATAGGGAATCGATATTAATGATGAATTGATGTTTTTCATGCCTTAATGGGACACACATTTGTTTTTTATTGGTTATTATTGTCAAGGTATTGTTCCATAAAATGATTCATATGGTTTGTAATAGCCTAATTTTTAATGGTGTCAAAAATAGTGGTTTCGAAATCTCGTTCTCTAAAGATTGAGTCTGTAAATATTATTAATTAATATTTACGAGTTATAGTATTATATTGAATTTTGGTTTGACGAATTTGTTAATTGGATAGTTAGTTAAGGTACAAGTGTAGTAACTCTAAAGTCAGTTGTGTTGGAAAATGAGGTATCGAGACCTCGTTTACATAAACCAAGCTCGTAAATATTTTTACTAAATATTTAAGGAATTATTTTATAGGTGAATTGAAATTTGGATAGGTATTTTTTTCAAATTAGTGATTAATTGATGTATAAGAACTAAATTGTAAATGTGGTAAAAGTTAATCACTATGGAATTTTAATTAATTAAAGGACCAATTGAGCATTTTGGCCCTATTTTAATTTAGTAGAAGGTGGTTGTCGGAAAATTTATCCACCAAATTGATTAATCAAGATATAGTTATGCAAATGAACTAACCTTTTTGGGTGTATTGTGAAATTACACATGAAAGTATAAGGATGTCAATGGATGCCATGTTAGATACCAATCTATTACAATTGTTTAAATTGTTGTAACGTCAAGGTAAGGTAAGTAAATTTAATACGGGCTTATTAAGCATTCAAAGTGCTTATCTGTTATTCCCTTTTTCCTTGTAGTTATCTGGTTAACAAAATGATTCAATCGAATCACCACGAAGTTCACACTACCCAATCAGCGATTCGGTAGACTTTTGCTCATTTTAATTTCGGTTATGTGTCATGTACATGAGTGTTTATATGTGTTAGCTTGTTGAACCTTACCCAATGCTTAGTTTTGGAAAGGCTAATAATGCTAATATGGATATGTGTTTTGTAACACCCTTAACACGATCCATCGCCGAAATAGGGATGAATCATTACCAAAAGTTTACAACTCAAAACTATCAAATATTCAAAACATTTAAATCATAACATCATTCATAGCAAAATCAATCAATATCAAACATATTGTCCCATATACGACCCCTCGAGGCCCTAACAACACATTAGAAATGAATCGGGACTAAATCGAAACATATATAATTTTTAGGAAAAAGTTGAAAATTTTCATACTGTAAGGATCACACAGATGTGTGGCCAAGCTATGTGACTCACACAGCTAAGACACATGCCCGTGTCTCAGGCTATGTGGGCATTCGAAATAGGGACACACGGCCGTGTCCCAGCCTATTT
The DNA here is from genome assembly GCA_025506655.1 of Gossypium rotundifolium. NCBI lineage: Eukaryota > Viridiplantae > Streptophyta > Magnoliopsida > Malvales > Malvaceae > Gossypium > Gossypium rotundifolium. Next base: position 54,052,584 of record CP106723.1, read on the forward strand.
TCGTGCCCGTGTAACTCCCTAGCTTGGGTCACACGACCAAGCCACATGCCCGTGTGTTAGGCCATGTGCTAGACCGTGTAACTGCCTGACTTGAAACCCTTTAAAACTTACAAGGGACACACGACTGTGTGTCACACACAGTTAAGACACATGCCCGTGTCTCAGGCTGGGCGGAGGAAAAATAGGCCATTTACAAGCCATTTTTCTCACCCAAATCATGCACACACTTGTCAAAACCATTTTTAAATCGGGTTTGGAAAAATGAAAACAACTTTAAAAATATGGAAATGGAGTGCCACTGATCTTTTTATTCGAGGTGTGATCAGATCACCTTGAGATGGATTGTTTTAATAAAACATTTTTATTAAAACAATAATCTTGGTCTACGAAATCTAAGAAAATAGGTTCGGGAGTCGGTTACACGCAAGGAAGGATTAGCACCCTCGCAACGCCCAAAATTGGTACCAAATTGATTAATTAATGTCCTGACGTCGAAGATTTGAAAAGATTTTAAATCACAATCCTTTTTGCTAGGGAAAACTTGAAGAAATTAAGCCTGATGCCGAGGCCTACTTATTTTGAAGGAACAAAGTATCATACCCAGTGAGTTAGGATACAACATTTCATGTCCCCGAAAATATGCTTATCTTTCGACATTCAATACTTGTATATTTAAAATTAAGAAGGATATTTAATTATTTGGGTCAAATGAAAAATCGAAGCCCAGTAAGTTAGGGCACTATTTCTCATAATTCCCGAATACGGAATATTGCCTTTGTTGTTTTGAAATTCTTATCTCGAGATGATAAAATATCACACCTAGTAAGTTAGGGCGCAATGTCTCAAATTCCCGAGAATAAGTTTTTTTATTTGAAATATTGTGCATTTAGATTTAAAAGAGAAAAGGGTATTCGGTTGCTTGGTTTCAATGAGAAGCATCGGAACCCAGTAAGTTAGGGCACAATTTTCCCGAAACCTCTAAACACGAGCATCTCCTCATTCTTTTGAAATTCTTGTCTCGAGGATGATAAAATATCACATCCAGTAAGTTAGGGCGCAAGGTCTCAAATTCCCGAGAATAAATTTTAATATTTTGAAATATTATACATTTGGATTTAAGAGAAAAAAAGGGTACTCGGTTGCTAAGTTTTAACGAGGAAAATCAGAACCCAGTAAGTTAACCCTTAAACATGAACATTGCCTTATTTCAGAAAAACTTTAAATAATAATAAAAATGATCTTTAAAGCTAAATTGTCATTAAACACAACATTTTTCATGATATGCAATGGAATACTAATATACAAAGTCAACATCAAATATTACAATGATGAATCACAAATAATTAATGGCTACTTAATTAACAAATTATAATCCATCCAATAACAATAGTCACATAACACAGTTTCGACATTAGCAATTGAAGAAAATGGAGCAAGATAATATATAACTAATCATAAGAAATGAACCAAAATCAAATTAAAAATAAATAGAAAGTTAACATTTAAAAATAATAATAAACAAATTTAAAGTGATGTAAGAAGTAGCTTTAAAATCAATAATATTCAATAATTTAAGACAAATGTTACATAAAATATTTAAATATATATATATATATATATATATGAAAGTCTAAAACAATATTGAAACATTTTAAATTGAATGAATAAAATCTAAAATAAGGTATATAAAATAATTTAATATATAAAAAAGTTTAAAACAATATATATAAAAGTCTAGAATAAGCAAAATGTATAAAGTTATTTTAAATAAATAGCAAAATAAATTTTAATAAACATTATATTAAAACAAGTTAAAATAAATAACACATATATAAAATAAATTTGAAAAACAAATTGCATAAATATTATTCATTTCATATGATGAAATAGTTTAAAATTTAACTAATAAATAAATTAAATAAAGGCAAAGATTGTATATGAAAACAAAAAAGGTACTTAATTTAAATGAAATAAAATTAAAAGACTATTAAAGAAAAATCATCTTTACAAATTGGGATTGAATTGAAATACACGTAGACTATCAAGGATTACACCTGGAAATATTTCAATGATTCAAAACACAGTGTTTAAGGAGTACCAGATTGAAAAATGTACAAATTCTCCGGAAAAAATTAAAAAACACAAGAACATAGAAGTAAGGTTTGATTGAATGAAAGCACAAAATAGAAGGGCCAAAGACAAAAATATTCCATTCATATGGAAACACGCGGATCTTCAAGGGTTTCAAATCGGGTTGGATCGGGGCACTCAAATGAAGTCGTTTCAAGGCTATCAAACTGAACCTGAAATGCCGTCTTTTCAATAATGGCCATTAACCCTTTAAAAGCCACCTTAAGCCTTCTACTAACCATCCTTTGACGAAACCCTAGCCCTTTTTTTTTTTTACTTTCGTTTTCGTTCTTCGCCGCAAAGAAAATAGAGAAGAAACGACCACTATGACGCCATGATGATCGGCGATTAGTGGCCGAATCGAGACCATTCGACTACCACCCATCTAAATCTGACTAGGATATTTCGTGTTCAACACCCCGATGGACCACTTTGCTTCGATCACTACGAAGAAAGCAACTTGACGGTCCCCATTCCAAAGGTGAACCCTTTCCTGCTCCTTTTTTAAGTATCGAAACAAAAAGAAATGCTTGAAACACTAAAAATAGTCGATTCAAAAATTGAAGATGGAAAATAAGTAGTCGGAAAAGAAACCTTTTTGTTTCTGATTTGTTGATATATTCTGTATGCATAAAAATTGCGTAACTTACAGTGGTTGATTTCATGCTTTTTAAAGCTGAAATCAAAATAAAAAATGAAAATAATGTAAAATACAATTATTTTCTTTTCTGTTTGCTATGCTATTCACCCTCATTTGAAACAAGTACGGAGGCTGTTGCGGATGGGTGTCGTACAAAGGCCGTACACTCGGATGTGGCATCGTGCGCGTGTGAGGACCGAGGCAGTCCAAATGTTTGGCTGGGTTGCAACGCTGGTGGTTCTAGAAAGCTCCCCTAGGTTTGCTTTATTTGCCAAAATTGCTTGGGCCATTCGGGCTCTTCGAATTGGGCTTAAAATTTTAGTTTAGTCTGTTGGCCTAGTTTGGTTTAATTGGGTAATGAATTTGGGCCACTATTTTGTAACGGACAATATTTATTGGACTTTATTAATATTTGGTTTTGGTTTTAATTTTTGGGTTTTAATAAACTGGTTAATTGGGTCCGAGCATAAATTGGGTCTTACAGCTGCCCCTCTTTGCTCATTATCGTGTAATGAGAATAGAGCAAAGACTTCAAAAAGAGCCAATTTTGTCCTATCATGCCTCATTCATTGCTTTTCTTCTTCGAGTAGCTTCGTTCCATCCCGCGTATCTTTAGAGGCCTGAGAACTAACGCTTCGATCCACTCAAGGAAATTAGACTTGCAATCTACTCCTACAACTTTAGGATTACTAGATTTGCTATCTTCAATCTGCTCCACTGCAAACAAGGTCTAATGTTTTTGATTTGCTCTTGCAACTTCAGGATTGCCAAATTTGCTATCTTTAATCTGCTCCTACAACTTCAGGATTTCTAGATTTGCTATCTTCAATCTACTCCTACAACTTTAGGATTGCCGAATTTGCTATCCTCAATCTGCTCCTACAACTTCAGGATTGCTAGATTTGCCATCTTCGATCCGCTTCGCTCAAGAAGGTAAGATCTGATGCCTTCGATTTGCTCCTACAACTTCAAGATTTCCAAATCTATTATCTTCGATCTGCTTTACTGCAAACTCAAGGAGACAAGATCTGCTGTCTTCGATCTGCTTCCTACAACTTTAGGAGTGCCAAATCATATCTTCAATCGGGAGACAAGATCTAGTGTCCACTACAAACTCGGGAGACAAGATCTAATGTCTTTGATCTTCGATCTGCTTCCTGCAACTTCAGGAATGCCAAATCTATTATCTTCGATCTGCTCCAGTGCAAACTCAGGGAGACAAAATCTGCTAATTCATCAATGTTGTGAAACCATCCTTTGGGGGACTAGTCCTGTAAAATCGGTTTTATGTGTTTATACTTTATGCAAAATGGTTAGGATGCAATGATCGAAATGAATCTAATGCTCCTGACTAAATGTATTATGGATGACATCTGCTTGAATGCAGAATGTTATGAGAATGACTTCTTACAATGTTTAAGATGCAATGATCCGAATGAATTAAATGTTCTTAACTAAATGTGTCTTGTATGAATGCAGGATTTCATAAGAATGATCCTCTTTTTTTTTAATAGCTTAGGATTGACATTTCTCATTATTCCTCCAGGTTGTATCACTGATGTAATATTCTGTCTTCTTGTTCCACTAACGTTTTTAATAGAAAGTCTGAAGAAATGGTCACTGTTTAGAGTTTCCTCCTCAGTTACTCCAACCCTTAGGCTTGGTATGTTCTAAAATAAAAGTCATGTTTCAGATTCTTGTATTATTTAGAAGTTTCCAAAATAATATAAAAAACTCCTTTTGTGAAAGTGTTATTAGTCTATTAATCATTATTTCAATACAAAATGCTTGAATATGATCCTAATGATAGACAAAAATAGAATTTATCAGAGATGAAATTTGAAAAGAATAGGTTAATTAAAGAAAGCAAACATTGCTAGAATACGAAATAATGAAGGAAAAGATAGGTGCCCCAGATATCGCAGCCTGAGCTTCTCTATATGGATATTCTAAAGACCAATTTAAACTCAATATGTGTTTAAGAGATCAAGAGTACTCTGTTGATGCCCCAAGCCGTAACATCTCTCCCTCCTCTTAATTCAGGTATAGTAAGATCACTTCCTGCCCCATTATACTCTGATCACAATTTGAGCCGCCCTTTTCGGGTTTTCAACTCAAAACCCCTTTGGTCTCAAGGCACCCTTTGCGGGTTTTCACCTTGGCCTCTCCGCTTTTCATTTTTATTTTTTCATTTCATTTTTTTTTCATTTTTCATTTTATTTTATTTTATTTTATTTTATTTTATTTTGAAGAAAGTCTCAAAGTGCCCTTTGCGGGTTTTCACTTTGGCCTCTTTTCCTCTTCAAGAATAGTATTTCTTGACTGAATCCGAATTATAGGATTGGGCAAGTTTTTTCCATCCATTTCGGTCAAGATTAGTGCTCCTCCGGAGAAAACCTTTTTCACCACATAAGGTCCTTCCCAATTTGGCATCCACTTCCTTTGAAATCCTTTTTTATGGGGAGGATCTTTTTCAAAACCAGGTCTCCCCCATGAAATTCTCCTGGGCGAATCTTTTTGTCATAATCCCACATCATTCCCTTTTGGTATATCTGACCATGACGAATACCCCTTAACCTCTTCTCCTCAATCAAGTTTAACTGATCATATTGAGACTGGATCCATTCTGCTTCATCTAATTTTAGCTCTGACAAGACTCGAAGGGAAGGAATTTCAACTTCGATGGGTAACACTACCTCCATTCCGTAAACTAATGAGAAAGGAGTTGCCCCGGTAGATGTCCTGACTGATGTTCGATAATTATAGAGAGCAAATGGTAACTTCTCATGCCAATCTTTTTAGGTTTCATCCATTTTCCCTACAATTTTCTTAATGTTTTTATTAGCTACTTCCACTGTACCATTCATTTTTGGACGATACAGTGACGAATTATGGTGTCTGATCTTGAATTGACTACAGACCTCCGTGATCGTACTGTTGTTCAAGTTTAAAGCATTGTCAGATATAATCCTCTCATGCATTCCATATCGACATATGATTTCCTTTTTTAGGAATCTGTTGACTGCCGACTTGGTAACATTAGCATATGAAGCCACTTCTACCCATTTGGTGAAATAGTCGATAACTATGAAGATGAAACGATGCTCGTTCGAAGCTTTTGGAGAGATCGGCCTGATGACATCCATGCCCCACATGGTGAAAGGCCATGGGGATGTCATAACATGTAACGGTGAAGGAGGCACGTGGATTTTATCCCCACAAATATGGCATTTGTGACATCTTTTAGCGTAGTTGATGCAATCACCTTCCATGTTTGACCAATAGTATCCGAAACTCATAATCTGTCTGGCCATTGTAAAGCCGTTAGCTTGAGTCCCACAGACACCCTCGTGTACTTCTTCCAGAATCTTCTTAGCTTCAATAGCATCCACACACCTCAAAAGTACTTGATCCTTTCTTCTTTTATACAGGACCTTCCTATCCAGGACATAATCACAGGCTAGCCTTCTCAATGTCCTTTTGTCAATTTCTGTTGCTTGATCAGGGTATTCACGGTTCTTCACATATTGCAAAATGTTAAGATACCAAGGATGATCATCTCTCCTTTCCTCTTCATCAATATTTCAGCAGTGGGCCAGAGCCTCACAGATACTAATTTGGATGGGCTTCATACTTTTATGCTCATTTATTCTGATCATAGAAGCTAATGTGGCCAAGGCTTCAGCCATTTTGTTTTCATCACGCGGGAGATAAAAGAATGTGATATCATCAAACCCCTCAATCAACTCCAAAATTAACTTTCAGTAACTGATCAATTTGGGATCCTTCATTTCCCATTCTCCTTTGAGCTGATAGATCACCAATACGAATCTCCATATACCTCTAGCACCTTGACTTTGTGGTCTATGGCTGCTCGAATTCCTATAATACAAGTTTCGTATTTTGACATGTTATTTGTGCAATCAAAATCCAATTTGCAAGTGAATGGGTAATGATCTCCATTTTGAGATATCAGGACTGCCCCAATTCTATTACCAATGGCATTTGACGCCCCGTCAAAGTTCAACTTCCAAGGAAAATTTTCTAGGGTACCTCTCAGTAGCCACTACAAACATCAGATATTTATTAGGAAAATCAAAATTCAAGGGTTCGTAATCGTCTAGCGCTCTACTGGCTAGAAAATATGCTATCGCACTTCCCTTCATAGCCTTCTGGCTCTCATAGACTATGTCGAATTTAGAGAGCAAAATTTGCCATCGGGCCATTCTTCCATTCAAGGCGGTTGACTCCATCATGTACTTAAGAGGATCTATTTTCGAGATTAACCAAGTCGTATGGTATAGCATGTACTGCGTCAACCTCTGAGTTATCCAGATCAAGGCACAACACAAATTTTCAATTGATGAATATCTCATTTCACACTCAGTGAATTTCTTACTAAGGTGATATATCGCCTTTTCTTTTCTTCCTAAATTATCATGTTGACCTAGCACACATCCCATAGAGTGGTCAAACACCGTAAATATAGGATTAATGGCCTATCTGGGCATGGGGGTGACAATACTGGAGGATTTGACAAGTACTATTTGACCTTATCGAAAGCTTTCTGGCATTCATTATCCCACACACCTACATTATGTTTCTTTAGAAGACAAAATATGGGATCATATTTTTCGGTTAACTGTGAAATAAACTGAGCACTATAATTTAACCTTCCCAAGAAACCTCGAACTTCTTTTTGAGTGCGTGGTGGAGGCAATTCTTGTATAGCCCAAACCTTTTCTGAGTCAATCTCGATTCCATTCTCGTTGACTATGAAGCCTAGCAATTTGCCAGATCTAGCTCCAAAAGTACATTTTGTTGGATTGAGCTTCAATTGGAATTTTCTCAACCTCACGAACAATTTCCTCAAAACTCGGATGTGTTCCTCTTCTGTTCTAGACTATGCAATCATGTCGTCCCCATAATCCTCAATTTCTTTATGCATTATATCATGGAATAAAGTTAGCATGGCCCTTTGGTGCGTAGCTCTTACATTTTTCAACCCAAACAACATTACTTTATAATAGAACGTGCCCACAAGGTAATGAAGGTAGTCTTTCCCATGTCTTCAGGATGCATTTTTATCTAATTGTACCCAGAGAAACCATCCATGAAGGAAAATAATAGAAAGCTTGCCGTATTGTCTACTAGAGTGTTAATGTGTGGCAAGGGAAAATTGTCTTCGGGCTGGCCCTATTCAAATCTCTGTAATCCACACACATTCATACCTTTCCATCTTTCTTAGGGACAGGCACTATGTTGGCTACCCATTCTGAGTATTTGACCTCTTGTAGAAATCTGGCATCAAACTGCTTTTTGACTTCCTCTTTTATTTTTAGCACAATATCTGGCCTCATTCTCCGGAGCTTCTATTGAATCGGTTTACAATCCTCTTTTATGGGGAGACAATACACCACGATGTTAGTGCTTAACCCTGGCATATCTTGGTACGACCATGCGAGGATATCTTTGAATTATTGAAGTAACTCCACGAGGTTTCGTTTCATTTCTTCAGTTATGCACGTTCCAATTTTCACTACCTTTCATTCTTTTAAGGTCACAATCTCTACTGTTTCTTCATGAGGTAGAATTTGCTTTTCCTCTTGTTTTACCATTCTTAACAAGTCCGGAGATAAGCCACAGCCTATGTCATCTTTCAAGTCCTGGGATCCTTCTAAACTCATGTCTTGCTCAAAAAAAGTTCTAAATCCACAGTAGCATCACTCATGTCATTGATATTTGGGGGCTTGTTGTAGGCACAAAAGAATATACAAAGAATGAATGAATTTGAGAATAACTATTTGCACGATATGCTTATGAATGAAATGAAAGAATGATTCAAAAAAAAAGTCCAAGGAAAAAATAATGAAAGAATGAAAGAGAACAAGAATATTTTTATTCAAAATGATCTCAAGTATGTATTTCATAATGAAATTTAGACATAAACCTATTTCAAAAAGGAATGCTTATTGCATCTAGGCTAAAAGCAACAAGTGTGTTCAAACATTACTCTAAATAAGCTCTAAAAACTTTAGGAATTTCTTCTGCAGTCCAATTATTCAGAACACTCCCAAGTTCGTAAGGGCAGATATCCGGCAAGGTTCCTCTTTCAGTAATTTCTTCATGTATGGCATTGATGAGTACATTTTCCAGCATTTCTTCCATGTCTTTTTCCTTTATCACATTTACTCTAACATCAGTGTGATTTGGTAGCGGATTATCAACATTCGACATATCAGCCACTTTTGCAACACCCAGCTTAATAAGTCTTTCCACGACTTTCTTAAAAGCAATGTAATTTTCTATTGAATGCCCCAAAACTCCAGCATGATAGTCACTTTCAGCATTTGCATCGTACCACTTGGGGTATGGGGGCTGCAATGGTGTCAAATAGAAAGGGGACACTACATGCTCGTTAAATAATTTCTAATATAGCTCTTGGTGTGTTATTGGAATAGGAGTGAACTGAAGCTTTTCTGTGTTCGTCCTTTACCTAGATTCATTCTTTGAAGGAGTCTGAAGGTTTGTAGTTTTCATCTTTGGTGATCCCACAGTAACTTGCTTTGAATAACCTTTACTATATGCTCCCACATTTTTTACCTCATTTTCTTTCTTTCTCGTATCGATTCAAACACCCACACCCTACCACGAGCCCGAACCTGGATCTCGTATGTTCCTAAAGTAAACCTGGTTTCAAAAATTTTCGTTACTTAGAGAAAATTTGTAAAATTTTAGAAAACTATTATTTTGAGTTGGGCTTAGATTGAAACCCATTTAATTAATCTTGTAAATCCAATTTAAGTAAAGTGACAAAATAATTTTAGGTTCATTTTAAAGAAATAAATTTTTACTTACTTACATCCAAAATAGTTCTTAGCACAATATTTAAAAGTAAAGCAAAAATAAAGAAAACCACTTGGGCCTTATGGCCTTATTACATCAAATAAACCCAAAAAATAAAATAAATTAAATGTATCAAAAGAAATAAAGTCCAAATCAAATCAAATCTTCAAATGAAACATGGCCACCTCAAGGTCTCACGTCCCCATCCAATCACTGTTCATCACCGAAAATAGTTCCCACAATGGGTGAGTCAACAGACTCAATGGCACACAGACTAACATTCAACAAATCGGCATACATGTTCATATCAAATTCATATTCATATAAAAATAAATGATGATGCAACCCAAACCCAAGCCTATTTGTCCATCCGCTACACACCACCGTGCACTGCTAGTCACACAGTGGGACTACTAAGTCAACCCTCTATCCGCTACACACCATCGAAGGCAATCATTGCAATGACGTGCTCATCGCCCATATCATTTGTGTCATTAGACACCATATTCAAGTAATGTAACCGGTTACCAAATTCGAGATAATGTAACCGGTTACCATATTCAAATTTTGTGACCGTAGTCACCATATTCCACAGTGAGACCAAGTCAACACCTTCTTCCCTTTCACATAGATCCCTAATGCCCCATAAATTATATAACATACATATTTCACATTCATTATATCATATTCGTAATCCTATCAGAAGTAGGAAACGTACCTGAGTACTTCTTACCACATTTGTGGTACTTAACCACATTCACATTCTTATGCATATTCATATAGTTAATAATTGCCATATAATTTATTGAAGATTAGTATGGGTACACACCTGATTCGCTTATTGGATTCCTTGAGATCCCGAAGAACGATCTACCGATCTAGATTTTTAACTCCTATATTCGGCCAATCATTAAAGCATATTAACAAACCTATTTGGCTTAAAGAAAACCAAATCCTAGTAGGATTTGTATTACTTACCTTGTTTGCCAAATTTGGATGTCTGTAAATCAAGTCCCAAAAATTGCTAGTATTCCTTTTCCTTGAAATCGGCTAACACTAGCCATGTAACCATGTCAGTTTCCGGCTTTTGAAATAATGGGAAATAATCCTAAATATAAAAAAAAGAAGCCTTGGCCGAATATCACCTACCTTACAAATTCCAAATCTGAAAAGGGTTCCTTGCCTTATAGCACTGTCGACATCCCTAGCATCATATGTTAAATTTAATTTAACATATAAATCATAACCTTTAACCAAATATATTTATCTTACCTTAGATCCTTGAATTTCCCAAAAGATTCCTCCTTGTATTCAACTGTTGTAAAAAGAACCTGAGAGATCCTTATAGATTCGGCCATAAGACAAAAAATAGGATTAGACCCTTCTCTTTCGGCAAATAGAAAAAGAAAGAACTTGATTAATGCTTAGCCTTACCTTTAATGCTTTGATCGATTGCTTCCTTGCCTGAGTCACAGAGTTTTGCTATGGAGTTTTAATCAGGATCAAAGAGTGTTTTGACTTCGACAATAGCAAAGGAGAGGAGAAGAAAATAGAAGAAGAAGAGATGGATTTTGCTTAAAGAAAATTCTAGAGAGGGGAGAGAGCTAGGGAATTTTCAAGAACTTGGAAAAGATGAGAGAAAAGACTTTGGTTCTCCTTCTTAGCCGAATTTCCTAGGCCAAGAGTCCTTGACTTGGCCACCACTCTCCCTTAAGATAATATTATCTCCTTTATCTAAAAATAAAAGCATTTAATCCATCAATTATCTCCTCAAATAATCCAAATTTAAAATCCCTTATTTATCACTTATTAATCACATATTTATGGAATTAAAACACCTCCTTTCTAGAAGGCTTGTGCCGTCCACCTTTAACCTTGGAAGCAAAAATAAAACTCCCTTTTATTTGCTTCCCAAGTGACTTCGAACTTAGGCCCAACACCTGCATGTGGCGCCATTTCCATAGGCCCTAAGTGACATCTTCAGCCACTTTTCCAAGCCTTGTTTGTGTCAAACTTTACTAACTTTTTCTTTTAAGGCCATCTTGCCCTTATTTCCTATTTTAAACTTTAAAATTTGACATTTCGCATCATTTCTAAGTTTCCTAAAATTTTCGATCGGCTCAGAACTTGCCATTTTCTTACATTTTCAAGTTTCCAAATATATTGTGTTTCCATTTTTGGTTCATTTCAAAATGTTCGTGTTTCCAAAATGTTCAAGTTTCCAAAATGTTCGTGTTTCCATTTTATGCATTTCTAGGTTTCCAAAATATCAAAATTTATTCTTAGTGCTTAAACTTGTCATTTCATACAATTAAACCGGATATGCATAGGCCCTTTCGTGATGTTATAGTTCTACCCCTTAAACAAAATTTCGTCCCCAAATTTCCTAACTAAAATAGTTGAGGGTATTCTTTGTCGCATGGTCTCCTCTCGACTCCCACGAAGCTTCTTCCGCTCCATGATTACGCCATAACACTTTGACTAGAGGTACGGACTTCCTTCGTAATACTTTCACATCACGCTCCAAGATTCAATCGGCTCTTCCTCGTAGGATAAGTCTAGCCTTAGTTCCACCTCTTCAACAGGTGCCACATGAGATGGGTCCAATCTGTAGCGACGTAGCATGGATACATGGAATACATCGTGCATCCGCTGCAACTCTGATGGCAACTCCAATTGGTATGCCACCGGCCCAACTCGCTTCAAGATTCGATAAGGCCCTATAAACCTTGGGCTTAACTTCCTTTTCGATCAACCTCATTACCTTCTTCCAAGGCGAGATTTTCGTGAATACTTGATCTTCCACTTCAAACTCTATTTCCTTTCGCTTAAGGTCCGCGACGACTTACGCCTATCGAGGCTTCCTTCAACCGTGCTCGAATCAACTCAACCTTTTCCTCGCCGCCACTAATTCCGTCCCAAAACTCGACGTTCTCCTAATTCACCCAACAAGTAGGTGTTCTACACTTTCGCCATACAACGCTCATATGGTGCCATCCGATGCTAGCCCGATAGTTTGTTGTAGGCAAACTCAGCCTAAAGGCAAGTAATCTTCCCAACTTCCTCGAAAATCCATTACACGACCTCTCAACATATCCTCCAACACTTGTATAACTCATTCAGATCGCCTCACGGATTGTGGATGAAACGCCGTGGTGAAGTCCAACCTAGTGCCTAAGGCTTGATGAAGTGCCTTCCAAAATCGAGACGTAAACCTTGGTCTCTATCGGAGATGATCGACATTGGTACTCCATGTAACCTCACAATCTCCGCCACATATAACTTAGCCAACTTCAAGAGAATAATCCATTCTTACTAGGATAAAGTAAAGGACTTGGTCAAACGATCCACTATCACCCATACCGAGTCCTTCTTAGTAGGCGTAAGGGAAGCCCACTAACGAAGTCCATGGTAATTCTTTCCCACTTCCATTGGGGAACTTCGATTGGTTGAAGCAATCGATGGGACTTGGTGTTCACTTTTAACTTGTCGACACGCCAAACATTTCCCCACAAATTCGGGCCACCTCTTGTTTCAGATCGACCACCAAAATTGTTCCCTTAGATCTCTATACAACTTGATGCCTCCGGATGCGTAGCATAAGGGCTACCATGCGCTTCCCAAGAATCTTTGTCTCAACTCCTTATCCCCAAGATACGACCTTTCCCTTGTAGCACAATACTTCTTCATCGGTGACGCCATAGTCCCTTAATCCTCCTTGTCAGACTTGTCAGAACTTAGTACTTAAGTCCTTATCACCAACTATCCCCTTTCACCTCCTTCACCAGTGGGCTTGACTTGTAACTCCGCCAACAAAGCTTCCATCATCATACGAGACTTAAATGAGCGAACAAAGCCCTTAGATCGACACAACCTTCCTACTGTGGCATCGGCTACCACATTCGCCTTGCCGGATGATATTCTATCGAACAATGTAGTCCTTCAACAATTCCACCCACCTTCGTTGCCTTAAGTTCAACTCCTTCGAGTCAACAAGTACTTAAGACTTTTGTGGTCTATGTAGATAACTCGACCTTTCTCCATAAAGGTAGTGCCTCCAAACCTTAAGGGCAAAAACCATCCGCCAGCCCAAGTCATGAGTTGGGTAGTTAACCTCATGAGGCCTTAGTCAGCTGTGGACGATAAGCGACTACTTTGCCATCTTGCATTAGCACACGTACCTAACCCCTGTCTGCGGCGCCACAAGACACCACAAAATCTTTTCCCGCCTCCTACCAATTAACACTGAGCTCCACAAGACCTTCTTAAGCTTTTCAAAGCTCTCCCATCGCTTATTAGTCCATTCAAAGGGTACTTCCTTCCTTAGCAACTTTGTTAAAGCGCTGCTATTGACGAGAATCCTTCCACAAACCTTCTCAGTAATAGCCTCGCCAAGCCTAGGAAACTTCATATTTCAGCCATAGTCCTAAGTGGTTTCCAATCCAACACCGCTCGATCTTCCTAGATCTACTCTTATTCCTTCATGGATACCACCCGCCCTAAGAATGCCACCTCCTTAAGCCAAAACTCACACTTCTGTCAATTTGGCATAGAGCTTCTTCTCCTTAACACTTCCAACACAACTCGTAGATGCTCATCATGCTCCTCCACCGACTTCGAGTACACCAAAATATCGTCGATGAACACAACGACGAACCTATCCAAGTAGGGTTGGAAACCCGATTCATCATATCCATGAACGCTACCGAGCATTCACAACCCAAACAAGCATCACCACAAACTCAAAATGGCCGATCTTGTCCTAAATTCGGTCTTATGGATATCACCTCCTTCACCTTCAATCGATGATATCCCGACCTTAAGTCGATCTTTGAAAACATCGCGGCTCCCTTCACCGATCAAACAAGTCATCGATCCTTGGCAAAGGATACTTGTTCTTAATGGTCACTTTATTCAATCGACGATAATCTATGCACATACGCATAGTTCCGTCCTTCTTCTTCACAATAGATCGGTGCTCCCCACGGAGACACACTAGTTCGGATGAACCCACGATTCAACAGTTCTTGGATTTGAGCCTTGAGTGCCACTAACTCCTTTGGCACCATTCGGTATGGAGCGATTGACACAGGAGCTGTTCCGGGTAGCAAATCAATTCCAAATTCTACCTCCCTATTTGGGGTATTCCTGTAATTCCTCCGAAAACATCCACGAAGTCCCTTACCATCCTAACTCCATTAATACCTTCTTCCTTTCCACCTATCGCGCTTACGAAGGCTAGGATCGCTTTGCAACCTTTCTTAACCATCTTCTCACCTTTTCAAAGGTCAAACTACGTTAGACAAGTAGTTCCTCCTTTCTCCGATCATTACTACCACTTTATCCTCCGGGTTCTTAGTTCCATACGCTTAGTCAAGACAATCTAATACGGCTCGGTTCTACTAGCCAATCCATTTTGAGCATAAGTTCAAACTCTCCGAGGGTAACTCCATTAAGTCCGCCTGAAAGTTCACTCCTCAATCTCTAGGGTACATTCAAAGATCTTGTCTACCACTACAGCTTTGGCCTAATGGGCTTACTACCGCTATCCGCCTATCGAGAGTTCGAGTCTAGGCCTAATGTTTCCACTACACTACATGCAACATAGGAATGGGTCGAGCCCACATCCATAAGAGCAAAATAGGCTTGTCATGAATAAAGAACGTCTGGGTTATAACATCCAAGATGTCTCCATCTTCCTTCGGCTGAATCGCATAAACCAAACCCCGTTGTCTTGCTTCGCATTAACATTAGTAGTACCTTGGCCTCAGGCTCCACGGCCTCTGCCAAGACCATTACCTCATTAATGAACCACGACCCCATTGAGGTCGCTACCCGCCTCTACCAATCTGCTAGCCCTCCAGATCACGGCCGGCTCTCATCCGATTGCTTGGGACAATCCTTAAGCATATGGTCCTTGGACCCACACTTGAAACATCCTCCGCCTTTTCTCCAGCGCTCCCCCAAGTGCCTCTTTCCACAATGCTCACAAGGGCACATCGCCAAATTGCGTACAAATTGTTGATTTCGTGGCCACAACCCTAGGCCTCTTATGAACCCTTCCAGATGGTCTAAAACCTCTTAGGCTTATTCTTATCCACCGCTTGCTTGGTAGAATCTTTGATTCCTCGACCACTTTGGCCTTTTCCACCAAAGTCGAGAATTCCCGCTCGATGCGGTGCTATCAACAGCCTCGGTCGTCTCTCATCCGTCCTCAAACGGACACAAGATTCATGTTCAACGCCACTACACCTCGAGCATAATGACTCAACCTCAAAATTCGCCTCATATTCCGCTACGGACTTGTTCCTTGAACCACTTTCTTAAAAGCTTTCCTTTGCTCGTCTCAGATACCGGTTCCCATATATTTCTTCCAAATGCCTCCTTAACATATTCCTGTGTCGATCCTCCGCCATAGCACCATCTCGCAGCTTAACCACCATCGATACGCTTCATCGCAGAATAATGCCACCATCCTTCCAACTTTTCCTCTAGATTCAGATCGAGCTCATCCATGATACGCTCCGTTGCTTCCAACCAGTACTCAGCTGTACTGGGTGCCACATTAGATACTCCTCAGAATATTTTCGCTCCATTAGCTCGGAGCCATTGTGTACTGACTTTCGATTTCGAATTCCCTCCGTACACGCCACCAATTCCAAAGCTCAAAGACACCTGCGACACAAGATCTTCCCTCGTCTCGAGCCTCTTTGCTCAACATTAATAAATGGGGGGTGGTGGTGGCGGTGGCATTTCATTGTTTGGACCCTTGACCCGATCTAACGGGTTCCGACCGCTCATCCTTCCTCTACCTCGACCACGATGACCACGCCCTCTAGAGCTCATTTTCTAGCCGAGATCCGATTAAGAAATTTTATGGATTAGTCATTGTTCCACTTATTTACCAATAAGGAGTTTTATGAAAAGGGATTTAAGAGTGGTTCTTTCAGATTCATACAAACACATAGTCTTTTCCATTCATTCATTCATCCATCGACAAGTATGAACCTTCGCTCATTCGGAGAAACGCTAGTTTTTGTTGTTGTTGTTTTCCACTACCTGGGGGTATTTTCGTAATTTTGTCCTCTGTGGCATTTTCGTAATTTTTCGAAAAACATTCCTTGGTGTTTTGTCAAAATTATTTTGAAAATTTCAAGTCTCGGGTAATTTGGAAAGTTTTGAAATTCGGGGTATTTTGGTAATTTTTGACCTCGTGGGTATTTTGGTAATTTTTCACAAATCGAGGTAAATTTATAATTTTAATAAATTAGGGTATTTCAAAAGTTGTAAAATTTGAGGATTCTTTTCAAAATTGTTCCTTCAAAATGGGGATCTTGTAAAATTTTGGAAATTGTGGTCATTTTGGTAATTTTGTAAGTTAGGGGCAATTTTGTAATTTTTTCCAAAATCAAGGTATTTTGATATTTTACAAATTAGGGTTTTGAATGTTTATAAAATAATGACATTTTGGTAAAGTTGTTGAGTAGTTGAACATTTTATAACTGGGGCATTTTGGTAATTTTACCACTAGGGGCATTTTTGTAATTTTACAAATAAAAATTTTTCAAATTTTTTTTTGTAAAGATGGTTTCCTCAACTTCAAAGAAAGTTTTGAGAATTTTAAAAGCTGGGTTTGTTGTTTTGTTCTCTTTTTTAAAAAAAACATGGCTAGTTCCTTTCTAAGTTTTAGTCATTATGTTTAGCCTATGACCGAGCCCTCTTGGTCGTGGTGAACCAAAGCTACGCACTGTGCGTGATTCGAGTGGAGAGGAGGTGAGTCACGCGATCGCTTAAATACCAAGCTCCCACGTAAACCATTCCTAGACATGCGCATGAGGTTGCCACACCTCCGAGCCCTCTGTTTAGGGTGAACCGAAGCTACGCACTGTAGGATTCTCAAGAAGAGGAGGTGAGTCACTAGGACTGCTTAAATACCAAGCTCTTCCTGGATCCAATCCTAGACATGTGCACAGGGGTTACCACACCACTAGCTCAAGGACTTAGCCATAGGTTTGTTCAAGGCATTAAGTCTTATGTGGTTTTGTGTTTGAGTAGTCTAATCCTGTGGTTCAAGTTCCTATCATTCTATTCTACGTTCTATGCCTTTTCTACCCTTAAACAGTTCAAAGAATCACATATAGTTAGGGTACTTACCGGTGGATCATGGTCAAGACTTAGGTGCCATGCCGTAAAACCCGCTTATTTTTCAAAGATAATCATTTGGCTCGCTTTGAAAACGTTTTGGGACTTAACCCACGTGCCGAGAGTTTAAAACTGGCTCGATACCAAACTGAAACACCCTACACCCTACCACGAGCCCGAACTAGATCTCGTATGTTCCTAAAGTAAACCTGTTTCAAAATTTTCGTTACTTAGAGAAAATTTGTAAAATTTTAGAAAACTATTATTTTGAGTTGGGCTTAGATTGGCTTAGATTGAAACCCATTTAATTAATCTTGTAAATCCAATTTAAGTAAAGTGACAAAATAATTTTAGGGTTCATTTTAAAGAAATAAATTTTGTACTTACTTACATCCAAAATAGTTCTTAGCACAATATTTAAAAGTAAAGCAAAATAAAGAAACCACTTGGGCCTTATGGCCTTATTACATCAAGTAAACCCAAAAAAAAAAATTAAATGTACCGAAAAGAAATAAAGTCCAAATCAAATCAAATCTTCAAATGAAACATGGCCACCTCAAGGTCTACCGTCCCATCAATCCTTGTTCATCACCGAAAATAGTTCCCACAATGGGTGAGTCAATAGACTCAATATGCACACAAGACTAACATTCAACAAATCGTGCATACATGTTCATATCAAATTCATATTCATATAAAATAAATGATGATGCAACCCAAACCCAAGCCTATTTGTCCATCTCGCTACACACCACCCGTGACCGCCAACACACCGGGGACTACTAAGTCAACCCTCCATCCGCTCCACACCATCGAAGGCGATCATTGCAATGACGTGCTCATCGCCCATATCATTTGTGTCATTAGACACCATATTCAAGTAATGTAACCGGTTACCAAATTCGAGATAATGTAACCGGGTTACCATATTCAAATTTTGTGACCGTAGTCACCATATTCCGCAGTGAGACCAAATCAACACCTTCTTCCCTTTCACATAGATCCCGAATGCCCCATAAATTATATAACATACATATTTCTCATTCATGTTCCTATTCACATGTTCATAATATATCATATTTGTAATCCTATCGTAAGTAGGAAACGTGCACAGTACTTCTTACCACATTTGTGGTACTTAACCACATTCACATTCTTATGCATTTTCATATAGTTAATAATTGCCATATAATTTATTGAAGATTAGTATGGGTACACACTTGATTCGCTTATTGGATTCCTTGAGATCTCAAGAACGATCTACCGATCTAGATTTTTAACTCCTATATTCTACCAATCATTAAAGCATATTAACAAACCTATTTGGCTTAAAGAAACCAAATCCTAGTAGGATTTGTATTACTTACCTTGTTTGTCAATTTGGATGTCGTAAATCAAGTCCCAAAATTGCTAGTATCCCTTTTCCTTGAAATCGGCTAACACTAGCCATGTAACCATGTCGATTTTCGCTTTTGAAATAATGGGAAATAATCCTAAATATAAAAAAACAAGCCTTGGCGAATATCACCTACCTTACAAATTCCAAATCAAAAGGGTTCCTTGCCTTATAAAGACCGTCGACATCCCTAGCATCATATGTTAAATTTAATTTAACATATAAATCATAACCTTTAACCAAATATATTTATCTTACCTTAGATCCTCAAATTTCCAAAGATTCCTCCTTGTATTCAACTGTTGTAAAAAGAACCTAAGAGATCCTTATAGATTCTACCATAAGACAAAAATAGGATTAGACCTTCTCTTTCTAAAATAGAAAAAGAAAGAACTTGATTAATGCTTAGCCTTACCTTTAATGCTTTGATCGATTGCTTCCTTGCCTAGAGTCACAGAGTTTTGGCTATGGAGTTTTAATCGGGATCAAAGAGTGTTTTAACTTGACAATAGCAAAGGAGAGGAGAAGAAAATAGAAGAAGAAGAGATGGATTTTGCTTAAAGAAAAATTCAGCAGAGAGGGGGAGAGAGCTAGGGATTTTTCGGCAACTTGGAAAAGATGAGAGAAAAGACTTTGGTTCTCCTTCTTTAGCTGAATTTGCTAGGCCAAGAGTCCTTGACTTGGCCACCACTCTCCTTAAGATAATATTATCTCCTTTATCTAAAAATAAAAGCATTTAATCCATGAATTATCTCCTCAAATAATCCGAATTTAAAATCCTTATTTATCACTTATTAATCACATATTTATGGAATTAAAACACCTCCTTTCTAGAAGGCTTGTGCCGTCCACCCTTAGCCTTGGAAGCAAAAATAAAACTCCCTTTATTTGCTTCCCAAGTGACTCGAACTTAGGCCCAAAGACCGCATGTGGCGCCATTTCCATAGGCCCTAAGTGACATCTTCAGCCACTTTTCCAAGCCTGTTTGTGTGTCAAACTTTACCAACTTTTTCTTTTAAGGCCATCTTGCCCTTATTTCCTATTTTAAACTTTAAAATTTGACATTTCGCATCATTTCTAAGTTTCCTAAAATTTTCGATCGGCTCAGAACTTGCCATTTTTCTTACATTTTCAAGTTTCCAAAATGTTCAGTTTCCATTTTGGTTCATTTCCAAAATGTTCGAGTTTCCAAATGTTCAAGTTTCCAAAATGTTCGTGTTTCCATTTTTATGCATTTCCGTGTTTCCAAAATATCAAAATTTATTCTTAGTGCTTAAACTTGTCATTTCATACAATTAAACCGAAAATGCATAGGCCCTTTTCGTGATGTTACATGATCTTTTAGCACTTTCCCCCGCATCTATTTACCGCTTCTCACAGTGTTTTTGATCATTTCACTGGACATCACTATGTCCGAGAAACTCTTCGTGGCACTCCCCAACATATGGTTGATAAATGGGGCTTTCAAGGTGTTGATGAAGAGCATAGTGGTTTCTTTCTCTAGAAGAGGTGGCTGGACCTGTATGGCAACCTCTCTCCACCTTTGTGCATATTGTCGGAAACTCTCGCTTGGTTTCTTCTCCATGTTTTGTAGGGTAATTCTATCAGGGGTCATATCTATTACGTGACTGTATTGCTTCATAAATGCCTATGCAAAATCCCTCCAAAAACCAATTTCGGTACGACTCAACTAATTGTACCATTTAGATGCTGCTCCCGCCAGATTGTCCTGGAAGGAATGAATTAGCAGTTGGTCATTGTTAACGTATCCATTCATTCTCTGGTAAAACATAGTTATGTGAGCCTCTGGGCAAGTGGTCCCATTGTATTTTTCAAATTCTGGCACCTTGAATTTGTAAGGAAGTATTAGATCTAGCACCAAACTCAAATCTTTAGCGTCAATTCCATGTTGCTTATCAACGTTTTCCATGGCCATAAATTTGTCTTCCAACCATTTGCATGGCTCCTCTAACTGTCTTGGTAATTCAGACTTCACCTTTTCCTTTTCTACTGCCTCATCAAGGCTGGGAATAAACGCGTTAATCGGATGGTCTACTAAGTTAGAACCTGATCCAGGTGGGAAGTTTGGCGGTATCGAAACACCTTCTTGAAATTGTTGAGGTTTAATTATGACGGATGTCTTTCGTGGATGTATTTTAGGATGTGTCAGGGTAAAACCCAGAGGATATAGCCATTCCTCACTATTTTCACCAATGTTAACCATAGGGGTTTTTCTTTGTTGATTCCTCCCGCTAGTAATTGAGTCATTTGGGACATCATATTATTTTGTGATTCCATCATCCGATCCATCATATCCTATTGGATCTTAGCAAGCTACTCTTGCATTTGTAGCTGAAGTTTTTCCTGCATCTCCTTTTGGAGTTGTTCAAGTTTCTCTAATCTCTGATCCATATCTCTCGTTTTGATTCGGGTACCATAGGGATGCTTACCGATGTCCAGGTTAATGCTAAAATAACTTCAACCAATCAGGGTCTTCTCATGAAATCTAATGCATATGATGTAATGCTATGTGAATGCATGCAATGGATGTAAAGAGGTGTTGATTCTAACTCAATTTCTTTTAGAAAACTTTACTAGAGGACGAAATTCTTTACATGAAACGGAGTACGAACATCCGTATTGTCTTCCATTTCATCAAGAAATTCATTCTCCATGACAAACTCTCTAATTTAGTAATCAAACATGAATCGACACTCTTTTAGATATGAAATGATATGAGTTGCAATCATAATTGAAACATATTAGTATAGCAAAGAAAAACAAGTACAGTACTTATTCGGATGGCCACTATGGTTTATTATAGCACTATTTAGTGTGGGCTTTTAGGGTTCACTATATGAGGTTTAGTTCTAAGGAATAGGCACTTAAACCAGCAGATTCCTCAATCTTTACCCGTTATAGGCTCATGTAGATCGAGTTCGATTCAGGGGAATACATTTCCCTATGGCTGCACGGAGATGAAAATCTAACGAAGACATAGGTACGGATGTATCCCGAAGCAATTCACTATCTTGCACGGAGGTGAAAACCTCACGAAGGAGTAGCTTCTCACTCCCACTTAAAAGGGTGTGACCCGCGGTCATGCAATATGATGCAAAAATATTCTATAAGATTTACAGTAATCACAACAATGTGGACGAATGCAATAATAGGATTGTAATTTTTTAAAATCAAATTTTCAATTTTCGATGAAAGGACAAAAATTAATCAATTTTATGGCTTGACTCTCTTTTTGAAAATCCCCAGTGGAGTCGCCAGGATGTCAAAACCATTTTTAAATAGGGTTTGAAAAAACGAAAACGACTTTAAAAATATGGAAATGGAGTCGCCACTGATCTTTTTATTCAAGGTGTGATCTGATCACCTTAAGATGGATTATTTTAATAAAACATTTTTATTAAAAGAATAATTTTGGTCAACGAAATCTAAGAAAATAGGTTCGAGAGTCGATTACGCGCGAGGAAGGATTAGCACCCTCGTAACGCCCAAAATTGGTACCAAATTGATTAATTAATGTCCTGACGTCAAAAATTTGAAAATAGTTTAAATCACAATCCTTTTTGCTAGGGAAAACTTGAAGAAATTAAGCCTGATGCCGAGACCTGCTTATTTCGAAGGAACAAAGTATCATACCCAATGAGTTAGGATACAACATTTCATGTCCCAGAAAATATGCTTATCTTTCGACATTCAATACTCGTATATTTAAAATTAAGAAGGATATTCAATTATTTGGGTCAAATGAAAAATTAAAGCCTAGTAAGTTAGGGCACTATTTCTCATAATTCTCGAATACGGAATATTGCCATTGTTGTTTTGAAATTCTTATCTCGAGATGATAAAATATCACACCAGTAAGTTAGGGCGCAATGTCTCAAATTCCTGAGAATAAGTTTTTTTATTTGAAAGATTGTGCATTTAGATTTAAAAGAGAAAAGGGTATTCGGTTGCTTGGTTTCAACGAGAATAATCGGAACCCAGTAAGTTAGGGCACAATTTTCTCAAAACCTCCAAACACGAGCATCACCTCATTCTTTTGAAATTCTTGTCTCGGGATGATAAAATATCACACCCAGTAAGTTAGGGCGCAAGGTCTCAAATTCCCGAGAATGAAATTTTATATTTTGAAATATTGTACATTTGGATTTAAGAGAAAAAGGGTACTTTGGTTGCTAAGTTTTAATGAGGAAAATCGAAGCCCAGAAGTTAGGCACGATTGTCTCAAAACCCTAAACACAAACATTGTCTTATTTCGTAAAAACTTTAAATAATAATAAAATGATCTTTAAAGCTAAATTGACATTAAACACAACAATTTTCATGATATGCAATGGAATACTAATATACAAAGTCAACGTCAAATATTACAATGATGAATCACAAATAATTAATGGCTACTAATTAACAAATTATAATCCATGCAATAACAATAGTCACATAACACAGCTTCAACATTAGCAATTGAAGAAAATGGACCAGATAATATATAACTAATCATAAGAAATAAACCAAAATCAAATTAAAATAAATAGAAAGTATACATTTAAAAATAATAATAAACAAATTTAAAGTGATGTAAGAAGTAGCTTTAAAAATCAATAATATTCAATAATTTAAGACAAATGTTACATAAAATATTTATATATATATATATATATATGAAAGTGCTAAATAATATTGAAACATTTTAAATTGAATGAATAAAATCTAAAATAAGGTATATAAAATAATTTAATATACAAAAAAAGTTTAAAACAATATATATAAAAGTCAAGAATAAGCAAAATGTATAAAGTTATTTGAAATAAATAGGAAAACAAATTTTAATAAACATTATATTAAAACAAGTTAAAATAAATAATATATATATAATAAATTTGAAAAACAAATAGCATAAATATTATTCATATCATATGATGAAATCGTTTAAAATTTAACTAATAAATAAATTAAATAAAGGCAAAGATTGTATATGAAAACAAAAAAGGTACTTAATTTAAATGAAATAAAATTAAAAGACTATTAAAGAAAAAATCATCTTTACAAATTGGGATCGAATTGAAATACACGTAGACTATCAAGGATTACACCCGAAAATATTTCAATGATTCAAAACGCAGTGTTTAAGGAGTACCAGATTGAAAAATGTACAAATTCTTGGGAAAAAAAAAACATAAGAACATAGAAGTAAGGTTTGATTGAATGAAAGCACAAAACAGAAGGGCCAAAGACGAAAATATTCCGCTCATATGGAAACATGCGAATCTTCAAGGGTTCCGAATCGGGTCGGATCGGGGCACTCACACGACGTTGTTTCAAGGCTATCAAACTGAACCTGAAATGCCATCGTTTCAATAATGGCCATTAACCCTTTAAAAGCCACCTTAAGCCTTCTGCTAACCCTCCTTTGACGAAACCCTAGCCCTTTTTTTTTTTTTTACTTTTGCTTTCGTTCTTCGCCGCAAAGAAAAGGGAGAAGAAACAACCACTACGATGCCATGATGATCGGCGATTAGTGGCCAAATCGAGACCATTCGACGACCGCCCCTCTAAATTCGACCAGGATATTTCATGTTCAATGCACTGACGGACCACTTTGCTCCGGTCACTGCGAAGAAAGCAACCCGATGGTCCTCATTCCAAAGGTGAATCCTTTTCCGCTCCTTTTTTTTAAGTATCGAAACAAAAAGAAATGCTTGAAACACAAAAAAAAGTCGATTCAAAAAGAGAAGATGGAAAATAAGCATTGAAAAAAAAACCTTTTGTTTCTGATTTGTTGATATATTCTGTATGCGTAAAAATTGTGTAGGTTACAGTGGTTGATTTCGGGCTTTTTTAAAGCCAAAATCGAAATAAAAAATGAAAATAATGTAAAATACAACTATTTTCTTTTCTGTTTGCTATGCTATTCGCCCCTCATTTGAAACAGGTACGGAGGCTGTTGCGGATGTGGCATCATACGGAGGCCGTACGCGCGGACGTGGCTCCGTGCGTGTGTGAGGACCGAGGTAGTCCAAACATTTGGCTGGGTTGCGGCACTGGTGGTTCTAGAAAGCTCCCCTAGGTTTTCTTTGTTTGCCGAAATTGCTTGGGCCATTCAGGCTCTTAGGATTGGGCTTAAAATTTTAGTTTAGTCTGTTGGGCTAGTTTGGTTTAATTTGGTAATGAATTTGGGCCACTGTTTTGTAACAGACTGTATTTATTGGACTTTATTAATATTTGGTTTTGGTTTTAATTTTTGGGTTTTAATAAACTGGTTAATTGGGCCCGGGCATAAATTGGGTCTTACAACACCAATAACCCTTTTTCCTATATAATCAAGCTTTCTAAGTATACCAAAACCATGCATAAAAAAGCTAGATCCATAAGGTATTTGTTCATACAACCAATATGCCCATAAGGTACCTCAATCACAGCAACCAAACATATATTATACATTTGCACATTTTAGCCATAATCAACCAACTTGTAACTAAGTTTATGCCAAAACTTACAACAATGTTCACATACCAAAATCACACTCCATATACCAATTTGACCATTTAACATCTAGCATCTCTAAACCTTAGTAAAATTGACCATATGTCCAACACATCCAAACATATCACCATGACCACAATCAAGCATATCAAAAGAACCATTCATAGTATGCTTTTTATTTACCAATCCAACTCCCTATCTTTAAGCACCAAAATGCCAAAATATCAACCATTATAAAACCACATAAACATGTTAACATAAAAACTATTTCATAATCAAAAATACCATATTTACAAGCCAAACATAATGGCTAATTCATCAAGCATAAAACACCTATACATGCCATTAAAACCATGACTCAAAATCATCAAAATCTACCTATTTAGCCGATGGATAATGTGATAGATCTTCAAGAATTTCCAACCCGAACGAGCATCCGATTCACTATAAAACATGGGAAAATAACACAAAGTAAGTATGAATACTTAGTAAGTTCGTATAACATAGAGCTTAATGTACCTTTTTATTTAAATAGCATTAAAACTTAGCATGGCATATTCCAACCAATAGCTTGGCCAAAGCCTAAGCATCAACACAAACATGTTAGCATACTTGATATAAAACATAGGAAATTTAACCATGGATAGCCACTACACTTAATCATGTATCATATGAATATATCATCCATCTCAACTTACTTATATCCATGTTTCACCAATTCAATGAAATTCATATATGTACATACCTTAGTTCATGTCGATCTCTTACTGTTTCCTTTCAAAATCATGCCCGTTGAACCATTAGTATACCGTTGGATACCCGAGATAGCTCACACAAAATCTACTAACATATAACCAAAGTTCATCAATTCCTTTACATATATGTTCACACGAGCTGTGAATAAGTATTCTCACACGAGCTGTGAAAATGGGCCTGCTCACATGAGCTATGGGTCAGAACGTAGTAGAATAACACCCAAACCCGCCCATCCACTACGATCGAATTTGAAATGCCATCATGGAAAACGCTTGAAACAAATTTGAACTTAATGATAAAACACGAAAATTTTGTTAAGTTTAGAAAAGAGTGTTCATTAAAATTTTAAGTAAGGTGTGGTGTTTATAAAAATATCCGGATTAAAACTTTAGTATATATAGATTTAAATAAAATCATTTGCAAATAATTCCTCAATTGTCAATCCATAATAAAACACAATAATAAACTTAATGAGAAACACTTAAATGACTTTAAATACTTTTAGGGCCTTATTACAATAATTGAATAATCAAGCATCAAGATATAAATGCTTAATTAATTAAAAATATCTTTCGCATGGCCACCTTTGTATCCACTCCAACCCGGTCCAAGCTTTACGCATCACCCGAAAGGTTTAAAATATTGGGTGAGTCAAACCGACTCAAGGTATAGTCATTTCACATATCTCCACATATGGGCTTGGCCCATATCCACACAAATCCATACACATAAATATGCAATTATGTAGCCCATCCCAACCTTGGATCCATCCATTACACCTACCTTGGCGGACTTCGCTTCAAGGCCGTGGCTAATCCACCACCGATCACATAATGATCCACATATCTTACTCTTGCACTTGTCGCTCAAGGTCTGGTCGAGCCACCGATCCCATAGGGATCCCACATATCAATCATCCACGGTGATGCACACACTATCAACCGCCGAGATGGGCACTTAGCCAACACCTCCTTGATGAAGCACATAGCTAACATCAAGCGCTAATGTAGCATGAGGCTAGCATTAGACCGCGTACATAATGATGTACACCCTTTCCTTCAATTTTCACATCCAAGTCCCATGCATATATGTGTATCATGTCAGATTAACAATCAGAGTAAATATTTATCACATGCTCACCACAAATATCTCACATATATCATAGGCAAAATAGAGCACTGACCTGATTAATCGATTGCCCACTACGGGTATCCACCATCTTAGCCATTATTTTCAGCTAACATACACATCATAATCAAACATACTTAACAACATACAATAACAGAGAATAGTGCGATAACTACGATCCGATTAGCACAATTGACTAAACTCAAACCCATGTCTAACGATTTGTACCTTTCCGATTGTAGAACTCCTTCCTACACCACCTAAGTCAGAATCGGCTAACATTATATACCAAAATGGCCTATGGCCGAAAATCACTATCGCTTTACCTTACGGATCTAAATCCCAAATCGCTCCTTGTAGTCGATAACTACTAGATCCCAAGAAAACCTTCCAAATTTCGCCATGGAATTCTAAAGGAGTTAGATTCCTATATTTCAGCTAAAGAGAGATTGAAAATCAAATAATAGTTGATCTTACCTTTTGGATGAAATCGGCAACACCTTCTCTGTCACAACAAAGATTCTACTTTGGCAGAATTTTGGCTTTTGGTGCTATGAAGTATTCGGCTAGGTTGGATTGTGTTTTTGGTTTTGGATAAAAGAGAGAGGAGGCTAGGGAATTCGGCTAGACAAAAGAAAAGAGAAGAGAAGAGAAGAGAACCCTAAGAAATTTGACAGAGAGAGAAGAGAAGGAAGAAAATTAATGAGTAGCCCTCCTTCCTTCCTTTTATAGACAAAATTATCATCTAAGGTGTAACATCCTAAATTAGGGGGTAGTTTGTAATTTAATAAATTTCCCATGTGTGTGCTTGAAAGAATAAATACTATGATTTTTTTTTGGCATGTTCTAAGGTCTAGAAATAACCCCGAGCTAGGCCTGACTTAGGGCTAAAATTTTTGTTAAGTGTTTTAAAGGAGGGAGCTAGGTGAGATAGGGCTTAAGAAAAATTTTGGAAGGAACATGACACAAGGATTATTTGGCACGATTGGCTTGGTGCGCCTAAGTGTGTTGCAAGGAGAAGGTTCAGTCTTGGGAGTTACAAGGGGAGGCATTTTATTTTGGGCTTTTGGGCGTTAAAGAAAGGAAGGCTTTAAAGAATTTTGTGGGTGAGTTTGGGCATGAAAGTTGAGTTGGTTAAGTGGCTATCGAATGCCACTTAAGGGCTTGGGAGAAAAGGGCGCAGTCCGGGTTCGAATCACGGAGTGGCGCTTGGCATTTTATTTTTAGGGTGATCGGCCTAGGAAGGCCTTATAAATAAATGGTGTGATTTTATGACATGAAAGTCAATTGGGAAAGAGTGGCATGGGGCGTTTAAGGGGGGCTGCGGCAGTTGCTTCCCTAGGTCCTGGGTTCGAACCAAGGGAGTAGCAGTGTTTTATTTTTTTTCTTTTCCATGTAAGCTGGCGTTAGGGGGGAAGGTGATGGCATGAATTAGGACCCTTAAATTGATAAGGATAAAAGCTTATTTTTTTGCACATATTCGGCTGGAGGAGTAGGTGTTAGTGGCTTATTTTCATTCAATTTGTTTGAGGAGATTAAGGGATAAATGTTATATTTTCTTGAGTGATAATTAAAAGCTGAATTATCACAAAGAGGGGGAGGAATTGGCCGATTATAGGACTCCTTGGAGGCTGTCCACTTTCGGGTTTGATATAGCAAGGAGTGCCGAAAATCCAACAAATTTTTTTTCTGTTTTCTCTCTTCAATAGCTGCTGGCCGAAACCTCCCTAGGCATATTGCCAAATTTTTCAAATCTCTTCTCTCCTCTTGTTTCTTCTAAGTTCAACCTACCCTTTCTTCTTCTCAAAATTCCAGCCCTTCCATCTTGTGATTAGTCAATCTCCCTCCCTAACTAAGGTGTCATCGATTTTCAATAGTGTGGTAAGGGATCTCTAAGATTAATTCTTTTATTATTGTTTTGGCCAAAAAACCATGAGGCTTAACCATGTATTTTGGGTTGGCTTAACCTTGTTAAGACCTTGGGTTCAAGTTTTGTTTTATAGTCAAAAGAGGATAGCATTAAAGGAGAAGGGAGATCTCTCGGGATTTGATTCCCCAAGGTAAAGAGGTAAGTGACATTCAGCCATAGGCCTTGATTATGAATGATTGTGCAAGCCGATTTTTAACATGTGTTTTGGTAGGGATCTCGAAGACTCAAGTGATAATTTCGTGATTTCGGTAAGTGGGGTAAGTGAATAAGTCACATTCGACCAAGGGCCATTTGTTAAAGAAATTTATGTTTAAATGCCGAAACTAATGTGTGCCATGGATTTAGGGGCTAATTAAGGCTTCGGGATTTGTTTGGAAATCAAATCCGTTTAAGGTAAGTGCCGCAAGAGCCTTTGGTAATTCTTTTAGTTTGGCCAAATAGGCCAAAGCCCCTAATCATGTGTTGGTCGATTGTAGGAGGAACCAACATCTCAGGATTTCGCTCATATATTCGGGATTTGCTAGTAAATAGGTATGTAAAAACTCACTACACACTTTTTTAATTTACATGACTTTGTTGTTTGCCTTTTAATCTTTTTGGTTGTGATTAGCTTGTGGCATAATCATGGTTGCCGGGTAAGTCCCCTAACTTGTGATCTATGATATATGGTTGAGTTTGCCATCACATGTTATGTTGTACATAATGCATGATATATATATGGGATCATGATAATTGATATGTGAGCATGATGATGGTGGGATTGATAAGAGGAGGGGGATGATTTTATGGACTGTCGCCAGTGGTTTTGACCACAAGATGGGTTGGCCCCATCAGATTATTTGTGACCTATGGTCATCAGTGGTTTTGACCATATAGATTGACAAATTGCGACTAAGTCCCAAAGTGGTTTGGTACCACCAAAGGGTTTTGACCACACTTGATATATTGTGACCTATGGTCATCAGTGGTTTTGACCACACGATGGGTTGGCCCCATCATTTAATTTGTGACACTAGTCACCAGTGGTTTTGACCACTAGTGGTTTTGACCACACGGGGTAGATAAGGAGTATGGATGGCTAGTAGGGTTTGCATAATTGCTTGTTTATTAATAACCTGTGTATGAGTTACTTTTCCGGGTGGGGGATTTACACACTGAGTCTTGGTGACTCACCCCTTCCCTTACTATTTTGCAGATGAGTAGATCGCGGAGATGGAGCTAGAGAGGACTCGAGGCGGCCATGCTCGTCCCTTAGTTTTTGGATTGATTTTAATTTGTTATGGTTAATGTTATTTATTTTTCTAAGTTTTTATTTTGGGTTGTAATAAGGCCGCTAATCATTATTTTGAATGTTTATATAATTGTTTTATTTTTACTTAAGTCATGAATGAAATTTATAAATGATAAGTGATTCAAATAAAAGCAATATTTTTCAAACCTAATAACTTTTACGAGTTTTTCATCGATGTTACCATAGGGTAGCAAAATTTTCCAAGTTAAACTAAGTTTTTGAAAGTTCTTTTAATTTTTCACCAGAAAATCAATATTTTACAAGACGTTTTTACTCCGTGACATACCAGATCCAGTCAGGACTCGTGGGTCGAGTTTGGGGTGTTACATTTTTGGTATCAGAACCCGGTTCAAAACTCAGCTGTGGGGGGCCCAAGGCCCAAAATGCTTTGTTTTTATGATAGTAGGCCTTATTGGAATGTTTTGAAACTGATTTGGCTTGAACAGCATGGCACCGAGTCTCTGACACCAATCCGCCCAGGTAAGTACTTCTATCCATTTTTGTGAATATTTGATGAGGGGTAGAAGGGTAAATTGGGAACGTAAACTATTGTTGAACCCTAGGGTTAGCGTACCCCAACAAACAAGGCATAAGACTTAATAATTTATTAAACAACCCTGTGGGTTGTCACTAAGCAAAGGATGTGGCAATTGTTATACGCATGTCGAGGATTGGATTCGTGGGAGCTTGGTATTTAAGCATCCTAGTGACTCACCTCCTACTCACTCGAATCCTACCCGGTATGTAGTAATCTGCTCATCCTAATCGAGACGACACGCCACAAAGCTAAACTTGATAGCTAAAACCGAAAGGGACTAGCCGCTTTGTTTCAAGTAATTAAAACCTTGTTTTTAAAAAAAGGAAAAAAATGACCAAAATACCCCTCAATTTGAAAAATGACCAAAATACCCCTGGCTTGTAAATTACCAAAATACCCTCCTCCGTATGAAAAATTTCCAAATAGAAAATTTTCAAAATATCCTTCTTTTGTGAAAACGATCAGAACCAAATTTTAAAAATCTTGTTATGAAATAAAATTACTAAAATACCCCTAGTGGTGAAATTACAAAATTGCCCTTAACCAACAAAATTACCAGAATAACCCTGATTTTCAAAATTTTGCAACATCACTATTTTGGAAAATGCAATTCTCAAAAAGAACCATCAATGCTTTACAACTCGTGAAATATCCCTGATTTATTAAATTTTACAAATTCACCCCGATTTGTGAAAAATTACCGAAATACCCCTGAGGTCCAAAAATACCGAAATACCCCCGGATTTCAAAATTTTTCAAAATACCCCAGGAATTTAAGAGTTTCAAAATGTTTTTGACAAAATCATCCGAAAACTTTTATTTTTGAAAAATTACAAAAATACCCCTATAGGACAAATTACGAAAATACCTCTGGGTAGTGGAAAAACAATCACAATGAAAACTACAACGTATCTTTGGATGAATGAATGGAAAATTGTGTGTATGTATGATTACGAAAGAACCACTCCTAAACTCTTATCATAAAATTCCTTCGCGAATAATCTAGTGAAACAAGTACTAATACATAAAATTCTTAAACAGATAAACGCAATCGTTAGAAATGATTACAAGAGGTCGTGGACGTCTGCCCCGTAGCCGTGGAAGGGGTAGGATGACTTTGTCTGAGCCAGCAGGGTCCGGACATGGGTCTGGAAATGAGATGCCGGATCATTGGCCATGTAAAACCGAGTTCCAAGACCGCAGACAGTGGTAACGACGTCAGATCTCAAGTCAGACATGTATTGGAACGAGTTGTCGAGGGTCGGCACGGTGCAGGAGCCCGTAAATCTGTGGTTGAACGACTCCGAGCTAACGGAGCAGAGGTATTTAGAGGAGTTTCCGGAGTGGCACCCAGAGCGACGGAGTACTGGTTGGAAGCAACAGAAAGGATCATGGATGACCTAGATTTTACGGCTGAGGAGAAATTGAAGGGTATAATTTCTTTGCTTGGATGAGTCTTACCAAGTGGTGGCTCACCGTAAGGGATGGGACGGTGGCGAAAATCTCACCGGGAATTCTTCGAGATGCCTATCAAAAGAAGTATATCGAACTAGCTACGTGGATGCACGTTGGAAGGCTTTCTTGAACACGGTTCAAGGCAATAAGACAAAGGGTAAGTATGAGGTCAATTCCTCTGTTGAGTAGGTATGCTCGTGGAATTGTGGGTACCGAGCATGAGCGCTGTGTTAGATTTGAAGACGGGCTGAGAAATGAGTTGAGAATGATGATAGCTCCACAACAGGAACGGGAGTTCGCGGTCTTAGTGGAGAAATCAAGGTTGTCAAGGGGTAAGACAATTGGTTAGATGTAACCAAGATCGAATTGGAATAAGAGGAGCTGGGACCTTCAAAGTTTTCTCGTAATCAATGTAAGAGGACAAGGTTTGGTGGGTCGGATCAAGCTGCTAGGCTCGCTACTAATACTCAATGGTCACACGGTGTGCCCGGTGGCAAGTCTCACACGGGAATGTTGAATGGTAATCGGGGATGCTTCGAGTGTGGGTCCTTGGAGCATCGAGTTAGGGATTGTCTAAAGAAAGCAGCTAGACTGAGATCTGAGGGTCAAGAACGTGCACTGAATAGAAGGGATAATCAACAACCAGCAAGGGGTCGTGGTGCAGGAAAAAGAGGTAATGGTGCTGGCAGAGGTCGTGGGGCACCGAGGGAAAATATCGGTGGTACTGAGGCTAGGCAACCTGGTCTAGTCTATGCCGCGAGGCGTCAAAAGGAGGGCGACGCACCAGACATCATAACCGGTATGTTCTTGATCTTTGGTGTGCCCTATAATACTTTGATTGACATTGGCTCAACCCACTCGTACATTGCTAGTAGCGTAGTGGAAACTCAGATCTAGACTCGAGCTACTTCAGGAAGATGGTCGTGTTAAGCCCCCAGGTCACTCTATAGAAGTAAGTAGACTCTATAGGGACGCACCCTAGAACTCCAAGGGGTCGATTCTTGGTCGACTTGATAGAACTACCATTTCGGAGTTCGATCTAATCCTCGTGATGGATTGGCTAGTAAAGTATCGAAGTTAGCTCGATTGCGCTAAGCG
The DNA here is from genome assembly GCA_025506655.1 of Gossypium rotundifolium. Classification (NCBI taxonomy): domain Eukaryota; kingdom Viridiplantae; phylum Streptophyta; class Magnoliopsida; order Malvales; family Malvaceae; genus Gossypium; species Gossypium rotundifolium. The sequence goes on from CP106723.1 coordinate 54,086,435, forward strand.
CATGGTAATAAAGACCGTGGAAGGTGAGGAGGTGGTGATGATAGGTAAAAGGAGGATTACCTATCTAACTGCTTCGCGTTGAAGGCGTAAAGGATGGTTAGGAAGGGTTGTGAGGCTTATGTGGTGCATGTCTCGTGCCTTGGAAGCTAAGGATGTTCTTGGGGGATGTCCGGACCGACGGATTATGTTGATGTGTTTCGGAGGAGCTTCCGTGTCTACCTCCGAACGTGAGGTTGAATTTGGTATAGATCGGTTGCTCAAATCAAGGCCAGATATCTATTGTTCAGATCGGATGGCGCCAAAAGAATTGGTAGAGTTGAAGGCATGATTCAGAATTGTTGGATAGGGTTCATCCGACCAAGTGTATCGCCTTGGGGAGCTCCAAAGGCTTTTGTCAAGAAGAAGGATGGGACATGAGGATGTGTATAGACTATCGGCAATGAACAAGTTGACAACAAAGAATCGGTATCCTTTGCCCGTGATTGACGATCCGCTTGATCAACTCAAAGGGCATCGGTGTTCTCTAAGATTGACACGAGGTCGTGGTACCATCGACTTAAGGTGAAGGAGGTCGATGTCCATAAGACGGCATTTCGACTACTCGGTATGGCCACTACGAGTTTCTCGTAATGCCATTTGGGTTGATAAATGCACCATTGCGTTTATGGACATGATGAACCGGGTTTTCCAACCCTATCGAGATTAGTTCGTCATGGTCTTCATAGACCACATTTTGGTGTACTTGAAGTCGGAAGAGGAGCATGACGCACATCTTCATGTGGTTTTACAAGTTCGAGGGAGAAGCAATTGACGCTAAGTTCAAAGAAATGTGAGTTCTGCTCAATGAGGTAACTTTTCTAGGACATGTTGTTTCAATTTGAGGGCATCGGTGGATCCCGTAAGATTGAGGCAGATTGGAGTGGAAGCCACCAAATTCAAGGTTGCAAGTATTTGGTGAGGTCAAGGGTTGGCGTATAATTGCATGTTTATTAATAACCCTGTATGAGTTACTTTTTTGGGTGGGGATTTACACACCGAGTCTTGGTGACTCACCCTTCCCTTACTATTTTGCGTAGATGAGTAGATCATGGAGATGGAGCCGAGAGGACTCTTAGGCGCCATGCTCGCTCCTTAGTTTTGGATTGATTTTAATTTGTTATGGTTAATGTTATTTATTTTCTAAGTTTTATTTTGGGTTGTAATAAGGCCGCTAATCATTATTGTGAATGTTTATATAATTGTTTTATTTTTACTTAAGTCATGAATGAAATTTATAAATGATAAGTGATTCAAATAAAAGCATCTACTAACATACAAAGTTTAATTCGAGGCAATGAGGTGGATTGAGTTGTTGAAGGACTCACGATCAATCGAATACCATCCGTAAGGCTAGTTCATCAATTCCTTTACATATATGTTCAATTGAGCTACATGATGTCTTTCATGTTTCAATCTTGAGGCGCTTATAGATCGGATCCATCACATGTAGTGCCGATTCATGAAAATTAAAGTAAACTCAGACTTGTCTTTTGAGGAGGAACCTGTACAAATTTTGGATCGAGATGTCAAAGTGTTGCGAAGGAAGTCAGTAGGCTCCGACTTAGGGCTGAAATTTTTGTTAAGTGTTTTAAAGGAGGGAGCTAGGTGTGAATAAGTATTCTCACATGAGTTGTGGAATATCCACAACACATGCAAGAACTCAGCCACCGGTAGGACATTCAAGACCAACACTCGAAATATATAAACCCTAATGGCATATCATTTGTATCCTACGAATTCCTAAGGTTCAAACGGGGCTCGGTAGTCGAGTTACATCGTTGGATATGCGAAAAATATATACATGGCAGTTGATATTACATATGTATTTCAAATAAATAAATATAATTATAATGTAATTACATGAACTTACATCGACGATAAAATGTAGATACAGAATCGATTAGTCCAAAACTTTATCTTGCCCCGATTAAAGCCTTACGAGGTTTATCTTGATCTAAATGAATAAATTCAATTCAATTCAATAATTTTTCTATCCAATTTAATCCAAATTTCATATTTTAGCTAAATTATGCTTTTACCCCTATAGTTTTGATTTCATTACAATTTAATCCCTAAGCTCATAAAATGAAATTCATGCAATTTCACCATTAACCCATGCTAGACAAATTTCATATAGATCCCTAGCAACTCATAAATTTCATTATTTTCACAATTTGACCATGAATATATTCTATTTTTTAATTTGATCCCTAATTGACATTTACAACAAAATTCTCTTTACAAAAGTTGTTTATCAAGCAAAAAACATTCATTTTCTTCCATCAAACATCAAAAGCCACATATATAAATTCATGGAAAACCCTTAAACTTTTAAAAATTTTCAAATTAGTCCCTGGGCTAGCTAGATTAAGCTACAATGACTCCAAAAACATAGAAATCATTAAAAATGGGACGAAAAATCTTACCATGCAATCTAGGAGAGATGACCAAATGTTAAAGCTTCTCCAACGGCTATCTTAAACCTAAATTTTGGTTGAAGATGAACTAAGAAAGATGGTGACTTTGTTTTATTAATTTTTATCCATATTTACCAAATTATCTTTATAACCTTTTAAAACATTAAAAAATTTCATTAATACCAAGCCATATACATCCACTAACTTTATCAATGGTCTAATTACGTCATAAGGATTCTTACATTAAAGCTCTATAGCCATTTGACACCTTTAACTTCTAGAACTCTACTTTTACACCTTTTACGATTTAATCCTTTTTATTGAATTAAGCATGCAAATGGTAAAATTTCTTAACAAAAATTTTATTCGATACTACTAACATGTTGTAGACATTAAAATAATAATAAAATAAATATTTTCATGTCAAATTTGTTGTCTCGAAACCACTATTCTAATTTCACTAAAAATGGGCTGTTACATGTTTGTCTTGGTAATTTGGTGTGATGTTTGAATAGAATTTATGGGCATGAATTAGAATGGGAAAATTTTGATTTGAATGGTTACAATACATGATTGTATCAAATGACATTTATTAGGTTAAATTTGCATGTTTTGGAGCCAAATATGGCATGAGGAACTCATTAGTGTGAATTGGTTTAAAAATGATGTTTTGGCACGTCATTAGAATGGTTTTGTGTGGGTAAATGTTGTGTAAAATGCACAAATTGGTTAGGTTGAAAGGTTAACTTGAAATAGGTACCAAAAGGCCTAATTTTTACTAATAACAAGGTCCTCGTCACGATGATCAACTTTCCTCGTCGCAACGTCGATCGACAGTGAGTGATGTGACAATATCAAGTGGCCTGACGTCATGTCATGAAAAAATATTTGGAAATGTCACGACATGGAGGAAGTAACATCGCAACGTCAAGCCCAAATTTTCAAAATTTTGCAATTTGGTCCTATTTCATACTCGAGTCAATAAAAGGGTTTTTGTAAGCACGATTAAGACTCAAATTTAATTGTATATCTTAATATCTGAGTGTTTATAACATTATTGAATATTTGAAGGATTTATTTATGATAAGTTTGATAGGAAATTTTGAAAATGTTTGAAATTAGTCATTGTTCAATTCTAGGTTTATTCTAAAGCATACGCAAGCTCGTATAATACCCGAGAAAGGTTGTATTTGGTGATTATGAAATGAATTTTCTATGTTTTATGATTTATGTTTAATTTGAATGTTAATTTTTTATATTTTCTCTAGTAACAATTGTGGTATCTTGTAACTCGAACTGATGATCGTGTTGATGAGGGGGTATTACATTCAGTGGTATTAGAGCTACAATTTAGTTAATTCTAGGACTAAATGTAGTGCATATTGAGTTTAGAGATATATGCCATAATAACATGTGGTATTGTGATGCCTTCTGATTCGATCTAAATCTAATATCTTATAGATAAACTATGTCGGCCGAATCAAATCGTACCATACTAGTATTTGATGGGTTTGATAGTAATGTATCCACTTCCAATCAGAAAGCTAGTCATAGTGCGACTGTTTCGTAAGGGTCAGAAATTAAAATGCGTGATGTTTTATTTCAAATGGTGAACGAATGGTTCTCAAAGTTTATGCGAGCTAATTCAATGGCTTTTGCCTCTCATGGCACCCCATTGTCCTTAAAACCTAGTAAATGTTCATAGACCTTCAATTGATAAGATCCAAAAATGTGGGACTAAGGAGTTTCGAGGTAATACAGAAGAGGATTCCACCATAGCTAAACACTAGTTTGAAATACTCAACAAGTTTTTGATGAAGTGGTACATATAACAACCCATTTTTAGTCAAATCACAAGAGTGATTTTAGGACCACAAATATGAAGTTTAAATAATTATTTTATTATTAGTTTGATGTCTACAGAATGAAAATATGAATTTTTAAAAATTTTGTTATGAAATTTTATCATTTAAGTGCTTAATTTGATAAAAAGGACTAAATCGCATAAAGTGCAAAAGTAATTTTCTAATAGCTAAAGGTGTCAAATAGCTATAGAACCTTAAAGTGAAGGTCCTTATGTGGCAAATAGACCATTAATTAGATAGTGGATGATAATGACATGGCATTATTGAAATTTTGAATTAGTAATAAGGTTAAATTTGTCATTTAGTAATTAAAGTTAAAATAAGTAAAATAAAATAAAAATCTCATCCATTATCAACTTCATTAACCAAAATTAGGGCTTAGGAAGCCATTTTTGATGCTCAAGATTTCGGCAAGTTCATCCATGTCTAATTGGTATGTATTTTGTCCCGTTTTTAATGATTTCTATTTTTTTTAGATCGTTGCAGCCTAGTCCTCGAAATTTACCTGATTAAAAGAGATGGGGATATTGTTGCCGAATCGTCTCCTCAGGCTCCCATGTAGCTTCCTTCACTCCATGATTATGCCATAGAACCTTGACTAACAGCACAGTCTTCCTTCTCAGCACTTTTACATCTCGATCTAAAATTTTCACTAGCTCTTCCTCGAATGATAAATCAGGCCTTAACTCAACTTCCTCTACCGGTACTATATGAGTCGGATCCGATCGATAACGCCTGAACATTGAGACATGGAAAACATTATGAATCTGACTCAACTCCAAAGGTAGTTCAAGCTGATAAGCCACTAGTCCCACACGCTTCAACACACGGTACTGGTCCGATGAACCTAGGGCTCAACTTGCCCTTCCTTCCAAATCTGAAGATCTTCTTCCAAGGTGAGACCTTTAAAAAGACTTGATCTCCCACCGCAAACTCAATGTTCTTACGCTTCAGATCCACATACAATTTTTGCCTATTCGAAGCTCCCTTTAACCGCGCATCGAATCACCTTTACTTTTTCCTCCGTCTCCAATATCAGCTCAAGACCCAATAACTGCCGCTCCCCCAATTCAATCCAACAAGTAGGAGTACGACACCTACGACCATACAATGCTTCATAGGGTGCCATTTGGATACTAGATTGATAGCTATTGTTATACGGAAACTCTGCCAACAGTAGAAAATCCTCCTAACTACCTCTGAAGTCAATCACACAACCCCTTAACATGTCTTCCAAAATCTGGATTACTTTTTCCGACTGACCATCTGACTGAGGATGAAAAGTCGTGTTGAAATTTAACTTTGTCCCCAAAGTTTCATGTAAAGCTTTCCAAAATCATGATGTAAGCCTAGGATCCCTGTCCGATATAATAGACACTGGTACCCCATGTAACCTCACAATCTTCGCTATATACAACTTAGTTAACTTTTGTAGTGAGAAATCCATACGAACAGGTAGAAAATGGGCAGTCTTCGTTAATCGATCCACTATTACCCAGACAGAATCTTTCTTGGTAGGTGATAAGGGTAACCCACTAACAAAATCCATCGTTATCCATTCCCATTTCCATCATGGAATCTTTATCGGTTGCAATAATCCCGATGGTAATTGGTGTTCCGCCTTCACTTGTTGACAAGTCAAGCACTTACTCACATATTCAGTAACTTCCCGTTTCAACCCTGGCCACCAATACTGCTCACGGAGGTCTCGATACATTTTATTTCCCCCGAGATGCATAGCATAAGGGCTACTATGCGCCTCTCGCAAAATCATTTGTCTCAAATTCAAATCCTTAGGCATACAAATTCTTCTGCGAAAACATAATACTCCATCCTTATCAAATCCAAAATCCCCTATTACACCACCTTCCACTTGCTGAAGAAAGGGACCCAACTTTTCATCTGATAACTGCTTTTCCTTTATCTGACCTAACCACATAGGCTTCACCTGAAGTTCAGCTAGCAGACTTCCATCTTCATACAAACTAAGATGAGAAAACATTGCTCTCAACTCTGATATCACCTTACGACTCAATGCGTCTCCCACCACATTAGCCTTTCCAAGGTGATACTCGATTGAGAAGTCGTAATCCTTCAACAGCTCTATCCATCTCCGCTGTCTTAAGTTCAACTCCTTTTAGGTAAGGAGGTACTATAGACTCTTATGGTCCATATAAATGATCAAATTCTCACCGTAGAGATAGTGCCTCTAAATCTTTAAAGCAAAAATCACCGCAGCTAACTCCAAATCATGAGTATGATAGTTGACTTCATGCAGCCTTAACTGACGAGATGCATAAGCCACCACTTTTCCACCTTGCATCAACACATATCCTAAACCAGTGTGTGATGCATTGCAATAAACGATAAACTCTTTTCCAGCCTCAGGTTCAATCAATACTGGCACTTCTGTCAAAATCTTCTTCAGTTTCTCAAAACCTTCTTACTATTGTTCTGCCCACACAAATGATACTCCCCTTCGCAATAGTTTAGTTAGGGGTGCAACAATCAATGAAAACCCCTCAACAAAATGTCTATAATAACCAACCAATCCTAGGAAACTCTGGATTTCGGCCACTGACTTCGGTGGTTTCCAATCCAACACAGCCTCTACCTTCAGAGGATCAACTCTGATTCCGTCGGCTGACACAACATGTCCCAAGAAGGTCACTTTCTTCAGCCAAAATTCACACTTATTGAATTTGGCATAAAGTTACTTTTCCCACAACATTTGCAATACTATCTGCAGATGTGAATCATGCTCTTCTTCATTCTTCAAGTATACCAAGATATCATCTATGAACACCACTACAAACTAGTCTAAGTAGGGTTGAAAGACTCGGTTCATCACATCCATAAATGCAGCTGGTGCATTGGTCAATCCAAACGGCATCACCAAGAATTCATAGTGTCCCTAACGAGTTTGAAACGCCATCTTATGAATATCCACCTCTTTAACCTTGAGTTGGTGATAACCCAACCTAAAATCTATCTTGGAGAAAACTGAAGCTCCTCACAATTGATCAAACAGTCATCGATTCTTGGTAGTGGATACCTATTCTTGATCGTCAATTTATTCAATTACCTATAATCAATGTACATACGCATTGACCCATCCTTCTTCTTGACAAACAAGACCGGTGCTCCCCACGGTGACACACTTGGTCGAATAAATCCCCGATCTAACGATTCTTGAATTTGAGCTTTAAGCTCCGCTAACTCCTTTGGCACCATCCTATAAGGAGCAATGGACACCAGAGCCATTCCAGGCAAAAGCTTAATGCTAAACTCTACTTCCCGGTCTGGAGGTAAACTTGAAAGTTCTTGGGAAAGACATTTGAATATTCTTTCACCGTTCTAACATCTTCCACTGATAATTCCTTGGCATTCAAAGCACTAATAAAGGCTAGGAATGCTCTACGCCCTTTCCGCACCAACTTTTTTACCTTTAAAGCAGATACCACATTTGCTAAATAGTTTCTCCGTTCACCTATCATCACCACTTCCTTATCTTCTAAAGTCTTTATCGACATCTGCTTTACAGCACAATCCAAGTGCGCCCGGTGTTTTACCAACCGATTCATGCCCAAAATAAGGTCGAACTCATCGAAAGGCAGTTCCATCAGATCCGCCAAAAATATTTCTCTTTGAATTTCTAAGGGCACGTCTCTAAATAATTTATTCAATAACACTGATTGTTCTAAAGGACTAATTACCGTCATCTCTTTATCAGAAATCTCAGATCTAATGTTCAGATTTCCAGATATACCACTAACAACATACGAATGGGTAGATTTGATATCAATCAAAGTAGTAACAGGTACATCAGAGATGAAGAACGTGCCGGCTATCACATCAGGTGCATCACCATCCTCTCGGCGCCTGACCGCATAAACTAACCCTGGCTGCCTTGCCTCCGCGTTACCCCTAAAGCCATTACCTCTGCTCGGTGGACCCTGACCTCGACCTGCGCCATTACCACCTTGACCTGGTCCTCGGCCCCTCAGTGGCTGCTGAGCGCCTATAGTTGGCTGTGTATCATGGTTACGAGCTTCTTGAGTCAGAGCAGTCCGTCGAGGACAATTCTTAAGCTGATGGTCCTTAGAACCACATTTGAAACAACCACCGGTTCTCTTCCAGCATTCACCAGGGTGTCGTCTTCCACAGTCAACACATGATTGAATTTGATTGGTAGCAGCAGGTGCTCGAGCTTGAGCTAGCTCATCATTCCTGGGCCTCTTCTGAGACTTTTTAGCAGTACCCGAGTACCTAAAGTCCCTCTTGTTCCTGCCTCTATCTCTTTCTCAGTTTTGCCTCTCTGAGTTCTTAGCTTCTTTAGCTATTATGGCTTTCTCCACAAGCGTGGCAAAAGTCCTTTCTTGTTGTTGGGCTATCAGTACCCGCAACTCATCATTCAACCCGTCCACAAAATGCACACAGGGTTTATGGTCAGTAGGCACTATAGTCCGACCATAACGGCTCAAACGTAGAAATTCTGCTTCATAAGCTGCCACTGTCTTATTTTCTTGAACCAGATTTAAGAACTCCTTCCTTCGAGCATCCACATAGCTTGCCCCAACATACTTTCCTTGGAATGCAGTTTTGTAGAAATCCTAGGTAACACATTTGGCCTGAGTGCCTTCCCGAACAGTGAGCCACCACTGATACGCCTCGTCCCTCAACAAGGACACAGTTCCTCTTAGTTTTTACTCGACGGTACACTCTAGATCATCCATGATCCACTCCATAGCCTCGAGCCAATATTTCATGAAATTTAGGGCTACTCTCGAAATACCCTAAAAGCCTCAACACCATTTGATCTGAGTCGCTCCAATATTGATCCACGAGCTACTGGCCCCAATCTAACCCCAGCAACCCTTTTCCAAAACTTGTAACATTGCTTGAGACAGAGCAATGTCTTCTCTCATACGGTCATGTGATCCATTTTCAGACACAGGTGATGCCGATGAGTCCATTTCCGGCATATGTCCTGATGTCTCAAACACAACTCCAGCAACTCGGCCTATACCACGACCACGTCCACCACGTCCACATCCTCTAGCACTCATATTGACTATTTTGTTTTAATCTGATTACAAGTTTTATGAATTAGTATTCTATTTCATGTTTATTAACGATATTTTATGATATATAAGAGATAGAATTGTTTTCGTAAACGCATCCTATAGTCTCAATCTCTATAGTTTCAACGTCTAAAATTAAAAGTTTTAGAGTGTCCCGATAGTCATATCACCATAATAATAATCATTCAATTTCAATACACTTACTTGACTTGGTGCCGGATACTCGTAGTGCCATACTACCTTTGAAACATACGTTTTATAATCCAAAACAGTTTTGAAAAAAATATTTTAGAACCCAAACCACAGCCGAGTTTTGAACCAGGCTCTGATACCATCAAATGTAACACCCCAAACCAGGCCTATGTGTTAAAGTCGGTTTTGACATGCCACACAAAATAAATATACTTTAATTCCTGTAACATCCTGATAATTAGGGGTTATGCATCTTTACTTAATTGAATGATGTTGCATGCTTAAATATGATTGAGTGTATTTTGGAAGTTATTTTTGAGCTTCATTAATTAAGTGAATACTTAGTGATTTATTAAATTTTTAATAATTAAGATGGAGCTAAGCATGATAGGCTTTAAGAAATAAAGACAAGAGGTATTAAGCATAAGATAAGTAATCGGCAAGGTGGTTAGGATGCATGGATGAGTGCTTGAGGGGAGAGGTTCGAATCCCCTAGCTAGCAAATGGGAGGATTTTATTTTTTTTTTGTTTCCTTCCCTATAGTGTCGGCCAAGACTCTTCTAGAAGGGATGAGCATCTTTTTAATTTTGGTTAATTGACCATATGAAAAAGGTAAGCTAGAAGATATGGCATGGAATCATGAAAGGATGGTAAGATGAGGGGGACAAAAGGCTTAAAGTAAGGGCATTGTCTTGGAAACTTTTTCATGGTCATTAAACCATGAATCTAGTCGGTTTTAGGGGCAAAAGGGGATGGTTAATTGTGATAGCAATCTAAGGGTTGATGGGGAAGAAATGTGGAGGAAAAAGGAGGATTATGTTGGCAAGCTAGTTGGCCGAATTTGACTTGGGTTAGGGGGTGATAGTTGGCCAAAAACTATAGCATTTTGTGCATCTTTTCTCAATTCTCCAAGAGCTCTCCTCCTAGCCGAATTTTGCTAATAACATTAGGTAAAATCATTACTTTGTTTTGGTTCTCATTTTGACCATTTTGGTTAAAATACCTTTCTCTCAAATTCTTGTCTTCTTTAATCAAAAGCATCAAAAGTTTGGAAAAACATTTCTTCTTTTCTTTTTTCCTTCATTGCCGAAAGTACCAAAGTTCAAGAACTATTTTTCTTCAATTTTTCCCTCTTGGCCGAATGCACATAGGTCCCTAAACACATCTCTTTTCTTTTGAGAATCAACATCATCATCATCATCATCTTCTTTTAATCTCTCTTTCTCTTTCTCTTTTTCTTCCTTCTCTCTTTCCTTCTCTTTTCATTTTTCTTTCTTCTTCACTCTCAACCAAAACTATTTTCTATCAACACCAAAATCAACATACTTTTCTTCTCTTTTGTCAAACCAAATCACCTTTCTTTTCATCTAAATCTTTCTTTTCTTTTGTTGGAAACCCAAACCACCATAGCCAAACAACCATATTTTTCTCTTTTGTTCAAACCGAATCATCATTCCTTTTCTTCTTTTTGTTCAAGGTCAATCTTCAAGTGGGCAAGTAAGACTTTTGTCAATTATTTTCTTATCTCCTTTTATTATAACCGATTTAGAAACATAGTTCTCTTATTTTTCTTTTCTCTCTTAGGTAGAATCCTTGGAAGGATTTTAAGAATCTTTTGAAACCAACGTTTTAAGAAGTGATCTTACGAAATCATCCAAGGTAAGATTATCCCTTTGGTTATATTAATCCTTTTAGATAGTTATTAACTAACTTTATTTTAGGGTGATTTGAGACTAACAAGATAGGTAAGAAAAGAGCAAGACGGAGTGTTTGGAAGAGAGGAGGCAATTTTACCATCGAACTTCAAGCGAAGGGTCAGACGACAATAAGAGATTTCCACGGGTTGTGGACCCTCTGCTAACAAAGATCGGTTATTTGAAGTAGTGCGTACAACCGAACCACTTTACGTTGGTGGGTTATCAGCGGGTTTTGATCCATCTAGCAGAGAAAAACCACAAATATCGGTCGTTCGAGAATCCGAGGGTAAGGATTTAGATCTCTCGTCAATAAGTATAATTTTATTAGTAATAGTGTATACTAACCAAGTGTGATAATTAAGTAGGTGTTGACGAGCGAGAGGTATCGTTCTCCTTTGTCATAAGGTGTGTAACCATACAATAAATCTCATAAGATCTATGATAAATGTGACTATATGACAATATGTTTGTTTGTGGATACCATTCGATGGTATACAAAATTCGTGTATGTTTACCCCAATATTTCGTTAATTTTGCTATATGCATAAATGTGAAATAAGTATGATTATATTATGATTTTGGGGTAAATGGCATGAAAAATGAATAATATGTATGTGCATGGGCATATAGGTGAATTTGATAAAGGGGAAGTATTCTGGTGGTTTTAGCACAATTTCCGGTAACTTCGGTCACATATTTGAAATCTGGTGACTTCGGTCACATATTTGAAATCCGGTGACTTCGGTCACATATGTGAATCTGGTGACTTCGGTCACATATTTGAAATCTGGTGACTTGGTCACATTTGTCCAGTGGTTTACCACAAAATTATAAGGCGATGTGCATGTTGATTGCAAAGAATCGCCTTCGATGGTGTGTAGCGAATGGAGGTCGATTTAGTAATCCCACTGTGTTTGGTTGGTACGGATGGTGTGTAGCGAGATGGATATTTAGGTGGGCGAGTTTGCATTTCATTATATGTGTATATTCATGTGATTTTAAATGATTATTATTTAATCTGCTATGAAAATGGGCTTTTGGGCTAAATATGAACTAAATGGGCCTATGGCCATATGTGTAATTAATAGGCTTTAAGGTTATGATCAAATGGGTTTTTTAAAGTATGTGTTACACATTGAGTTTATAACTCACCCTTTTGTGGGATAACTTTTCAAATGATTCGTAGTCACGATAGATCGGGTCGACAAGGACTCCGTGGTGGCCAATGCTCATATCAAGTATTTTGAAGATTTTCCAATTTAAACTTATTAAATTTTATTACTTAGACTTTATTATGGGTTTGCTATTTTTGTAATAATGCCACTATAAAGCTGCTTTTTAATTTTGTGTTTGGACTTTTATTTTGCCATGAACAAATATCTATTAAATAACTAAATGGTTTTCGATGAATAATTTAAAAATGTTTTTGTCACTAATATATATATGTTTTAAAGTAATTTCCTTAAATTTGGTTTTCTTTTAATTTATTAATTCCTTCTAAAAATAATGTTTTAAAAGACATAAATTTACTTTACAATTTGATTTCAACCTAAAATATTAATTTAATGCTTTTCTACAAAATCATCAAGTTTTTCTTAAATAAAACGAGAATTTGCTAAAGTTAGATTCGAGGAACATATCAAATTCGGTTAGGCTTTTTGGGCCGAGTTTGGGGTGTTTCAACTTGGTATCAGAGCCCAGTTTTAAACTCTCAGCCTTAGGTTTTGAAGCCCACAATGTTTTCAAAATTTGGCCTAAATGACTTTTTGAAAGTTTTCTTAAGTTAAAATGGCTTTATAAGAGCATGGCACTCGGAATTCTCGGCCTAGATCCATCAGGTAAGTTCCTTTATTGATAAGTGATATGAGTGTATGATAAGCCTAAGGAAACTATACTTTAAAGACATGGACCCTAGGTGTTTGTATACTACTACGGAAAAACCACTGAATATCAGTTACATAAAACTTTCTTGTAATAAGAAGTGAAAAGACTCTAATACATAAGACTTTTTCAGTAAAAAGCAGATAAGACGCGTAGTAGACATGAGTTCTAGGGGCGTGGTCGTCATGGACGCGGAAGAGGAAGAATGGTCGATGTCGGAACCGTTAGATCCGTTAAGGTTCAGAATGAAGCTCCGCCACCAAATTGTTGGGGTGGATTTTCAAGAGCAAAATGGAGGAGGTGACGCAGATCACAAGTCGTACTTTGAGTATTGGAGCGAGTAGCGAAGCTAATCTTTGAAAATGGGTCGCGAAAGTCAATAGTGAGAGACTAAGATCGAATGGAGCCGAGGTTTTAGGGAGTATCTGAGTAGCTCCAAATGTAGCGGAATCTTGGTTGGAGGCGGTCGAGAGAATCATGGACGATTTAGACCGCCTTCTTGAAGAAAAATTGAAAGGTGCTATTTCACTACTCCATGATGAAGCCTACCAGTGGTGGCTCACTATCAAGGAGAGTACCCCTGTGGATCGACTGGATTGGGGGTATTTAAAAATTAAATTCGAAGGAAAATACGTTGGAGCTAGCTACATCGACTCCCAGAGGAAGACATTTCTGAATTCGGTTTAAGGAAACAAGTCGATAGCTGAATATGAAGCAGAATTTTTGCGACTTAGCCGTTATGCGAGAGGGATAGTGGCTACGGAATATGAACGGTGTCGATTTGAGGATGGACTTAGAGATGAAGTGCGAGTGATGATTGCTCAAGATCGGAAAGAGATTTTGCAATCTTAGTGGAAAGGGCAAGAATAGTGAAGAAGTTAAGAGGATGAGAGATGAGCAGGAACGGAGGCGAAATAAGAATAAGAGAAGCTTTGGATCTTGAGGTCATCCGGAATTTCAAAAGAAACCAAGAAATGAAGGACCGCGAGGTCGTGATCGCTACTGAGTGGACAATATCGTGCTTGTGCTCAATGTGGGAAGATGCACCCGGAGAATGTTGGAAAAAGACCGGGGGATGTTTCAAGTGCGGATCTAAAGACCATATGATCAAAGATTGCGGATGAATTGAGAGAAGAACCTCCTAGCAAGTCAGGGTGTTAATAAAGGCGATAGAGGTGGACAAGAAATGATCTGGGGCGTGGTCCAAATGGAAGGGGTAATGGCTCTAGTAGAGGTCGTGGAACTTGAGCGAGGCGATGGTAGCTCGAGGCTAGACGGCCAGTGTCCGTATATGCAGTTCATCGCAGAGAAGACGATGGCCTTTTGATGTAATCACGAGTACGTTTCTAATTTCTGGGTTGCCCTTTATTGCTTTGATAGACATAGGGTCAACTCACTTTTATATCACTAGTGAAGTGTCTGGAACTTTGCATGTGACTTCTAAGACTGTACTAGGAAGATGATCGCTTTAGTCCTTTAGGACAAACAAGAGTTATAGACAAACTTTTTAAGGAAGTGCCTTTAGAAGTTTAAGGAACGCAATTTTTGGCTGATTTAATGGAGTTGCCATTCGGAGAGTTCGACCTGATCTTAGGCATGGACTGGCTTGTGAAGTATCGTGCAAATGTGGATTGTGCTGCTAAACGAACGTCCTTAAGAACTTTTGATGACAAAGAAGTTGTAGTGATGGGCGAGAGACGGAACTACTTATCTAATGTAGTATCCGCTCTTAAGGCAGAAAAGATGGTTTGGAAAGGATGTGTAGCCTTCCTGATGTTGGTGAGTGCCTTGGAGGCTAAGGAAACAACTGTTGAGGGAGTCAGGACTGTGAATGAATTTGTAGATGTTTTTCCGGAAGAACTTCCAGGTTTGCCTCCGGATCGTGAGGTAGAATTCGGGATTGATTTATTGCCTGGAACGGCGCCAGTTTCTATTGCTCCATATAGAATGGCACCGAAAGAATTAGTTGAGCTTAAGGCTCAGATTCAAGAGTTACTTGATCGTAGATTTATCCGACCTAGTGTGTCTCCATGGGGAGCACCGGTCCTATTCATGAAGAAGAAGAACGGATCGATGAGGATGTGCATAGACTAAAGACAGTTGAATAAGCTAACCATCAAGAACAAGTATCCTTTGCCAAGGATCGATGACTTGTTCAATCAGCTTAAGGGAGCTGCGGTATTCTCAAAGATTGATCTAAGGTCGGGGTATCATCAACTTAAAGTGAAGGAAGTGGATATCCATAAGACGGCTTTCCTAACTAGATATGGGCATTATGAATTTCTGGTAATGCCATTCGGATTGACGAAGCCCTAGCTGTGTTCATGGATATGATGAACCGGATTTTTCAGCCCTACTTGGATCAGTTCGTTGTGGTATTCATAGATGACATTCTGGTGTATTCTAAGTCCAAAGTAGAGCATGATGAGCATCTTCGGATTGTGTTGCAAGTTTTAAGGGAGAAGAAACTTTATGCCAAATTCAGCAAGTGTGAATTTTGGCTGAAAGAAGTTGCATTTTTAGGCCATGTGGTGTCAGCAGAAGGGATAAGGGTGAATCCTCGGAAGATTGAGGTTGTACTAGATTGGAAACCACCTAAGTCCGTAACTGAGGTTCGTAGTTTCTTGGGATTAGCAGGCTACTACAGAAGATTCGTCGAAGGATTCTCATCGATAGCTGCACCTTTAACGAAATTATTGAGAAAGGAGGTACCTTTCATGTGGGCTGATAAACAGCAAGAGAGCTTTGAGAAGCTCAAGAGGGGTTTGACTGAAGCTCTGGTTTTGATTCAACCTGAGGCAGGGAAGGATTTTGTCGTGTATTGTGACGCTTCTCACACAGGATTAGGATGTGTTCTAATGCAAGATGGAAAGGTAGTTGCGTATGCGTCTCGGCAATTGAGACCACACGAGGTTAATTACCCGACACATGACTTAGAGTTGGCAGCAGTAGTCTTTACTCTTAAAGTTTGGAGACATTATTTATACGGGGAAAAGTCAGTGATATACACGACCACAAGAGTCTGAAATATCTACTGACTCAGAAAGAACTGAATTTGAGGCAGAGAAGGTGGATAGAATTATTGAAAGACTATGACTATTCTATCGAGTACCATCCGGGCAAGGCGAATGTAGTGGCAGACGCTCTAAGTCGGAAAGTGGTGTCAGATTTAAGGGCAATGTTTGCACATCTTAGTCTTTACGATGACGGAAGCTTATTGGCAGAATTACAAGTTAAACCGACATGGTTGAGTCAAGTGAAAGAGAGGCGGTTGATGAGCGATGATCCGAGTGCAAAACTTGGAAGGTCTGAATGGGGAATTGGAAGATTTTGGTATTAATAAATATGGGGTATTGTGTTTTAAAGGTAAAGTCGTATCTTGGGGATCGAAATTGAGGCAAAAGATTCTTCAGAGTCGCATAATAGCCCTTATGCTATGCATCTGGAGGAAGTAAGTTATCTGAGAATTGCGAGATCGGTTTTGGTGGCTGGTCTTAGCGAGAAGTTACGAGTATGTAGGAAAGTGTTTAACGTGTCGACAAGTCAAGGCTGAACATCAAGTACCTTCGGGATTACTACTGTAGATAAAGATTCCGCAGATGGAAGTGGGAAAGAATCACCATGGACTTTGTTAGTGGGCTTCCTCTTCGCCTACTAAGAAAGACTCGATGATGGGTGATAGTGGACGAATGACGAAATCGCACATTTTATCCCGATTCGGGTTGATTACTCTTTGCGAAATTGGCAAAGTTATATGTGGTGAGATTGTGAGATTGCATGGAGTGCGGTGTCAATCATTTCAGATAGAGATCCGAGGTTTCGTCTCGGTTTTGGAAAGCATTGCATCGGGCTTTGGGCACCGATTGGACTTGATGACGGCATTTCATCCTCAGTCGGACGGTCAATCTGAAAGAGTAATCCAAATCTTAGAAGATATGTTAAGGGGTTGTGTGATAGATTTCAAGGGAAGTTGGGAGGAATTCTTACCGTTAGCAAAATTTGCGTACAATAACGATTACCAAGCCGATATCTGGATGGCACCATTTGAAGCACTATATGGACGGAAGTGTCGCACTCCTACGTGTTGGATGAATTGGGGAACGTCGATTTTGGGTCCAAAATAGTGGTGAATCCAAGAAAAGTTTAAAATAATCCGGGCTCGGTTAAAAAAGCATCCGAGACAAAAGTCGACGCAGATCTAAAGTGGAAGGAAATAGAGTTCTTGTGGGAGATCAAGTATTCTAAAGGTTTCACCTTGGAAAAAGGTGATGAGATTTGGTCATAAAGAAAGTTAAGTCCCAGTTCATTGGACCTTATCGGGTTTTGAAGCGGTCGAACACATGGCATATCGATTAGAATTACCTTGAAATTGAAGCAAATGCATGATGTGTTCCATGTTTCAATGTTACGCCGTTCTGGTCGGATCCATCTCATGTAGTGCCGATTGAGGAGGTGGAATTAAGACCAGATTTGTCCTATGAAGAGGAGCCAATTCAAATTCGGAGCGAGATGTAAAGGTTTTACGGAGAAAGTCGATACCTCTCGTCAAAGTGTTATGGCGTAATCATGGATCGAAGAAGCTTTGTGGGAACAGGAGGAAGCGATGCGACGAATACCCTCACTTGTTCTAGCTGGTAATTTCGAGGACGAAATTATTTTAAGGGGGTAGAACTGTAACATCCTGATAATTAGGGGTTATGCATCTTTACTTAATTGAATGATGTTGCATGCTTAAATATGATTGAGTGTATTTTGGAAGTTATTTTTGAGCTTCATTAATTAAGTGAATGCTTAGTGATTTATTAAATTTTTAATTAAGATGGAGCTAAGCATGATAGACTTTAAGAAATAAAGACAAGAGGTTTTAAGCATAAGATGAGTAATCGGCAAGGTGGTTAGGATGCATGGATGAGTGCTTGAGGGGAGAGGTTCGAATCCCCTAGCTAGCAAATGGGAGGATTTTATTTTATTTTTGTTTCCTTCCTATAGTGCCAGCAAGACTCTTCTAGAAGGGATGAGCATCTTTTTAATTTTGGTTAATTGACCATATGAAAAGGTAAGCTAGAAGATATGGCATGGAATCATGAAAGGATGGTAAGATGAGGGGACAAAAGGCTTGAAGTAAGGGCATTGTCTTGAAACTTTTCATGGTCATTTGACCATGAATCTAGTCGATTTAGGGGCAAAAGGGATGGTTAATTGTGATAGCAATCTAAGGGTTGATGGGAAGAAATGTAGAGGAAAAAGGGGATTATGTTGGCAAGCTAGTTGGCCGAATTTGACTTGGGTTAGGGGGTGATAGTTGGCCAAAAACTATAGCATTTTATGCATCTTTTCTCAATTCTCCAAGAGCTCTCCTCCTAGCCAAATTTTACTAATAACATTAGGTAAAATCTTTACTTTGTTTTGGTTCTCATTTTGACCATTTTGGTTAAAATACCTTTCTCTCAAATTCTTGTCTTCTTTAATCAAAAGCATCAAAAGTTTGGAAAAACATTTCTTCTTTTCTTTTTTCCTTCATTGCCAAAAGTACCAAAGTTCAAGAACTATTTTTCTTCAATTTTTCCCTCTTGGCCGAATGCACATAGGTCCCTAAACACATCTCTTTTCTTTTGAGAATCAACATCATCATCATCTTCTTCTTCTTTTAATCTCTCATTCTCTTTCTCTTTTTCTTCCTTCTCTCTTTCCTTCTCTTTTCATTTTTCTTTCTTCTTCACTCTCAACCGAAACTATCTTCTATCAATCAAACCAAATCACCTTTCTTTTTCATCTAAATCTTTCTTTTCTTTTGTTGGAAACCCACAACCACCATAGCCAAAGCACCATATTTTTCTCTTTTTGTTCAAACCGAATCATCATTCCTTTTCTTCTTTTTGTTCAAGGCCAAATCTTCAAGTGGGCAAGTAAGACTTTTTGTCAATTATTTTCTTATCTCCTTTTATTATAACCGATTTAGAAACATAGTTCTCTTATTTTTCTTTTCTCTCTTAGGCCGAATCCTTGGAAGGAATTTTTAAGAATCTTTTTGGAAACCAACGTTTTAAGTGATCTTACGAAATCATCCAAGGTAAGATTATCCCTTTTGGTTATATTAATCCTTTTAGATAGTTATTAACTAACTTTATTTTAGGGGTGATTTGAGACTAACAATATAGGTAAGAAAAGAGCGATGCAGAGTGTTTGGAAGAGAGGAGGCCTTGTTTTACCATCGAACTTCAAATGAAGGGTCATTGGCAATAAGAGATTTCCACGGGTTGTGGACCCTCTGCTAACGAAGATCGGTTATTTGAAGTAGTGGTACTACTGAACCACTTTACGTTGGTGGGTTATCAGCGGGTTTTGATCCATCTAGCGGAGAAAAACCACAAATATCGGTCGTTCGAGAATCCGAGGGTAAGGATTTAGATCTCTCGTCAATAAGTATAATTTTGTTAGTAATAGTGTATACTAACCAAGTGTGATAATTAACTAGGTGTTGACGAGCGAGAGGGTATCGTTCTCACTGTCATAAGGTGTGTAACCATACAATAAAATCTCATAAGATCTATAATAAATGTGACTATATGACAATATGTTTGTTTGTGGATACCATTCAGTGGTATACAAAATTCAGGTATGTTTACCCCAATATTTCGTTAATTTTGCTATATGCATAAATGTGAAATAAGTATGATTATATTATGATTTTGGGGTAAATGGCATGAAAAATGAATAATATGTATGTGCATGGGCATATGGGTGAATTTGATAAAGACAAAGTATTCTGGTGGTTTTACCACAATTTTCGGTGACTTCGGTCACATATTTGAAATCCGGTGACTTCGGTCACATATTTGAAATCCGTGACTTGGTCACATATGTGAATCTGGTGACTTGGTCACATATTTGAAATCTGGTGACTTGGTCACATTTGTGCAGTGGCTTTGCCACAAAATTATAAGGCGATGTGCATGTTGATGCAAGAATCGCCTTCGATGGTGTGTAGCGGATGGAGGGTCGATTTAGTAATCCCCACGGTGTGTTTGGTTGGTACGGATGGTGTGTAGCGGATGGATATTTAGGTGGGCCGGGTTTACATTTCATTATATGTGTATATTCATGTGATTTTAAATGATTATTATTTAATCTGCTATGAAAATGGGCTTTTGGGCTAAATATGAACTAAATGGGCCTATGGCCATATGTGTAATTAATGGGCTTTAAGGTTATGATCAAATGGGTTTTTTTAAAGTATGTGTTACACATTGAGTTTATAACTCACCCCTTTTGTGGGATAACTTTTGAGATGATTAAGTAGTGCGATGGATCGGGTCGACAAGGACTCGTGGTGGCCAATGCTCATATCAAGTATTTTGAAGATTTTCCAATTTAAACTTATTAAATTTTATTACTTAGACTTTATTATGGGTTTGCTATTTTTGTAATAAGGCCACTATAAACTGTTTTTAATTTTTGTGTTTGGACTTTTATTTTCCATGAACAAATATCTATTAAATAACTAAATGGTTTTTCGATGAATAATTTAAAAATGTTTTTGTCACTAATATATATATGTTTTAAAGTAATTTCCTTAAATTTGGTTTTCTTTTAATTTATTAATTCCTTCTAAAATAATGTTTTAAAAGACATAAATTTACTTTACAATTTGATTTCAACCTAAAATATTAAGTTAATCTGCTTTCTACAAAATCATCAAGTTTTTCTTAAATAAAACGAGAATTTGCTAAAGTTAGATTTGAGGAACATATCAAATCCGGTTAGGCTTTTGGGCGGGTTTGGGGTGTTTCAATTCCTCTTTAAATAAAATCGATTTCAAAGTTTTGACGAAGTCTTTATCTAGTAAAAGATTTGAATAATAAATCAATAATTTGAGATGTAAGATCTTATAAATCGAAAGTTGAAAATATCATTTAATAGTTCGAGAAAAATTTTAAAATCAATGAAAGATATTTTTGGAAAGAATTGATGAAAAACTTAAGAATAATTTTCAAGTTACTATTATGAAAATTTTTAGGAAAAATCTTTTATATATTCATTTGGAATAAAACGTTTATTTTAAATTTTTAGAAATTGAAATCTCAATTAAAATACTTAAAGTAGCTTATAATTTCATCAAAAACCAAATCCAAAAATTATCAAGAGGCCTTATTACAAACCTTAATTCAAAATAGCAAAATAATTAAAAGTATTTAAAGGGATCCAAATTTCCAAATTTAACCATTTTTTTTAAGTATGGCCTCCACCAAGATATCCACGGTGAAGTCTCCATCAATGATCATTACATGAAAGGGATAAGGAAAACGGGGTGAGTTACTAGAACTCAGTGTGTAACCCACTTACCATTGTCCACTAGGCCAAAAATCCAATTTAGCATTTATCGGGCCAAGCCCATTTACAATTATAATACAATAATAACATATATAAAATGAATGTGATATACAATTTCCAAACCAAACCTAGTTTCCATCCGCTACACACCACACGGACCAACTAGCACACATGTGGGGAGCTTTAGTCACCCACCCCGCCAACACACCAAAATAGGCATTAAGTCGTTTATAACAATTTGTGGACAAGCCACCAGATTCACAGAGTTTACATGCCATTGCCATTTTTCAGATTTGTGGCTGAGCCACCAAATTTATGTAGCATAGCTACCAGAACTTCTTTTCATCATTATCCCATCCCATGCAATCCATGTATATAATGCATATTCATTTACAACCATTCATTCAAATATTTATTACGAACAATAAGGCCCATTATAACAATTATCACAATTGGCACATATATCAAATATCACATTTGGCCCATATATCAAATATCACATTTGGCCCATATATCAAATATCACTTTTGGCCCATATATCAAATATCACATTTGGCCCATATATCAAATATCACTTTTGGCCCATATAGTCACTTTTATCGATTTGGCCCATTGAAGGCAATTTCGTAATTTTCACAGTCTTAATACCAATTTCATAATCTTTACCATAATAGTTATAAATATGCCATTTTACCCGATTTCACTAACATGTGATTTCATCAAGCGGTTAGCATAATATAATTATCTAACCCATGAAATAAGGTGTGAGATTACACACCTGATTACGGTAAGCACTACACTTTCCTAATCGTCGACACCTAAAAATATTTTTAACGCTCGATTAGATCATGTACACTTATAAGAAATCTACTCTAAGATAAACGGTCTAGATTTTTACCCTCGGAATCGCGAATAACTACTATTTACCATTTCTCCCTGGTTGACAGTCCACAACCCGATGGAAAATCCTGAATCACTAATGCCTTACAATTGCGAACAACTTTGAATAGTTGATTCTCACCGGATGAGGATCCACAACCCAGCGGAAAGTCTCGGATCGCTGAAACAGCCCTTCGTTTGAATCCAGAAGGGATCATAAATCCGCTCCTTTTCTGATCACCAATCACTACCCCTTTTGATTCGATCTTGTTTGCCTCCATTGAAAATAAATATTAGTCCAAACTAATATTTCGTTATTATAAACGATTGATCTTAGGAGTGAAGTCGGCTTACCACAAGAATATGTATGATCTCAAGATGGAAGATTGAGCGATAGAGTCCCTATAATAACATCGATTAATCAACACTATCTTAACGAATAAAAAATGATTATAAATCCTCAAAGAATCCTTACCTTAAGAATTTTGGACCGAATCCTAGCGATTAAACGATGACTTTGGAAACTCCAAGTTTTGGCCTTCTACTAATTTTCTATAGCAAAGAAAAGTGATTTCATATGAGAGATAGTATGGTGATGGTCTCGATCATTATGGCCATTCCACACCAAGGTATAGGTTCGGCACTAAGAGAAAGGGTAAAATAAAAATACAACAAAAATGTTGAAATGAAACACTTACCGATTGATCGAAGTGTGAGTAGAAAAGTGATTGAGAAGAAAATATGTATGAAGTGGAAAATTCGGCTATAGTGAAAATATTGGAGGGGAAATGATGTTTGAAAGTTTTTTAACAAAAGGAGAAGAAGAAGAAAAAGAAGTAGAGAATATGGTGTTTAAGTTTCGGTTTTCAAGGGTAGAAAATGAACAAGGAAAAGGTCTCCATATTGTTGTGCATTCGGCAATGAGAAGAAAAGAAATGAAAATTTCCCCTTCAAGGTTGTATGGTTTCGGCACAAAGAAGAAGAGAACTTGGGGAGTATGAAAGATGATACCAAATTGGTCAAAAAGAAATGGCCAAAATAACAAAAATTTACCTATTGCTCAAGACACATTCGGCTAGGGAAAAGAGTTTGAGAGAAAATTTGATACACTATTTGCTAATGAAAAGAAATGACCAAAAACTAACACCTAAACCTTACCAAGGTGCTAATAACATTTGGTCATCCCCCCTAGCCCCACAAGCCGTCCAAGTGCATAGCCATTTGGTCAAAATTTTGGCCACCCAAACTTTCCAAAACATCACCCTTGGAATAAGCCTTATACTCACTCCCCTTACATGCCATTTCCATTTGATTCCTTTCCCTAACTTCAATCTTACCTTTTTCTCTTAGCCATCTTGCCATAAAAATAAAAGTCCTACTTACCATATGTTCAAGTTTGACCGACACTATAAGGAAGGAAAACAAAAAATAAAATTCACACATGCACACAAAGGGATTCGAACTCCTTCCCTCAAGGTAACACATATGGCGCCATACCCCTTTACTAATTGCTCGTCTTTTATGCTAGCTATTAACCACTTTATTACCTTAAGCTTTGAGGTCACTTATTCCATTTCCTTAAAGTACTAAATGCCAAACAAATTTTCTAATTCCAAATAAATCCCGAGCCTTCTCAGGACTACCTTAACACACACATTGGATAGTTTAATTAGCTGAGCACCAAAATAATGAAACATATAAAATTCAAATTTTAGGATGTTACAGAACTAATAGCTACTCCAACTAATATTCCAAACCACATCACAAAATGACATTAACACACCTATATACATACATCACCAACCAAACCAAATAGGTCAACTTACATAGCCATATACAACATTATAAACACAACTTTTATAAGCCAACACAATTGGCCAAATTCATAACAACAGCATTACCAAAGAGACCAAGTTCCTATACATGCCATATGACCAAACCATAAGTTCAAAAGTACCAAAGTGATAGTTGGGTAGTGTGACGTAGTCTCTGACGATCCCCGAATCCGAGCTAGATTTGAAATTACTATAAAACATGGAAAAAGAAATAAAATAAGCTTTATAGCTTAGTAAGCTAGTATGAAATAAACTCAACTAATCATAAATACACAAATCATCAATTTGAACATATTAACATGTAATTTAGGATAACTAACAAACCTTTCACATGCTTAATCATATGGTTAAATGCCAACTTCATAACTTCTTCAATTTCAAGCTCATACGATTCATGTACATACCTGTACCAATCCGTAACGAGCTCATACCTATTCGGGATACTGTTGAATACTCAAAATCTCATACACTAAGTGCTAAAACATAGCCGAAGCTATTTTAATTTCACACACTAAGTGCCATTCATAGCGAAGCTATCTTGATTCACACACTAAGTGCCATATATAGCCAAAGCTATCTCGATCTCGCACACTAAGTTCCATACATAGCCGAAGTGTCATTAAACATGACTATAGTCTCATGTACACATTTTATGCACTATCAAAGCATTTAAAACATAATGGTAACAATGCTTATTACATACGAACTTACCTCGGATGCAAAAATGACAAAACGAGTCGATTAGTCAAGAAATTTGTTTTTCCCTCGATGTAGATCCAAGTTTCGCTTTTCTTGATCCATAATTAATCAAAATTAACTTATTTAATCATCTCTCTATTCAATTTAGTCCAAAATGCACTTTAAGGCATTTTTACGCAACTGCCTCTAAAGTTTCACATCTTTTACAATTTAGTTCTTATTTCACAAAATCACAAATTCATGCAAATTTCAAAGCACCCATGCTTAGCTGAATTACCATAATACCCCTAACAGCCCATATTTATCAACTTTTCACACATTTAACCACACATTATCACATTTTCACAAATAAATCCCTATTTTTCATTTTTACTCAAAATCATTTAAAAAACCTTGTATATCTATCAACAAGCAATCATAATATATCATTAAACATTAAAATACTCATGTATTCATCAATGGCAACATCCTAAATCTTTAACAGTTTTGCAAAATAGTCCCTGGGCTAGCTAATACTAGCTGCAATGATCTCAAAAACATAGAATTCATTAAAAAGGGGACAAAAATACATACCTAATTGCATGAATTGTCTTAACCGAATGAAGAACCCTAAAATTTTTCCTTTCTTCTCTTCAATTCACGGCAAAGAAGAATATGGACACTAATTCAACTTTTTTTTATTTATTTATTTTAAGTTTCTTATGCTAATTACTATTTTAACCTTAATGAAAAACCATTAATATCATCCATTTAATGTCCAATATTGTCTACTTACCATTTTAATGGTCTAATTACAACATAAGGACCACTAAATTAAGATTACATAGCTATTAGATACCTTTAGCTAATGGAACTCCACTTTTACATTTTACGCGATTTAGTCCTTTTTCTCAAATTAACCAATCAAACGATAAAATTTCTTAACGGAACTTTCACACAATCACATATTCATGCTATAGACCTTAAAATAATAATAAAATAAATATTTTGACTTTGGATTTGTGGTCCCAAAACCACTTTTCTGATTTGACTAAAAATGGGTTATTACATGATGGGTCTGATCGATACTAGCATAATACATATACACATAAAACATTGTGAATTATGTAGAAATCTGATAATATTACCAATCAACACGCAACAGGTTTAATTCTTTTCAATGATCTCATATGACCCATTAAACCACAGAATTAATTTGCCTTTACTGCCAAACCGGAGAACTTTCTTTCATGGCGAAACATTTAAAAATATTTTGTAGCTAATCTAAAACTTTATTTCTTTTCATTTTATATTCGCATAGGATTTCTGATGATCAAATACTACTTTTAAACTGCCTCATATCACTTTCATCTTTCTTCATTTTCAACAAATCAATCCTACTACATGTATCTTTTCTCACTGAACTCCGTCCAAAACACCGAAGTTTTATATTTGTGACCATATAAAGCCTCGTACAGTAAAAATTTTGTACTTTACTATTAACTGTTAGAATAAGCAAATTCAGCCAGAGGCAAATACCTTTCCCAGTTACCTTCAAATTCAAGTACACAACATAGAAGCACATCTTCCAAATTCTGAACCATATGTTCAGATGGATCATCCATTTGAAAAATGAAATGCAGTACTAAAATTTAATCGTATACTAGAGTTTCTTGTAACTTGTTTCAGAATTGGAATTTAAACTGTAGATATCTATCAGACATAGCAGAAACTAGCACATCATATAATCAGACAATCTCAAAAACAGATAATTCAAGCAATCTATCAAGTGTGAAATCCATTCATTCTAGAATGGAATGTGCTGGCTCTGTCAAACAATCGACAATTACTCAAATAGTATCTTTCTTTTCATAGACAGGGATAATCCTGATATAAAATTCATGGTAACTTTGTCCTATTTCCATTTCAGTATTTTCACTAACTATAACCATCTTGAAAGTATCATCTCTATCTTGCTAATACATCTAGCATTTAAATATAAATTTCAAAATTACCACATTTCATTCTAGGCTACTAATACATCCTTTTCAAATCATTATGCATTTCATCCTTCCCAGATAAACAGACATAGTACCACTGTGGTCATTCATGTAAAATTTTTGTATAAATTATAAATTCTTCAGTATACAAACTCTATTTCTAAATAATTGGCATTTATCAGTTCTACTCTGGAATTCTGAATCAGAAATTATTTCACATTGTACTCATTAACTTACAATTCATTATCACTTTTCTTGGTTTCACTAATCTGTTGTAGAAACATCGGTTTA
This sequence comes from Gossypium rotundifolium, assembly GCA_025506655.1. NCBI lineage: Eukaryota > Viridiplantae > Streptophyta > Magnoliopsida > Malvales > Malvaceae > Gossypium > Gossypium rotundifolium. The sequence continues at coordinate 54,113,624 of CP106723.1, forward strand.
GCTCTATACTCAGTTAAAATTGAGCTATTATCAGATAATCATAATCGGTATCCATGGCTTGCAAAGTATACAAAATTTTCTACTCAGAATATATGCAACCACATTCGTTTTTCCCAAATGATATTCGACTATCAAATCACAATCTTTCAACATTTCAAACCATATACGCTATCTCAAAATCAACTCTTTTAGCAACATCAGATACTCCAACTTTTTATAATCGGTGACTATATGACATTTTTCACCAAACAAGTAATGTTATCAGATTTCAACACAAAATCAATAGCTGTCAATTCTAGATCATGTATCGAGTAATTCTTTCCATGTGGTTTTTAACTATCTAAAAGTACAGGCTATTACTTTGCCTTACTGCATTAAAACACAGTCTAATCCTGTTCAATAGTGTAGTACTGTAATAATGAATTCCTTACCCGATTTAGGTTGAACTAGTACCTTGATCAAAAGAGCTTCCAACTGGTCAAAACTTTTCTAACATTTTTCAGTCCATTCAAACCTTACATCTTTCTGTAATAACTATATCATCAATGTAGCTATTTCAATTATTAACATTGAAGCTTTGAGTTTTTCCAAAGCCAAAACCATCAGATAGATTTAAAACCATAGTGCATTAATATGATTGACATTTCAGCCGTATAGATGAAGCAACACTTCAATATCAATAGTGTACCTCAATTTATAAGAGGGAGAACCGAAAATGGCCCTTATAATAACCAATACAGTAATTCAGTTTCTATGATTTTTAATATCTATCACCAAATTTCATGTTGAGTCAATATTTATAACGGTAATAAATATAATCTACCTCCAACAGATGAATATCTTTCACAGATAAACTATGTTAGAATAATAAAGAGATTGATGAATCTTAGAGAAAATTCAGAAAGGTAATATCACGCACACTCAGTAAAAACAACTATGACAAAGACAATATAATTTTGCATATTCGTAATTCAGGGCTTCAATCAATAGAAGTAAAAAGTAGTATCATATGAACCTTACCATCCAATCTTATAACAATCATGATGAATTAGAAAACCCAAATAAGATAGAGCAATACCGCTCATGAATCAACTTGACTTACAATATTTCCATCTATCATGATTTACTAGCCTTTCAATACGACAAATATTGCATCTGAACATGAACAATTTCATATGCCTCTGAGAATAACAGAACTTATAAAGTACCCAGGAGATGTTGCTGTAATATACTCAATTATAATAGCTGCCTTCAAATATCCTTGCAATTTCATCACTATTCTACTGAGTAATTAAGTCATCAATAATATTACATTATTCAGTTTACTAAAAGAGTCAATTCAAAATAATTTTTGGCTAATCCGTTCTGTAAATATCATATCTGAATAAGTTGATTACTCATGAATAACTTCTTCCTTAACTATGACATCACATATTAAGAATAATCTTCAGAAAAAATCTGATATCTCTTTTAATACCGTCTTTACTATAGGTTGTGTTTGACCCCATGTAACTCTTTGACTTGTGCACGATCATGCCATACGCCAGTGTGCTAGGCCGTGTGGTCAATTAATTCATTTCAAAATTAGGTGTAGGTTTCACATGGCCAAGACACACGCCCGTGTTCTTGGCCGTGTAGCACACATGGCTGAGACACAAGCTCGTGTCTCTGCTCATGTGCTAAATTCTGAGCATTCTATTTTCTCAAAATCAAGGTGCAGGGGGCACACGGCCTGACCACATGCCCATGTACCAGGCCATGTGTAACACACTGTCTAGACACACGTCCGTATGGACAAAATAAAGCCATTCCTAGCTTTATTTCTCACCCAAAATCACACCCATGACTTGCACTTGAATCACACATCCAAACACCAAGCATTTCAAGCATTCAAATCAAGTAAATTCCATCATTCATCATGGCATATCATTTCATGCATACATGTCTATAATCTTACTTAGTTAAGTCCTCAAAGTAGACATAGTTTGATCAACTACTTAACATATATGTAGCTACCATAGTTTGACATTACAAGTATATTAAAACAAAACATTACTATCCATTCCAGTGGCTAGATTACAAGTATCATTTACATTTACATGGAAATATCGCCAATATAACCTATACATGCTATTATAACCATAATTGATTTACCATACTATATCGACATGGGTCGATGGATAGTATGAGTGATCTCCGCCAAGCTTTCAATCCAACGAGCTTCCTAAAACTAAGTAAGCATAATGCTTAGTAAGTTCATATAAAATGGTACTTAACTTACCATGCATTCAATTTTCCCTCAGCCCTACACATATCCTCATTGCCTTTGTTAGTCATATTAATCCATAATAACATCACAAACATATATGGGCTCAACAACAATCAGATTTCCTGACATATATGTATATGTGTACATACTTTCCATATCCCATATTCATAAAACATGTATAAATCACATCATTATATCTCAAGTATATTTCCATATAGTTCATCTCGAGTTTAGATTATTTCATACAAGAACTCTACTCAAATCACTTGAAATATTAATGTCACACGAGTAGTAGTACATTCAAAGTGTAGAAGTCTATAATCAAGGATGACATATTCATCAAATGAATTCCATGTACAAGTATCATCATCTCATGTTTTCTTATATCAATTGTCATGTATCATCATTTTCATGTATTTCAAACGTATATGTGTAATAACTCATTTCTTATTCATATTTTCTCATGTTAGGATTTATACTTATTGAATTTATTTAGAATATCGATGGATACATAGGTAGTACACACAAAGTGTACAAATTAGTAACTCTGTCAATTCACATTCAATGGTATCCATAAGGTACTAGTTCAGAGAGTACACTCTCGAGCCACACATATATACAATAGGATTACCAGTCTAGGCTAAATCCTTTTTATGACATATGCTCTAAAGAGCTTGATTTGGATTATCCGTCTAGGTTAAACCCAATCCATAACATATGCTTGAGAGGACTTATATCAAGATTACCCGTTCGGGCTAAATCCTTTCTGTAATGAGGACAATAGGATTATTTATCTAACTAAATCCCGTCTGCAACAAATGCAGGACCTCATTCATTTTGGGAAATCACATATCCATCGAATTTTCCATTTATTCAAAGGAATTTGACATTTTCCAAGCATTATCAGGCATGTGATTAATCTCACATATTTATGCATTTATGCAATTCAAATGCTCACATTCAACTCAAGCATAAAATTAACATTTTTATCATTTATCATTTATCGGGCATTAACGAATATGTGATTATTTCACATAATTATGGAATTTATACAATTCAAAAACACAACATTTAATTCAAGAATAAAAATATATGCAATTTAGTTACACGAACTTACCTCAACAAATGTTCATGTACATAAATATACTAATCCGACATTTTCCTCTTTTCCTCGTTCTAACTCCGAGTTTGGTTTATTCGGATCTATATGAGTAAATTTAATGTCAATTTATCACATTTCATATTCATGTGGACTCAATTTACATTACTATTTTGCTAACTTTTCAATAAACTCTAATTTCGGAAAATTTTATTCAATTTACTCTATTCCAAGCCTAAATATTCCAACATAAAATTTATAGCACATATTTTTATAAATTTTAGATTTTCATCAATGCATTTTAGTCCTTAAATCATGTTTTCATTAAAAATCACTTTGATAACTGTTTATCTATCAACAACCTTTCATTTTCCCATAAATATGAAATTTTCAGATTAATCCATGACCTAATTTCCATACTTTGATAACTTTTCAAATTAATCCCCATACATAGATTAAACTATCCTAGTTTCAAAATATCAAAATTACTAAAAACGGGCCAAGGAAACTTACCCAATTTGGCCATGAAAGTTTCTTCTCTCTCTCCTAGGGTTTCCATGTATTATTTTGGGGAAGAAGATGAGAAAATAATATGATATCACTTTTATCATCTTTTAATTAATCAAATATTTTCACTTTCCAAATTAGTCCTTGCCCTTTTTCTAAATTTCCATGGATGAGTCACCAAAAATCTACATACTTTTCTTTAATGGTCTAATTACCATATAAGGACCTCTAGTTTTGAATTCCATAGCTATTTTATCCTTCTAGCTACTAGAATTCAACTTTTGCATTCTATGCGATTTAGTCCTTCTCGTAATTAAGCACATAATTGGTAAAATTTTCTTATCATAATTTTCACATGACATTTCTATCATGTTATGGACCATAAAATAAAATAAAAATAAATTTTATTTCCTGCTAAGATTTGTGGTCCCGAAACCACTATTCTAATTTCACCGAAATTGGGCTGTTACAAAACCGATTGTTTATTTACAAGAATTTCATAGCATTTAGCTAAGGACTATCTGTCTTAAAAATCCACATTCTAGGGATGCTATTTGGCTTCGTTGTTTTGATCCTGAGGCAAAGCCTTGAAATGGTACCCTCTTCCTATATGCATGACTTGAACTACCTATGCACCCTAATCTCTCCATTCCATCTGGCTTGGTCCCTCCACTAAGTCATCGATCAACTTGGCAAGTCCTGCGAACATTAGTCAAATGTATGTAAGTTCAAATGAACTTAGTGAGTTCCTTTGTTGTGTCATATTCAAACCATATCACAAGAGGGTAAATAAAGTAAAATAAAATAAACATAAATATGGATGCTCTTTGCTCGCTCAAGGCAAGTTTCTGTGTCAAGCTGGCGAACTTACACTATCCTTTGAGCTACATATCTCACTATAAGACTTTTTTTTGTTAGAATCTCCATTCGATTGTATCCCATATACTTTGCCATATCATGGATCCTATCCTTTATTCATATCTTTCCTTCCTTACACTTCCCTTTCTCTTGGACTTAGTTATAAGCCTTTTCACCTTCAAGTACCACTCTAATAGCTTTCTCGTATTTCCTGTCCAAGGATTCTTAGGACAAACCTTCCTTGGTAGACTTGGTTTTACTTGGGAACTCTCCTTTCCAATTAGTGAAGATTGCTTTGTCTAGCTGAACTAGTAGGGTATCATTCCTGTGACTATACGAGCTTACTATCCCACTTGCTCATTTCCTTCCTACATGCTATTATTGTGGCAGCGTACCCGCAATAGAATTTCCTCAAAGAGGAATAGTCTTTATAGACATTTTATCCCCATGACAAAATCTTTATTCTGAGAGGCACTTCTCCATCCTCCCACTAGATTCTCATCTAGCATACGACATCATTGAGCTCTCCCCGATAGCTTTTCATGACAGACCGTTGCTTGCGATCCTTAGAAAATTTCCCTTCTTACATTTCCATAATTAGGCAAGCTTCCGCATAACCTATATTTCTCTAATTCTTACTGGGTCTTTGCTCATGCCTTGTAGCTTTTACATCTATCCTTACCGCTGTCTCTTAACTTTTCTTCCACTTGAGTGGTTATTAATACTTGGTGCACTAGCCGAATACCCTTCACTTGAGTCCTAGTGTACTTTCACATTTGTTCTATAGTGGACTCTAAGGGTTGTCATAGCCGAGCTATGGTTTTATACCCTTCTTCCTTTTTCTCTGCATCCTATTGGACTTACTTGTGTTTACTGTCCCGATAGAAATAACTGGTGTTTACCATCCCGATAGACTATCTCTATGAATGCAAAGGATTCTTTCATCCATGATCTTATACTGCTTCGCCATCCTAGTGTACTACCTAATGATGCCATAGAGTCTTTTATCCTTGGTCTTACTTATCATACCTGGCTGCCATAACATCTTTCATCCATGGTCTTACACCGTATACCTTATACCATGTACCATGCCACAATAGTATCTTTAATCTATGGTCTTACACTATGTACTTCATACCAGACTGCCATAACCTCTTTCATTTATGGTCTTACATCATATACCTTCGTCACGGTGTGACCTCAAGTACCAGCCATCATCGCGGTAAATTCCTTTCCATGATTTTATTTCCCGAATCCTCTTCCCATTACCTCTTTTAAACTACCTAACATTGATGATCGAACATAGTGTTCCCTCTTCAAGGTTCGAGCTTTGCTTAAGGCAGTATCCAATAGGGTCACTCCTTATTTCTATTCCTAACTTCATCTATCCCATACAGGTTTTTTCCACAGATATGCAATGCATGCACATAGAATCATATATCATGTTTATGCAAACATAGCATACTTAAACAACATAGACTATAACAATATGCTTGGATTTTGGAACTCATTTGAAACTTCATCATTTCCATAACTTATTCCTTCTCTCGAATACCAGAACTTCCGTTCTCCTTGTAGCAGCTTACAATCAAAATCTTACTAGTTAAACTTGCATTTCTTGTTAAAATCTTAAACTTTCATATCATACAGAACCCTTAAAATAATTCTGAATATCCATACCCTCATTTTTTAACTTTTACATACATAGAAGGGTCAAGATTCTTACGAGCTTTCTAGTTTCCCTACTTTTTCATCTCCATTATCATAAAGTCTACTCCATGTAAAGCCTTCCATGGATCCTTCTTCGAGGTATTGGAGAAGATGAGAATGGAAGAATATGAAACAAGGTCGGGAAGAAATCATCATTGGGAGCCATCTCCCAACTATTTATAGCACTTCCTACTCTATTACCAACCTCATGAGAACTGTGCTTCGCTAATTATTATGCCTTCCACTAAGGAATCGATAGGTTCCATCCAAAAAGAACTAGATTTGGTTCTCAACCACGTCTAGTTTAGTTTCTAACTTTCCCGTTGCTTTCAATAGAGGCTACTAGTTTACGATATCTTTTAATTTAGTCCACCAATTATTTCCAAATTTTGGGTTAATTGGAAATCAGGTATTATAACTCCTCCCCTCAAGATTTCCCTTGATGCCAACCATGGAGGCAAACTTAGATACCCCTTCATCATTCTTCTCTCATAAGGTTCCCATAACCCTCATCTATTATCCTTACAAGTTTTTGTAACTTGTTTCCTTTTAGCATTTATACTTCATCCTTACTCTACCAGCTTGACAGATCTTTCTATACTTAAAAAAGTATAGGTTCTTGCTCAATGGCGGATACCTTGTTACTCTATTATTGGTATCTTTTGTCCCACAGTGTCTCATTCCAGTCATAATTTAGTGAGTATTTCCTAGCGAACACCGCCTGTCTATGAACTCTTTCGACCTTATCATTGGCGAATACTCTTGCAAATCCTAAATTTGCTTAAGCTTTAACTCCGCCCATCTTACAAAACCTTAACTTTGGTGAATCTTTGTTATCTGCTCATTGTCGACTTTCAATGCGCTACTCCAATCTATAGTCTTTTCTTAAAGCCTCTACCTTTGGAAAATGCTTCGAAGATAATCACCACATGACTTAACGCTTGCTTTTTTCTTGACGTATTATTTCGAAATCTCTAGGCTTGATCACATGCTAACCTTACCCATCTGATGGGTCAAATCTTTCTTTTCACAAGGTAGCCAAGCTTGCCCATGACGCACCCCTTTACTACTATCTTGGCAAAGTATCAGAGCGACTATTATGACACCAAAATTCTATTCCAATGGTAACAAAGGCTTTTTGCCTTCCTCAAGCAAGGTTGTTACTGAATAGTCCTTTGATTGTTTCTTCTTTAATGAGAGCTTACTCTCTAATGGGTAACAGTTGGTAGCTATCCCTGTCTTGGGACTTCCAAAAGATTTTTTCTTCTCCTGATGCAAACAAGTGTCCTATCATTATTGATGGGTTTGTAAGGTTTCTTAACACTTATTAAATTTTCATAACTTCCCACGCTCTCTTGTGGTTATAAATAACTAGAGCATGGTAGGGAAGTTCATAATCTTAAAACCCTCTATTTGATCCATCTTTAATTTATCTTTCAGTCTCTTCTCCTAACTTTCTTTTCTTTGATACCAATCAAATTGTGACACCTCACACTCAAACCGTCCACCAAATTTAGATGTTAAGTGTCACAAATGGGCCTTTACTTAATTTTGCTAACTTAACTACTATAAAGCAGACAAATAATAAAACTAGTCTTATAATGAAATTTAAAATAATTATTGTACATCTAAAGCCAGAAGCCACTAAATATTTAGTCTCCCAAATTTCTATCTCTAAATGGATTGTTTGTTTACAAGAATTTCTTAGAATTCAATTAAGGACTATATGTCCTAAAGATTCAGATTCTAGGGATGCTATTTGGCTTCATCTTTTGATCTTGAGGCAAAGCTTTCAATTGTACCCCTTCTTATGGGTATGAATGAAACTACCTACGGACCTCAATCTCATCATTCCATCTGGCTTGGTCCTTCCTCTGAGTCCTCGATCAACTTCACAAGTCCTTAAACACTAAACGAAAGTATGAAAGTTCAAATGAACTTAGTGAATTCCTTCATTTTACCATATTAAACCCTATCACATGAGGGTAAACAATGTAAATTAAAATAAACATAATATGAATACTCTCAGCTCACTCAAGGCAAGTTTTTGTTTTAGGGTAGCAGACTCCACCTGATCCTCTGAGCTACTCAGCTCACTATAAGACCTTTTTTTTCAAACACACCATTCGATCGTATCCTCGTCATATCAATGAATCCTATCCTTTCTTCTTAGCTTTCCTTTTTACAGTTCCTTTTCTCTCGAACTTGGCTATACACTTGTTTACCTTCATGTACCTCCCCGGTAGCTTTCTTGCATTTCTTGTCCAAGGATTCTTAGGACATACCTTCCTCGACAACTTGGTCGTACCAAACTTTGGCGATCTCCCTCTTCTCGGATAGTAGTCCTAAAGGACTTGTTGGCACTTCCATGTTATGATAACCTTCAGTGGACCTCACCACCCAGGTGAAACCATTCTTGTTCCATTATATTTGTAATTATGGGACTACTTTAGGTAATTTGCCCTCACTTCAGTCTTTCCTTGGGAACTCTAATTTTCCATTACTGAAGATTATTTTGTCTAGTTGAAATAGTAGGTTATCATTCATGAGGCTATACGAGCTTGCCATCCCACTTGCTCGTTTCCTCCTTACGGGCTATTATTGTAGCGGTGTACCCATAATAGCCATTCCTCAAAGAGGGATAGTCTTGACAAACATTTTGTCCCTATGACAAAATCCTTATCCTAGGGGACAGTTCTCTATTCTTTTACTAGATTCTTTTATAGCATACGAATTTATTGAACTCTCTGATAGATGTTCATGACGGATCCTTACTTGCGATCCTCAGACAGTTCCCTTCTTACATTTCCATAATTAGGCCGTTTTGCACGACCTATCTTTCTCTAACTCTTGTTTGGTCTATGCCCACACCTTTTTGGCTTTCACATCTATCCTTACTGCTTTCTCTTAACTCTTTTTTCCACCTGCGTGGTTATTAATACTTGTCACACTAGATAAATATCCCTCACTCAAGGTCCTGGCGTAGTTCGCATCTGTTCTATGGCGGAATCTATAGGTTGCTATAACCAAGCTATGGTCTTATACATTTCTTCCTCATTCTCTACGTCCCATGAAACTTACCCTGTGTTTCTTGTCCCGACAGGCTTGCCCCGTGTTTACTGTCTCGATAGACTTACCCCGTGTTTACTATCCCGACAAACTTACCTCGTGTTTAATGTCCCAATGGACTTACCTCGTGTTTATTGTTCCAACAGACTATCTCTATTGATGCCATGGAGTCTTTCATCCATGGTCTTATACCACTTCACCATCATGGCATACTACCTCATGATGCCATAGATTCTTTCATCCATGGTTTTACTTATCATACCTGGAAACTATAAAATCTTTCATTTATGGTCTTACACTGTATACCTTATACCTTGTACCATACTGCCATGACAAATTTCATTCATTGTCTTATTTTATGTCCTTCATACCAAACTACCATAGCCTCTTTTATCTATGGTCTTACACCATATACTGTCATTACGGTGCCACCTTGAAAGACTAGTCGATACTGCAGTGGTAAATTCCTTTCCATGATTTGATTTACTGATTCATCCTCCTATTATCTTATTTACACCACCTAACCTTGATGCTCTTACGATGCAATGTTCCTACTGCAAGGCTCGGGGCTTTCACTGAGGCGGTATCCAATAGGGTCACTCTCTATTTCCCTTCATAACTTCCTCTATCCCATGCAGGTGTTTCTCATAGTCTTGCAATGCATGCACTTATAAACATATCTCCTATTTATGTAAACATTACATACATAGTAGTGTAGACCATAACAATATACTTGGAGTTTGGAACTCACTTGAAATTTCATCATTTCTATAATTTATTCTTTCTCTCTAATGCCAGAGCTTCTATTATTCTAGCAATAGCTTACAACCAAAATCCTACTAGCTAAACTTGCATTTCATCTTAAAAGCTTAAACTTTCAAATTATGCAAAATCTTTAAAATAGTTTTGAAGATCCACAACCTCATTTCTTAACTTTTAGGTACATAGAAGGGTTAAGATTTTTATCTGCTTACTGGTTTCCCTACTTTTCCATCTTCATTCTCATGAAGTTTGCTCCATGCAAAGCCTTCCATGGTTGCTCCTTATTTGAGCTACTGAAGAAGATAAAGAATAGGAGAATATGAAATAAGGTCGGGAAGAAAATCATCCTTGAGAGCCTTCTCCCAACTATTTATAACCCTTCCCGCTCTATTTCCAACCTCATGAGAATTGTTCAACGTTAATTATTATGTCTCCCACTAAGGAACCGATAGTGTAACACCCCAAACCTAGTTTAAACATTACGGCCAAATCTGGTATGTCACATGAAAAGATAGTTTTGAAATTTTAGAGAATACATCGCTATTTAGAAAACTTTTGTTTTGTGTTTCCATCTTGAAAATTAACTTCAGTTTTAAGGGTTTCTTACCAACTTTTATTTAAAAGAACTAAAAGTCGAATACGGATTTTGTGATAAGAAAATCGAAATTAGGGATTTCATAAACGTGACATTTTAAAAAAATAGTTTGTGTAGTTTTAGGAAAATTTCGAGTTTCATTATTAAAAGAATTTTTTTTTCATTTTGTTTAGAAAACTCCCAATTTAACACTTCATATAATATAAATTATCGTAATAAGTTGAAAACCAAATTATAAAATCTCGGAGGCCTTATTACATAACAGTGTCCCAAATTAAAAGTAAGTTTAACTAAAGAAATGAAATTTATAAACGAAGTAATGCATGGACACCTCAGAGTCCACCCCGGCTCTAAATCCTCAACTAGGGGTTACCTGCAAAATTAGGTAGAGGGGTGAGTCACCAAGACTCAGTGTGTAATTCCCCTTACGAACGCAATCTGGGCCTAAGCCCACAGAAGCACATTAGGCCTTAGCCCTCACAACATGTCATATTAAAAAGGTGTATGCAATGCAGCCCAGCCCACCCTAGTATTCCATCCTCTACATCACCTAAACCAACCAAAACACTTGTGGCACCAAGCCATTATGGTACCAACCTACTGTGGTACCAAACCACTATGATAGAGTCACTGATATATATATATGTGGTACCAATCCACTAAATTAATGTGACATAGTCACCGATATATGTGGTACCAAACCATTGTGGTACCAGACCACTGAATTACACTTCCCCTTTCAATCAATATCATTCCCAAAGCCCATGCAACATATTATCATATTGTGATGAATGCATTCATATTTCCAATGTACAACAGATAATCAAATCATACATAGATTTAGGCTATGTTATTCGAAAGGCAAAATCATAAAAGTACTTACCTAGTGTCTCCAACCTTACCCACAAGGGTATCTCAACTGTTGATATAGTCGTTTTGGCTTTTAGCCAATACAGTTATTAATGCAAATTAATAAAAGAAGGTGTGAGCATTACGCACCTGATTACATGAAGAACTAAACACTTTAGATCGTCGAAACTCTCACTAGTGGGAATAAAAGCGATTTGCCTATCCCAAACAAATGCTGGCTCTCTACCACAACCCGACAGAAAGCCTCGAACTGCCAACACAACACGTCGTTTGAACTTAGGAACAAAGACTACATATCCACTTCTCTCCTTAGGTTGCCTAGCACTAGCATCCATGAAGAGAACCTTGATTAGTACAATATTTTCAACGAGAACAATGGTTGTATAACAAAAGGGGTTTTGGTTATGGCAGAGTATAACGAATAGAAATTGGCCGTAAAGAATGAAAGACGAACTCCTTACCTTGATTACTCAGAAATCGTCCCAATGGATTCGGCTTGTGATTCAAGATGAATCCCTAATAACTTACAAGTTAGAAATAGTGCTCCAAAATAGGAAAGAAACAGCCTTTCGGCCTAAACGAAACATGAAAGAGGCCTCCCCTTATTTGGCCAACATAAACTTACCACCCTTCTTGCGCGATTCCAAAACTAAGAAGAGGCTTAAAAGGGTGTGCTTGCACTCCAACAGGTTTAGCCTTAGGAAGAAGAACAGTGAGGCTTTCAGCTTTTAGAACAAACAAGATAGAAAGGAAGAGAACAAGAATAGATGGCAAAGAAATTAAGGAAAAAGAACATTACCTTGCAAATAGCACCCACCAAATGTAGATGGACTCTCGGCAAATAGAAAGCTAACTACTCTGCTTCTTACGGTTCGGCTAAAAGAAAAGAAAAGTTAAAAGAGGATTCGGCTAGAGGAGAAAAAAGTAGAGGAGAAGAGAGGAAGAAGAAAAAAGTAGTAGAAGAAGAAGAAGAGGGTTTCAATTTTATGAAGAAAAGGGTGAAAGAAATGAATAGAAGAGAACAAAGATTCGACTATGGAGGTCTCAAGAGAAAGAAAGAAAATAAGAGGAGAAAAGGTAGAAGCGGACGTAGGTGACAATAAAAGAAAACGATTGAAATAGGGAGGAAAGCAATCTAAAAATTTGGCAAAGCTCAAGAGAACAAAAGTGCATCAATTTGAAAGAAAAGAAAAAGAATTACTAAAAGCACTCACTAGAAAATTTCGGCACTCTCTCTCTACATACACTGACCAAAAATACTAGAATAAAGATGCCTAAGAACAAAAGGGAAATTCGGCACTCACCTATCCTAGCTAAAATTGAACATGCTCCCCCACACCTTCCCACATTGGGCCAAACTTCTTCTCTCTCCCTACATCCCATGATTTCCTCCTCTATTCACTCTCCATCCACCAATTCAAATTGGTTGACCGATTCAAACTCCTCAAGCACCTCTCCTCCATCCATTTTGAATTTGTTGACTCATTCCACAACCACCATGTAGAGTCCCAGTCGAATGCCACCTCTTCTCCATCCAGGCGCCAAAAATAAAGCTCCATAATGCGGCAGATGGGATTCGAACTCCTCCAATTTTGCTCCTACAAGTGACGCCAACCACTAAGCCACATACTCCACTTGTGACATCAAACACAACTAAAATCCTTAAAGCCTGCTTCCCCTAGCTCTCCTCTAAAGTGCCCTAAGAACAAAATTTTACCAAGGCCCTGGCTCAAACCGAGCCTCCCCAGGACCCCCAAACACACCTAAATAACAAGCAAAATGAGCTAAGCACATAAAATAGCAAAAAATGTAGAACCCCTAATTCTAGGATGTTACAGTTCTACCCCCTTCAAGAAATTTCGACCTCAAAATTTACCTGGTTAGAAAAGATGAGGGTATTGCTATCGAATTGCCTCTTCCGGCTCCCACATGGCTTCTTCTAAACCATGATTACACCATAATACTTTGAACAACAGAACCAAATTCCTTCTCAACACTTTAACATCTCGATCTAAGATCTGCACTTGTTCTTCTTCAAAAGACAGGTCTAGTCTCACTTCAATTTCTTCCACCGGCACTATGTGAGATGGATCTGAACGATAGTGCCTCAACATTGAGACATGGAATACATCATGTATCTGACTCAACTCCGGAGGTAACTCAAGCTGATAAGCCATTGGTCTCACAAGTTTCAACACGCGATAAGGCTCGATGAATCTGGGGCTTAACTTGCCCTTTCGTCCAAACCTTAGAACCTTATTCCAAGGTGAAACTTTTAGAAAACCCCAATCACCCACTGAAAATTCTATTTCTTTACACTTTAGATCTGCATACGATTTTTGCCTGTTGAAAGCTTCCTTCAACCGAGCCTGAATCAACTTAACCTTTTCCTCCGTCTCTGAAACCAATTCTGGACCCAACAACTATCGCTCACCTAACTTTGTCCAACAGGTACAAGTACGACACTTACGACCATACAACGCTTTGTAGAGTGCCATCTGAATACTGGATTGAAAACTATTATTGTACGCAAACTCTACCACCGGTAGAAAATCCTTCCAACTACCCCTGAAGTCGATAACACAGTCCCTTAACATGTCTTCCAGAATCTGGATTACTCTCTCTAACTGACCATCAGCCTGTGGATAAAATGTCGCTAAAATCCAGTCTTGTACCCAACACTTTATGTAACGCCTTTCAGAATTGTGATGTAAACCTAGGGTCTCTATCTGATATAATAGACACTGGTACCCCATGTAACCTCGCAATCTCTGCTACAAATAGCTTGGCCAACTTTTATAGTGAGTAGTCGATACGAACCGATATGAAGTGAGAAGACTTCATCAACCAATCGACAATCACCCACACCGAATCTTTCCTAGTAGGTGTAAGAGGTAGCCCATTAACAAAATCCATCATTATCGTCTCCCACTTTCGAAGTGGAATCTTAACTGGCTATAGCAACCCCGAAGGAAACTGATGATCTGGCTTCACCTGTTGACACATCAAACACTTATTCACAAACTCGATAACTTTTTGCTTCAGACCTGGCCACTAAAATTGTTCACGTAAATCTCGATACATCTTACTCCCATCGGTATGCATAGCGTATGGGCTACTATACGCCTCTCACAGAATCATCTGCCTCAACTCAGAATCCTTGACATACAAACCTTTCCACAAAAGCATAATACCCCTTCACTCCTCAGACCAAAATCTTCTGTCTCAACACCTTCCACTTGTTGAAGTTGAAAACTTAACAATTCATCTGACAACTATTTCTCTTTAATCTGACTTACCCATGAGGGCTTCACTTGAAGTTCGGCTAACAAGCTTCCATCTTCATACAAACTGATATGAGCAAACATTGCCCTCAAATCCTATATTACCTTATAGCTCAACGCATCTGCCACTATATTAGCTTTACACAGGTGATACTCAATCGAGCAGTCATAGTCTTTCAACAATTCAATCCACCTCCGCTGCCTTAAATTCAACTACTTCTAGGTAAGGAGATATTTTAGACTCTTATGATCGGTGTAGATATTTGACTTTTCTCCATACAAGTAGTGTCTCCAAATCTTCAGGGCGAACACTACTGCAGCTAGCTCTAAATCGTGAGTGGGATAATTACCTTCATGTGGTCGTAATTGCTGAGATGCATACGCTATCACCTTTCCTCTTACATCAACACACATCCCAACCTTGTGTGCGATGCATTACAATAGACAACAAACTCCTTTCCAGCTTTAGGCTGAATCAACACTGGTGCCCCTGTCAAAATTTTCTTCAACTTCTCAAAGCTTTCCTACTGTTTATCAGTCCATACAAACGGTATCCCTTTCCGTAATAGCTTGGTTAAAGGTGAAGCAATCAATGAGAATCCCTCAACAAACCTTCTGTAGTACGTAGCTAACCCAAGGAAACTTTGAATTTCTACTACTGACTTCAGCGGTTTCTAATCCACAACAGCTTTAATCTTTCGGGGATCAACCCTAATCCCTCGGCAGATACAACATGCCCCAAGAAGGTAACTTACCTCAACCAAAATTCACACTTGCTGAATTTGGTATATAATTACTTCTCTCTCAAAATCCATAGAACTATCTAAAGATGTGAATCATGCTCCTCCTCAGTCCTTCAATATTCCTAGATATCATCTATGAAAACTATGAAAAATCGATCCAAGTAGGGTTGGAATACCCAGTTCATCATATCCATAAATACAGTTGGTGCATTTGTCAACCCGAACGGCATCACTAAGAACTTGTAGTGACCATAATGAGTTTGAAAAGCAGTCTTATGAATATCCTCCTCCTTGACTTTAACTGATGATACCCTAACCTCAAGTCTATCTTTAAGAAGACTGAAGCGCCTCGTAGCTGATCGAACATGTCGTCAATCCTTGGAACGGGTTTTTGTTCTTAATCGTCAACTTGTTCAATTGCCTATAGTCAATGCACATTCGCATCGACCCGACCTTTTTCTTAACAAACAACATCGGCGCTCCCCATGGTGACACACTTGGTCGGATAAAACCACGGTCCAACAATTCTTGAATATGAGCTTTAAGTTCTACCAACTCCTTCGGTACCATCCTATATGGGGCAACGACAATCGGAGTTGTTCCCGAAAGTAGATCAATGCCAAACTCCACCTCGCGATCCGGAGGTAACCCTGAAAGCTCTTTTGAAAAGACTTCGAGAACTCTTTCACCATTCTAACATCTCTTATAAACAATTCTTTGACCTCCAATGCACTAATAAAAGCTAAGAAAGCTTCACACCCTTTTCGTACCATCCTTTCAGCCTTTAATGCAGACACCACATTGGACAGGTAATTCCTTCTCTCACCTATCACCAACACCTCCTCATCTTCGGGAGTCTTCAGTATCATGCACTTAGAAGCACAATCCAAGTTTGCTCGATGCTTAACTAACCAGTCCATACCTAAGATCAGGTCAAACACCGAACAGCAATTCCATCAAGTCTGCCAGAAACACTACCCCTTGAACTTCTAAAGGCACATTCCTAAATAACTTGTTCACTACCATAAATTGTCCTAGAGGGCTAATCACAATCATATCTCTAGAAGCAACCTCAGATTCTATACTCAAAGTCCCAGACACAGTACTAGCAACATATGAATGTGTAGACCCAATATCTACTAAAAGTGAAAAGGGCACACCAAAAATAAGGAGCGTACCAGTTATGATGTCTGGTGCATCACCATCCTCTCGACATCTAGCCGAATAAACTAGCCCTGGCTATCTTGCGTCTGTACTATCAGCACCTCTGCCCGGTGCTCCACACCCTCGACCAAATCTATTTCCCCCTCTGACCGGACCACGACCTCTCGGTGGCTGCTGCCTACCTCTTCCAGACTGTGCATAACCCTAACCTACTAGCCGCACCCTGTCTGGCTCCTGTGGACAGTCCTTTACCCGATGATCCATAGATCCACACCTAAAGCATCCTCTACTTCTTGCCCAACACTCCCCCGAATGAAAAGTCCCACATTGAGCACACGATTGAGACAGACCAACAGCAACAGGCATCGCAACTCGACCCGCCCATCAAACCTAGGCCTCTTTTGAAAACCCTCAACAGATCCTGATGACCCAAAATTCCTCTTATTCCTACCCCTATCCTTATCCCGATTCTACCTCTTAGACCGCTTCACCTCTTCGGCTATCTTTGTCTTCTCAACAAGAATAGCAAACTCTTTTCCCATTCTTATGAGCTATCGAGATTTCATAACTTATCCCGCAACCATCCTCAAATCGAACATAATGCTCATGATCAGTTGTAATGATACCCCGAGCATAGCGGCTTAAACGTAGGTACTCCACCTCATACTCCGCCACTGACTTATTTCCCTGGACCAAGTTTAAAAATGCCTTCTATGAGTGACTGATCGTTGTTTTATCGAGTTTTAAAATTTATAAAGTGAAAGATCGAACCTGGAAACTAACTCTGAGAATGATTAAAGGCAAGTGTACCAATCAAATAGTAGTATAGCCTAGGCAAGACCGGATTGTCGAACCCAAAGGAACTAAAAGTACTAACACTAACTTTCTTTTTATTATTTGGCCTAAAATAAATGAAGTTGTTTTATTCTGAATTATGAATACTAAACTAAAGACGCAAAGACAAAAAGAATGAATTGGAAAATAACTTGAAGAGAAACACAATTGATCATGACGATACCTTCAGGAAGAATCCACCTAGACTTCACTTGTTATTTAACACTGAACAATACGATTTATTCACTTAGTTTGATCCATAAGACTCCTTAACGTATATTAAACCCTCTCTCGAGGCGAATAACGTCTAACCCTAGATTAAATAGTAAAACTCTCGTTCTCTTATAATAACCCCCTAGAATAGTAGTAAATCGATCTATGGACTCCCATATTAGGTTTCACCCTAACCCGGAAAAATCTCATCACCCTATCTCTAGGCGTGCGATCAACTCTATTTAATTAAGCTAGATCTACTCTTAAGCAGGGTCTATTCCTCCTCCACCTAAGCACATCAAATTTGGATTAAGCATGCATAATTAAGAATAAACTAAGTATTTATCATAAAATTTAGAAAATAATAATAAGATTCATCTAGGTTTCATCTCCTTCAGGTATCTGAAGGGTTTAGTTCATAATGAATAAAGAAAATATCTCAAAAGAAAAGATAAAACAAAACATAAGAAATCCCTAAAACCCTCTGGAGGAATTGAAGGAGAAATTTGCCGTTTTGAGTAGAATTCTAGCTCCTTGAGATGGATCAACTTGCTATCTTAGAGTAATTCCCACAAAGCTAGCCTTCTGGCTCGACTCCTTGGCCTAGCTAACTGCCCTGACAAAAGCCCAGGCAGAAGGCTTCTGCCAAACTCCCCATTAAGTTGCACACTTGGGTGTTTATATAGACTTTGAGATGCCTTACTTGGCCCTTAAGTATCCTAATTCAAGTATAATTCCTACTTGGGTGTTTGAATAGGCTTTGGAATGTGTTTCTTTACCTCAAAGTATCCTATTCTGAGTAGAATTACACTTTTCTACGGTAGGGACACGGCCATAGTACACACCTGTGTAAATCGTCTTCAGACCGTGTCTTGATTCTGTCAATTGGGGCACGGCCATGTAAATCGTGGCATGGTTGTGTCTTAGTTAATTGTCAAGGGACGTCCGTGTGGCTTGAAGACCAGACCGTGTTGATTTCCTCTTTTAAGACCGTGTAAATCATGGCATGGCCCATTTTAAGCCCGTTTCTTATTCTTTTCGTCCTCGGGTGCTTTCCTGAGTAAAAAATGAAAAGAAAGGATTAAGAGCACCTTTTTACATAAATTAACTGCTAAATCATCCAAAAGCATACTAAATGTGGGCCTAAAATATGTTATTTTTACGGTTTATCAAATACCCCCACACTTAAGCTTTTGCTTATCCTCAAGCAAAATTCTCAGCTTATAATTAATACGAACTTTCCATAATTCACAATTCCTATCAATAATGTCTCATCATAATTCACAAATAATTTATACATGGATAATTTAACTCAAAGACTCTTAAAGGCTCAAACAATTTTAAGTCATAAATTTGTAGCATAAAAACATAGGTGTCTCCCCTTATCTAAATAATTACCTTTAATTCAAAATCGACAAGGATTGACATCCTCACTAAAGATTCACTCAAAGCACTCGAAGTGTTAAAGGTTCAAGAAAAAGCACTCATAAGTCGAACCTGAAAAGTTAATCCCATAGGCTTGCCTGAAAATCAAATCTCCACCAATGAAATATGAGATGATACATAAATCAAAAGGTCTTTATCAGGGATGTAACGGGGCTTAGGTTAAAGGTGTGGATAAAGGCTGAATTAGAAGGTTTAGAATCGAGATTGACCTGACAAGTTACCTAAATTTTAGAAAAATAATTGAACTAATAATCACATGAAACTTTGGAACTAATAATACTACGAGCTTTTTCTTTGATAATTGAAATTTAAATGTACAAGCTCACTTTTTATACTACTAATACTAAATATACTTTGATTTTTCGATCGATTTTTTATATCAAATATAAACATAATAAAGAAAACTTTATCAATTGAAATAAACTAATTCGGTAACTGATTAAATCAATTCTCGATAGAAGGGTAGTCAAAAGAATGGTGATAACAAATACAAAGGGTTTTGGGTTAATATTAGCGGGTAAATCAATAAAAAGGGTTGTTAGGATCAAATGGGTTCACTAAGGGTTAATTTGTGAAGGTAGGCTTTTTAGTGGAGTGAATGGGTTAAAACCTAGGTGCCTTTATCATTTTAGTATATCAAATCATTATGTGGTCTCGATATGTATAATCTAGGCAAGTTCTAGAATAACAATTCAATGTTGACACACTCATAATCAATAAAGTGAGCATGAAAAAGAATATATGCTCTATTAGGCTAAAATGTCACAGAAATTATGGGTATTTGACATCAATCCTGTAAATTTCAAGCTTCAAGGTAATATTCAAATTCAGTTCAACAACCTAGAAAATTTTTTATTCTTGAAAAATAGACTTATCATGCTTGATTCTATAGTATTCTTCAAGTATAAATCATCAATGCATAATTATCAATGACTTACTCAAAAACATATCAATAAAAATCATAAATCATCAGAAATTTCACCCTAATTGATAATATGAGAAAATTACTCAGGAACAAGACTAAAATTTAGGATTTTGGAATAATGTAAAAAGTTAGGTACTTTTACCCCACCCACACTTAAGATGTACATTGCCCTCAATGTACAAAGATAGATAAACAATTATGTAATAATAAAATCAAAAGAGAAGGGGAGAAGTAACACTTCTTGAATTTTTGGATGAAGTCAATGAAAAGAAACCGGATAAGATTGGAGGTGAACGTGGGGAAGCGTCTCAAACCATTTGAAATTGAATCCTCGAAGTAGCCAGCTTGGTTTTATTGTATCCTAAGCTAAATCTAAATGCCCTTGAGAAAAAGGAGAAAATAATAAATGAAGTAAAAATAAAAATAAAATATGAATAAAAGTAAATAATTAAACAGAGATAAGGTCCACGCCCACGTGCCTAGCCGTGGTGTCCACACGGCCACGGCCACGGCCACGGCCACGGCCACGGCCGTGTGCAAGGTTGTCTGGGTATGGAAACCTATGCCTAAATACGAAAAGAAATAAAACCAAACTAATTAGTATGGTTAGTACTCGGGTTGCCTTCCGAGAAGCGCTCGTTTAAAGTTTTGTGCTAGACTTACCTGTTGTATGCACAATCATGGTGGTTTGAGTAGGTGGAAATCCTTTCTCATGCGATCAACTCAGTTATGGATATAAAGTTTAAGTCGAGTAATGTTTACCTCAAAAGTGTTGAATTTAGGATTGCTTACCTCGACTGTACCATATAGTCAAAAGTGATTTCTTCGTTTGCCTTGAGGTCTGAATTGGTGATTCGAGGGTTTCCTTATTCAACAATACTTGATCCTTTATTTTGATGTGATTTGTTGTTCCTATCAGCTCGTTTGGGGTTTCCTTCAGTTTCACTTCATGTGGTTCTGATTCTTTTTTAAATTGTGTTTTCCACTCTTCTAGTTTGTTGACCCTATGGCTTCGTTCCTTATATAATTCTTCTTTGTTGGCACGAGGTCTAAGATCTAGTTCAGCTAGGTGATTTCGTGATACTTCCTGTAAAGAAGGTTGAACCAAATGGTTATCAATAAAATTAACGTTCGTACCTTTATTACTCGATGTCCTAGCTGAGTCAAGAGCTTGAAGAGTGATTGTTTCGTCTTCTACATGAAGTGTGAGTTCATCGAATTCTTCCTCTGTGTGGTCTTTCTTTATTGCATTGGGATATGGCACACGAGGTTGGTAATCTATACTTGCCAGTTTTGGTATATCATGGCATACCTCAACATTACCTTCACTTACCACAGGTTCTTCCCTTGGGTTTGGTTCGTCTAGCCCTTCACTGTCACGAGCTGGTACGGTTTGAATTTGCTCGTTTGGGTTAATCTTTGTGTTGCTTGGTAGACGCTCTTGCGGTCGTTCAGACATTAACTTTGCAAGTTATTCAACTGACTCAGTAAATTTTTGAGCTTGGTTCTTGATCTCTTTGATTGATGCTTATTGATTATCGAGTGTTATCTCGGTTTTTGGGGACGAGTTTTTGTGGCTACCATGAATTTTGTCAGCATCTCCTCAACACTCGACTCCTCTTCCTGTTGGCGGGGTGGTTGCTGAAAATTTGGAGGAAGTTCCTGTCTTTGGCTACTTTGATCATCCCACGAGAAATTGGGATGGTAACTCCAACTTGCATTATAAGTGTCATTATGAAATTTATTTTGTGGTCTAGAATAGTTACCCGTATAGTGAGCTTGCTCGTTTTCCATGCCATATCTATAGGGTGGATACTCAGGATTTGCCACGCCTCCTAAATTCAAATCATATTGCACTACTGGGTGTACCTACGAGAGATTATTCAAACCATCAATCTTTTTATTCATCATCTCTAACTGGTTAGATAACCTGGTGACCACGTCGAGGTTGAAAACACTGGCAGCTTTTGTTGGCGTTGTCCTCATAACTTGCCACTGATAATTATTTAGTGACATCTTCTCTATAGACTAAAATTATCTGGAAAAAGCAAAATAGAGGAAAAATTAGCAAAGTAAAAAAAAATAATCAAATAAATAAAATAAATTACAGAAAATAAAAAAATAGCTAAAGTAATAAAAATAGAGCTTTCTTAATATTTTAGTTCCCCGGCAATGGCGCCAAAAACTTGATCGTTGTTTTATCGAGTTTTAAAATTTATAAAGAGAAGGATTGAACCTGGAAACTAACTCTAACAATGATTAAAGGCAAGTGTACCTATCGAACAGTAGTATAGCTTAAGCAAGACCGGATTGTCGAACCCAAAGGAACTAAAAGTACTAATACTAACTTTCTTTTTATTATTTAGCCAAAAATAAATGAAGTTGTTTTATTCTGAATTACGTATACTAAACTAAAGACACAAAGATAGAAAGAATGAATTGGAAAATAACTTGAAGAGAAACTCAGTTGATCACGACGATACCCTCAGGAAGAATCCACCTAGACTTCACTTGTTATTTAACACTGAACCATATGATTTATTCACTTAGTTTGATCCGTATGACTCCCTAACGTATATTAAACCCTCTCTCGAGGTGACTAACGTCTAACCCTAGGTTAAATAGTGGAACTCTCATTCTCTTATAATAACCCCCAAGAATAGCAATAAACCGATCTATGGACTCCCATATTAGGTTTCACCCTAATCCAGCAAAATCTCGTCACTATCTCTAGGCGTGCGATCAACTCTGCTTAATTATGCTAGATCTACTCTTAAGCAGGGTCTATTCCTCCTCCACCTAAGCACATCAGGTTTGGATTAAGCATTCATAATTAAGAACAAACTAAGTATTTATCATATAATTCAAAAAATAATAACAAGATTCATCTAGGTTTCATCTCCTTCAGGTATCTGAAGGTTTTAGTTCATAATGAATAAAGAAAATATCTCAAGAGAAAAGATAAAACAAAACCTAAGAAATCCCTAAAACCCCTTGGAGGAATTGAAGGAGAAATCCACCGTTTTGAGTAGAATTTCGGCTCCTTGAGATGGATCAACTGGCTATATTCGAGTAATTCCCACAAAGCTGGCCTTCTAGCTCGACTCCTTGGCCTAGCTAACCGCTCTTACAAAAGCCCTGGCAGAAGGCTCCTGTCGAACTCCCCATTAAGTTGCACCCTTGGGTGTTTATATAGACTTTGAGATGCCTTACTTGGCCCTTAAGTATCCTAATTCAAGTATAATTCCTACTCGGGTGTTTGAATAGGCTTTGGAATGTGTTTCTTTACCTCAAAGTATCCTATTCCGAGTAGAATTGCTCTTTTTTGCGACAGGGACACGGCCATAGTACACGCCCGTGTAAATCATCTTCAGGCTGTGTCTCGATTCTGTTGATTAGGGAATGGTCGTGTAAATCGTGGCATGGCCTTGTCTTAGTTAATTTTCAAGGCACGGCCGGTGGCTTGAAGTCCAGGCTGTGTCGATTTCCTCTTTGGCCCAAATTGGCCCGTTTTAAGCCCGTTTCTTGTTCTTTTCGTCCTCGGGTGCTTTCCTGAGTAAAAACATGAAAAGAAAGGATTAAGAGCACCTTTTTACATAAATCAAGGGCTAAATTATCCAAAAGCATACTAAATGTGGGCCTAAAATATGTTACTTTTACGGTTTATTAGCGTCCACATAACTTGCCCCAACATACTTTCCCTGGAACGCTGTCTTAAAGAAGTCCCAGGTAATATGACCCGCTGGTGTACCATTCCTTACCATGAGACACCACTGGTATGCCTCATCTCGAAGGAAGGACACTACTCCTTTAAACTTTTCCTCTACCGTGCAGTCCAAATCATCCATAATCCGCTCAACCGCTTCTAGCCAATACTCCGCTACGTTTGGAGACACACCAGAAATACCTCTAAATATCTCGGCCCTATTTGCTCGAAGTCACTTAGTAATAGATTTTTGAGCTATTGATCCTGTGCTTACTCCAACAACCCGCTCCAGAACACGCAGCATACCTTGGTACAAAGCATCGTCCCCTCCAGTTCAGTCTTGAGACCCTACTTCCGCTACTGGTGATACTGGCACTTCACCTTCCAATCCATGCCCTGATTTCGAGGGTCCAGCCTCAACACCGGCCTCTACCATGGTCGTGTATACCACGTCCACGTCCTATAGCACTCATGATTACGGAATCGACTTAATCTGATTATGAATTAGTATATCTTCCACTGTTTGTTAATGGATAGCTTATGAAGATAGAATTAGAAGTAGTTTCTCGCAAAACGTATTTCTGAAGGTCTCAATCTCTAAAATTGAATCTCCTAAAACTAGCAATCACAACACAATATAATATTTTATAAGAAATCAAGCAGTAGTCAGAAGACTTACAGTACGAATTTGGTGCCGGAGACTCAGGTGCCATACTTGTAACACCCCAAACCCGGCCCATGCGTTACGACCGAATCTGACATGTCACATGAGGAAAATGTATAAAGTCCTTGTGAATTGTACTAAAATAAGTGTTATTAGGTCATGGTTAAGAAAACAAATCTGGATGTAAATATTTGATAAAATACAACTATTTTTGAGAGGTTGTTTGATGAATCAAAAATCATGGTAGTGAACTTTTAAAACCGTGACTTTTGAAAAATGTCATTGACAATTTTGAAAGAAAGTCCGAGTTAAATCATTTGTAAAAGTTTGTTATAAAATCATTCTATTAATCAATTTTGGAAAACCGTTGCTTATGCTTTTAGAAAATCCCCATTTAAAGATAATTCAAGCAAAATAATAAAATACGTCAAACATAATGCAAAAGTAAGATATTCCAGAGGCCTTATTACAACTTAAAAACCCAAAATAATAAAAGTAATAAAGTAAACATAAATAGAAATCTAAAGTTCAAAACACCATTTCTGAAGTATGGCCTCCATCGAGTAATCAATGGCCCAAGTCCACATCACTGAGTATTACCTGTAAGGGTTAAGGAAAAGGGGTGAGTTACTAGAACTCAGTGTATAATCCTCTTACCGTCATCCACTGTTCATGAACCCGTTTTTCAACATCTTGGGCCTAAACCCATTTACAAAGTAATAAATAATGAAATGAATGCAACCCTACCCATCGAGCCAATCTCTCCCCCGACCAGCCAATCTCTCCTGTGGGGAATAAGTTAACCCACCCCGCCAGTCTCTCCAATTTGCAATCAAGCTGCCATTTATAAATTATAATTATTGTGGCCATGCCACTGATTCACGATGGCACAAAGCCATATTCACGATAGCACAAAGCCATATTTAGGTTGGCATATAGCCATTATCAGATTTTGTGGCAGAACCACCGAGCTACACTTCTCTTCATACAATTTTTCCCATCTTGTGCAATATGTAACATGCAACATACGTAATAATACATAATATCCACATATATGAACAACCATCAATAATCCAGTAATTTATTACGGTGAATCGGCCCATTAAGGAACTTTGTAATTTGGCCCACTAAAGCATTCTAGCAATTCGGCCCATAAGGGCATTTCGATAAATCGACCCATAGGGACATTTCGATAAATCGGCCTATAGGGCATTTCAGTAAATCGGCCCATAGGGCATTTCGATAATTTTAACAATTTTTAATAACGATTTCGACAGATCTTTCAAAATAATGTACTTTAATCTAATTTCTCGTCTTATGCCAATTTTACGATTTTAAGTCGTATAATAATAACAATCTACTAACAAACATGATACCGAATCATAAATCTAAGGAATTACAGTGTGAGATTACACACCTATTTATGGTAAGTATTAAACCGCCTTGATCGTCGGCACCTATGACAACATAATACTCTATTAACTCACATAAGAGGTTTTTCTTAATCAAAATCTAAATCAATGATCTAAATACTTACTCTCAAAATCGTGAACTACCACGATTTGTTTATTCTCACCGGATGATGGTCCACAACCCGGTGGAAAATCTCGAACTGTCGATACCGCTCTACGCTTGAACTTAGGAGTAGGAATAGCAAATCCACTCCTTTTGTGTTCTCCAATCATTTTTCCTTTCAAAATGGTTCCACTTGCCTCCATAGGAAATATCTCGGTTAGAACACTACCATGAGAAAAAGGAGTTGTTTAAGTGATAGGAGTAGGCTTACCACTATTTCTGAAGAATTAGCTAAAAGTGAATATCGAGTGATTTCATCCCTAAATACATAATCGATTACTCGAAACTTCGATCTGATTGTAACATAGTCGAGTAGAGATATAATGAGAAATCCAAGAAGTAACCCCTTACCTTAATGATTATAAAATCGATTCCTACCAATTGTACTTTATGACTACGGATGAATCAAAGGTAATAGATTCGGCTTCCCCATTATTATACTACAAAAATAACAATTGAGATATGAGGGAGTATGGAAAACACCATTTCATTTTTAGAAGCAATATGAAACAACCAAATACTGAGGGACACTCATTCGGCTAAGGAGAAAAAGAATGAAAGGATTTTAATAAAAACTTACCCGACTTAATCAAGGAAGAAAAGTCCAACTTGTAAGATGGAGAAGAGGATGATCAAGATTCGGTTAGTGGAGAGAAAGGGACCAAAGAGTTTCAACCACAAAGAAATATCGGTATAAGAGAAAAGGAGAAAGATTGAAGAAAGGGTGAAAAAGAAAAAAAGAGATAGATAAAGAGGTTTTGGGGTGTTTCGGCTATCACCAAAAGAAAATGAACTAGATATTTAATGATTCAGCAAAACAACACAAAGAGAAGAAAATGAACAATTTGCTTGAGTGTTACGGCCCAAAACAAAGAAAAAATGGTGCACAATATTGGCTTTAGAGTTTCGACAAGTGAGGGAAAAGAAAATTGAAAAAGAATACACTAATACGCTAAGAAGAAAATAACCTTTCATGCACCTAAAATTTACCAAATGCCTAAAGAATTTTGGCACTCCCTTTACCCCTCAAACCTGTGTGTTACTATTACCAAAAGGATAAGTGTTGACCAACAATTCTTTCCAAAACATTTCCCGCACTATAGGCCAACATGTTCCCTTCTCTTTCCTTTTTTTTCATTTCTTTCCTTACCCCATCCTTACCTTATTTCCTTAGCCATCTTTCCATAATTAAAAAGTCTTCCTTGCCTTGAATAAAGCCTTGGCTGACACTTTGGATGGATAACACAAAAAAAAATCAAAATTTTTGCACTAGGTGGGATTCGAACTCCACCCCTCAAGCCCATACATGCAACACCACACCACTCTTCTACTAGCTTCACTTGTGCTAGCAAAATGCACACTTATTTCCTTAAGTCTTGAGGTCCCTTACCTATCTCTCCTTAAAGTGTTTAAACATAAAAATTTTGCTAAGGCCCAGTTCAACCCCGAGCCTTCTTAGAACCCCTAAACATACACCATTAACATTTTAAACTAGCCTAACACATGATAAAACACTAAACATAAATTCCCAAATTCCAGGATGTTACAATTCTACCCCCTTAAAGAAATTTCGGCCTCGAAATTTACCTGATTAGAAGAGATGAGGATATTGTTGCCGTATCGCGTCCTCTGGCTCCCATGTAGCTTCTTCTGTCCCGTGGTTACGCCATAATACTTTGACTAATGGTACCGACTTCCTTCTCAGCACCTTAACTTCCCGATCTAAAATCTGTACTGGTTCCTCTTGAAAAGACAAGTCAGGTCTTAACTCAACTTCCTTTACTGGTATAACATGAGATGGATCTGAATGATAACGCCTTAACATAGAGACATGGAATACCCTATGTATCTAACTTAACTCTAGAGGTAACTCAAGCTGATAAGCTACTGGCCCAACACGTTTCATTACACGGTATGGTCCGATGAACCTAGGGCTCAACTTGCCCTTCCGTCCAAATCTAAAGATCTTCTTCCAAGGTGAAACCTTCAAAAAGACCTGATCACCCACCGCAAATTCTATATCCTTACGCTTTAGATCCGCATACAATTTTTGCCTATCCAAAGCTTCTTTTAACCGAGCCCAAATTACCTTAACTTGTTCCTCCATCTCCGAGATCAACTCAGGACCTAATAACTATCGTTCCCCCAACTCAGTCCAGCAAGTAGGAGTACGACACCTACGACCATACAATGCCTCGTAAGGTGCCATCTGAATGCTGGATTGATAGCTGTTGTTGTCTGCATACTCTGCCAATGGTAGAAAATCTTTCCAACTACCCCTGAAATCGATCACACAGCCCCTTAACATGTCTTTTAAAATCTGGATTACTCTCTCCGACTGACCATCTATCTACGGATGAAATGTCGTGCTAAAATTTAACCTCGTACCTAAAGCTTCATGCAAAGCCTTCCAAAACCGTGATGTAAACCTAGGGTCCCTGTCCGATATAATAGACCATGGTACCACATGTAACCTCACGATCTCTGCTACATACAACTTGGCCAACTTCTGCAATGAATAATCCGTATGAATAGATAAGAACTGAGTAGTCTTCGTTAACCGATCCACTATCACCCATACTAAATCTTTCTTAGTAGGCGTTAAGGGTAACCCACTAATAAAGTCCATCGTTATCTTTCCCATTTCCATAATGGAATTTTCACCGGTTGAAGAAACCCCAAAGGCAGTTGATGCTCCGCCTTCACCTGCTGACAAGTCAAGCACTTACTCACGAATTCAATAACCTCGCATTTCAAGCCTGGCCACCAATACTGTTCTCGGAGATCTCGGTACATTTTGTTTCCCCCAGGATGCATAGCATATGGGCTACTATGCGCCTCACGCAGAATCATTTGTCTCAATTCTGAATCCTTGGGCATACAAACTCTTTCGCGAAAACACAATACTCGTCACTATTTAATCCAAAATCCCCTATCTCACCACCTGCCACTTCCTGATGCCGAGAACCCAAGGCTTCATCTATCAACTGCTTTTCTTAATCTGGCTTACCCAAGCAGGCTTCACCTGAAGTTCAGCTAACATGCTACCATCTTCATAAAGGCTGAGATGAGCAAACACTACTCTCAAATCCAATATCACTTTATGACTCAATGCATTTGCCACTACGTTAGCTTTTCCTGGATGATAATCGATTGAGAAGTCATAATCTTTCAATAATTCTATCCACCTTCGCTATCTTATGTTTAACTCCTTTTGGGTAAGGAGGTACTTCAAACTCTTATGATCTGTATAGATAATTGACTTCTCCTCGTATAGATAGTGTCTCCAAATCTTCAAAGTAAACACCACTGTAGCTAACTCCAAATCATGAGTAGGATAGTTAATCTCATATGGCCTTAATTGACATGAGGCATAGGCCACCACTTTTCCCCCTTGCATCAACACACATCCCAAGCCCGTGTGTGATGCATCACAATAAACAATAAACTCCTTACTAGCTTCAGGTTGAATTAATACTGGTGCTTCAGTCAGAATCTTCTTCAATTTCTCAAAGCTCTCTTGCTGCTTATCTGACCACACAAATGGTACTCCTTTACGCAATAGTTTAGTTAGGGGTGCAGCAATCAACGAAAACCCCTCAACGAAACATCTGTAGTATCCACCCAATCCTAGAAAACTCTAAATTTTGACCACTGACTTCGGTGGCTTCCAATCCAATACAGCCTCGACCTTACGGGGTTCCACTCTAATTCCCTCAGTAGACACAACATGCCCCAAAAGGTCACTTCCTTCAGCCAAAATTCACACTTACTGAATTTGGCTTACAGTTGCTTTTCTCTTAATATCTGCAATACTATTCGTAGATGCGAGTCATGCTCTTCTTCATTCTTTGAGTACACCAAGATGTCATCTATGAACACCACTACAAACCGGTCTAGCTAGGGTTGGAAGACCCGATTCATCATGTCCATAAATGCAGCTGGTGCATTAGTCAACTGAACGACATCAACAAGAACTCGTAATGCCCATAATGAGTTCGAAACACAATCTTATGAATATTCACCTTCTTGAATTTAAGCTGGTGATATCCCGATCTCAAGTCTATCTTCGAGAAAACCAAAGCTCCTCACAGCTAATCAAACAGATCATCGATCCTCGGTAAAGGATACTTGTTCTTGATCGTCAAGTTATTCAATTTCCTATAATTGATGCACATACGCATCGACCCATCCTTCTTCTTAACAAATAAAATTGGCGCTCCCACGGTGACACACTTGGTCGAATAAATTCGCGATCCAACAACTCATGAATTTGAGATTTAAGCTCCACTAACTCATTCGCCGCCATTCTATAAGGAGCAAAAGACACCGGAGCCGTTCCTGGCAACAACTCAATACCAAACTCCACCTCCCGATTCGGAGGTAATCTTGGAAGCTCCTCGGGAAAGACATCTAAAACTCTTTCACCGTTCTAACACTCTCAACCGACAACCCTTTGGCATCCAGAGCACTGGTAAAGGCTATGAATGCTCCGCACCCCTTCCGCACCAATTTTTCTGCCTTTAAAGCAGATACCACATTAGACAAATAGTTTCTTCTTTCAACAATCATCATCACTTCCTTATCCTCTGAAGTTCTTAATACCATCTGCTTTGCAGCACAGTCCAAGTTCGCATGGTGTTTAACCAGCCAGTCCATGCCCAAGATAAGATCGAATTCGTCGAATGGAATTTCCATCGGATCGGCTAGAAATACTTCCCTTTGAATTTCTAAGGGCACATCTCTAAACAACTTATTTACTATCACCGACTGTCCTAAAGGGCTAATCACAGTGGTTTTTCTAATAGAAATTTCAGATCTAATATTCAGAGTTCCAGACACAGCACATGCAACATACGAATGGGTGGATCTAATATCTATCAAAGCAGTAACAGGTACATCAAATATGAAGAATGTACCGGTTATGACGTCTAGTGCATCGCCATCCTCTTGACGTCTGACCGCATAAACCAATCCTGGCTACCTCGCCTCCGTGTTACCCCTATTATCGGTACCTCTACCGGTGCACCTTGACCTCTTCCAACACCATTACCACCTCGACCAGGCCCATGGCCCCTCTGCGACTGTTGAGTGCCTCTAGCTGGCTACGCAGAATCGTTATGAACCACCTGAGTTTGAGCAGGTAGTCAAGGGCAATCCCTAAATCAATATTCCTTGGAACCACATCTGAAACAGCCACCAGTTCTCTTCCAACATTCACCCGAGTGAAGTCTCCCATAATCTGCACAGGGCTGTAACTGATTGGTGGCAGTTGGAGCACTCGCTCGTATTGGTCCCTCATTCCTAGGCCTTTTTTGAAAACCTCTAGTAGGGCCTGAATACCCAGAGTTTCTCTTATTCTTGCCTCAATCCTTGTCTCATTTTTGCCTCTCTGAGTTTTTAACCTCCTCAGCTATCTTAGCTTTTTCTACCAAAGTAGCAAAATTTCTCTTTTTATGGGGCTATCAGTACCCGTAATTCATCACGTAACCCATCTTCAAAATGCACACAGCGTTCATAATCAGTCGACACTATTCCTCGGGCATACTGACTCAGACGTAAAAATTTTGCCTCGTATGCTGCCATAGATTTTCTTCCTTAGACCAGATTTAGAAATTCCTTCTTTCGGGCATCCACGTAACTAGCCCTGACATATTTTCCTTGGAATGCTGTCTTGAAAAATTCCCAGGTAATACAATAGGCTTGAGTGCCTTCCCGAACAGTGAGCCACCACTGATATGCCTCGTCCCTCAACAGAGACACTACCCCTTTCAGTTTTTGCTCGGCGGTGCAATCCAGATCATCCATGATCCGCTCCACAGCTTTAAGCCAGTACTCCATTACATTAGGGACTATACCCAAAATACCTCTAAAAACTTCAGCTCTATTCGATCTAAGTCGCTCTGATATCGATCCACGAGCTGTCGACCAAGTTCTTGCACTAGCAACCCTTTCCAAAACTCGCAACGTTGCTTGGGACAGAGCGTCGTCCTGTCTCATACGATCATGTGACCCAGCTTCAGTCACTGGTGATGCAGGGGCGTCCATTTCTGGCATATGTCCCAATGCCTCAGATACAATGCTAGCACCTCAACCTCTACCACGGCCATGTCTACCACGTCCATGTCTCTAGCGCTCATATTATGCTAATTCGATTTAATCTGATTACAAGTCTTACGAATCAGTATATTATTCAATGTTTATAAATAATGTTTTATGAAATATAGGGAGTAAAGATGTTTTCGCAAAACGTATCCTAAGGTCTCAATCTCTATAGTTTCAGCTCCTAAAGCTAAAAGTCCTAGGGTATTTCTACCATCATATCATAATAATCATAAAATGAAAACATAAACTTACTTGACTTGGTGCCGAATACCCATGGTGCCATACTTCCTTTAGAACATGTATGTATAAATACAATTTTAAACCGCTTTATAAATACACTTTTGAACCTAAACCACAGTGAGTTTTGCAACCTGGCTCTAATACGATAAAATGTAATACCCCAAATTCAGCCTATGCATTACGACCGAATCTGACATGTCACATGAGAAAAATGTATAAAGTCCTTGTGATTTGTACTAAAATAAGTGTTATTAGGTCATGGTTAAGAAAACAAATTTGGATGTAAATATTTGATGAAATACAACTATTTTTGAGAGATTGTTTGATGAATCAAAAATCATGGTAGTGAACTTTTAAAATCGTGATTTTTCAAAAATGTCATTGATAATTTTGAAAGAAAGTTCAAGTTAAATCATTTGTAAAAGTTCGTTATAAAATCCTTCTATTAATCAATTTTGGAAAACCGTTGCTTATGCTTTTAAAAAACCCCCATTTAAAGATAATTCAAGCAAGATAATAAAATATGTCAAACATAATGCAAAAGTAAGATATTCAAGCGGCCTTATTACAACTTAAAAACCCAAAATAATAAAAGTAATAAAGTAAACGTAAATAGAAATCTAAAGTTCAAAACACCATTTCTGAAGTATGGCCTCCACCAAGTAATCCATGGCCTAAGTCCAACTATGGTCTTTCACGTATATTTCCATAACTCAGTTATGATCTTATCATCAGGATGTCGTAGCCCAGTTATAGTCTTACACTTGTACATATACTGCCATGATCCAACCATGGTCTTACATTCACAATGCCATAACTCAGTTATGGTCTTTTCACTGAAATACCATAGCTAGACATTTAACACTTTGCCATGGTCCAACCATGGTCTTATCCGTCAATTCATCTTGTAACACGAAACGATCGTACTCAATCCTGCGTTCCACTTAATTTGAACTTTCAATTCTATTTTCATATTATTACAATAATCATAATTCAATAACAATGATATGAAATAATACATTAAATCATTCCTAAATTAACAATTAATCATGAAAGTTCAACCATATGACTTACTTGGGGTAGTTTGTAGCAGTTGTAGAAATTTAGGGACTATTCTGTTAATTTTTCTTTTCTGCGTTTATCTTCGAGTTCTTGATGTATAATGTAAAATTATTCATTCATTAGCATCTAATTCAATTCTAATTCACTTCACAATTTATACCCTTCAATTTTCAAAATTACACATTTACCCCAAATTTTATAGTTTTTACAATGTAGTCCCTGATCAATTAACCCATCAATTGAGCTAAATTTTCTCAATTAACACTTTATCTAATTATTTTAAACTACTATACAGCCTTTGATATTTATAATTTCAGCACCAAACCCATTTATAGTTTAAATAATTATAATCAATGAGTATTACCTGCAAGGGTTAAGGAAAAGGGGTGAGTTACTAGAACTCAGTGTATAATCCTCTTACCGCCATCCACTGTGCCTGAACCCATTTTACAACATCTTGGGCCTAAGCCCATTTATAGAGTAATAAATAATGAAATAAATGCAACCCAACCCATCCAGCCAATCTCTCCCCAACCAGCCAATCTCTCCTGTGGGGGTCAAGTCAACCCACCTCGCCAGTCTCTCCAATTTGCAGTCAAGCTGCCGTTTATAAATTATAATTATTGTGGCCATGCCACTGATTCATGATGGCACAAATCCATATTCACGATAGCACAAAGCCATATTTAGGTTGGCACATAGCCATTATCGATTTTGTGGCAGAACCACCGCTACACTTCTCTTCATACAATTTTTCCCATCCCATGCAATATGTAGCATGTAACATACATAATAAAACATAATATCCACATATATGAACAACCATCAATAATCCAATAATTTATTACGATGAATCGACCCATTAAGGAACTTTATAATTCAGCCCACTAAAGCATTCTAGCAATTCAACCCATAAGGGCATTTCGGTAAATCAACCCATAGGGACATTTCGGTAAATCGGCCTATAGGGCATTTTGATAAATTGGCCCATAGGGGCATTTCGATAATTTTAACAATTTTTAATAACGATTTCGATAGATCTTTCAAAATAATGTACTTTAAGCCAATTTCTCATCTTATGCCAATTTTACGATTTTTAGTCGTATAATAATAACAATCTACTAACAAACTTGTTGCCGAATCATAAATCTACGGAACTACGGTGTGAGATTACACACCTAATTACGGTAAGTATTAAACCCTCTTGATCGTCGGCACCTATGACAACATAATACTCGATTAACTCACATAAGAGGTTTTTCTTAATCCAAATCTAAATCAACGATCTAAATACTTACTCTCAATATCGTGAACTACCACGATTTGTTTATGCTCACCGGATGATGGTCCACAACCCGGTGGAAAATCTCGAACCGCCGATATAGCTCTACACTTGAACTTAGGAGTAGGAATAGCAAATCCACTCCTTTTGTGTTCTCCAATTATTTTTCCTTTCCAAACGGTTCCACTTGCCTCCATAAGAAATATCTCGGCTAGAACACTACTATGAGAAAAAATAGTTGTTTAAGTGATAGGAGTAGGCTTACCACTATTTCTGAAGAATTAGCTAAAAGAGAATATCGAGTGATTTCGTCCCTAAAAACATAATCAATTAGTTTAAACTTCGATCCGATTGTAACATAGTCGAATAGAGATATAATGAGAAATCCAAGAAGTAACTCATTACCTTAATGATTATAAAACCGATTCCCACCAATTGTACTTTATGGCTATGGATGAATCAAAGGTAATAGATTCGGCTTTCCCACTATTATACTACAAAAATAACGATTAATATCTGAGGGAGTATGGAAAACACCATTTTTTTTTAGAAGCAATATGAAACAACCAAATAATGAGGGACACTCATTTGGCTAAGGAGAAAAAGAATGAAAGGATTTGAATAAAACACTTACCCGGCTTAATCAAGGAAGAAAAGTCTAACTTGTAAGATGAAGAAGAGGATGATCAAGGTTCGATTAGTAGAGAGAAAGGGACCAAAGAGTTTTAGCCACAAAGAAATGTCGGTATAAGAGAAAAGGAGAAAGATTGAAGAAAGGGTGAAAAAGAAAAGAGATGATGGACAAAGAGGTTTTGGGGTGTTTCAGCTATCACCAAAAGAAAATGAACTAGATGGATTTAATGATTCGGCAAAACAACACAAAGAGAAGAAAATGAACAATTTGCTTGAGTGTTACGGCCCAAAACAAAGAAAAAATGGTGCACAATATTGGCTTTAGAGTTTCGGCAAGTGAGGGAAAAGAAAATTGAAAAAGAATACACTAATATGCTAAGAAGAAAACAACCTCTCATGCACCCAAAATTTACCAAATGCCTAAAGAATTTTGACACTCCCTTTACCCCTCAAAACCGTGTGTTACTATTGCCAAAAGGATAAGTGTTGACCAACAATTCTTTCCAAAACATTTTCCACACTATAGGCCAACACGTTCCCTTCTCTTTCCTTTTCTTTCATTTCTTTCCTTACCCTCATCCTTACCTTATTTCCTTAGCCATCTTTCCATAATTAAAAAGTCTTCATTGCCTTAAATAAAGTCTTAGCCGACACTTTGGATGGATAACACACAAAAAAAAAAAATCAAAATTTTTGCACTAGGTGGGATTCGAACTGCACCCCTCATGCCCACACATGCAACGCCACACCACTCCTCTACTAGCTTCACTTGTGCTAGCAAAATGCATACTTATTTCCTTAAGTCTTGAGGTCTCTTACCTATCTCTCCTTAAAGTGCTTAAACATAAAAATTTTGCTAAGGCCCAGTTCAACCCCAAGCTTTCTTAGAACCCCTAAACATACACCATTAACATTTTAAACTAGCCTAACACATGATATAACACTAAACATAAATTCCAAAATTCTAAGATGTTACAATACTTTTAGAAATAAAACATATATTTTAATCCATGTTACAAACATATTTTGGGAAAACATTTTCAAACCCATTCCACAGTCGAGTTTTACAACCTGGCTCTGATACCATAATTGTAACACCCCAAACTCGATCTAAATGTTATGGCCAAATCTGGTATTTTACATGAAAAGATAGTTTCAAAATTTTAGAGAATACATCGCAATTTAGAAAACTTTTTTTTTTGTGTTTCCATCTTGAAAATTAACTTCAGTTTTAAGGGTTTCTTACCAACTTTTATTTAAAAGAACTAGAAGTCGAATACAGATTTTGTGATACGAAATCCAAATTAGGGGATTTCGTAAACATAAATAGTTTGTGTAGTTTTAGGAAAATTCTGAGTTTCATTATTAAAAGAATGTTTATTTTTTTCATTTTGTTTAGAAAACTCCCAATTTAACGCTTCATATAATATAAATTATCGTAATAAGTTGAAAACCAAATTATAAAACCTCGGAGGCCTTATTACATAACAGGTTCCCAAATTAAAAGTAAGTTTAACTAAAGAAACAAAATTTACGAACGAAGTAATCCATGGCCACCTTAGAGTCCACCCCCGCTCCAAATCCTCAACTCGGGGTTACCTGCAAAATTAAACAAAGGGGTGAGTCACCAAGACTCAGTGTGTAATTTCCCTTACGAACGCAATCGGGGCCTAAGCCCACAGAAGCACATTGGGCCTTAACCCTCGCAACATGGCATGAAACACCCCAAACCCGGCCCACGAGAATGGACTGGATCTGGTATGTTCCTCGAAGTAACCCGATTCAAATTCATGCAAACTGTTTTGAAAACTATGAGTTTTGGAAGATAGCCCGTTGTGGGTTGGGCTTGAGTTCAAAACAAATTTATTTTTATAACAAAAACCCATTTGCTTTAAGTGACAAAAATATTTAAACTTGTTTCATACTAAGTGGGCTTACTTTTTACAAAGCCCTAAACTCATAACATAGTAATTATAGTAGAAATAAAAATTCGTCACGGTGGCCTTATTACATAAAATGAAACCCAAAATAATAAATTGTACAGTACTTTAAAATAAAATAAATATTCAAATTAAACTGAACTTCAAGTCGATCATGGCCACCACAAGTTCTGCCGTCCCGGTCCATTACTGCTCATCACCTGAAACATATTCCCACAACGGGGTGAGTCGATAGACTCAGTGTGTAACCAACACTAAACATAATAGAAATAGGCACACCATAAAATCATATGCATATAACAATTTCAAGATCATGATGCAAACCCGAACCCAAACCTATATGCCATCCGCTACACTCCACCCGTACCAACCTTGTGCAAGTGGGGACTACTAAGTCAACCCTCCTTCCGCTACACTCCATCGAAGGCGTCGGCATTGCAATGACGTGCTCATCGCCCATCGATAATATTGTGGCATAGCCACCATCGTAATGTAACCGGTTACCACTTAGTGAGACCGAAGTCATCACATTCACTTAGTGAGACCAAGTCATCACTTTCACTTAGTGAGACCAAGTCATCACTTTCACTTATAACGTTGGTGAGACCGTAGTCAACACCTTCTTCCCTTTCACATAAATCCGAATGCCCCAAATTACAATTAACATGCATAACATATTTTTAATTTACTTTCACATCACTTTTCACTTGTATAACATTTATTTCAAATCCTAGTAGAAGTAGGAAAACGCACCTTAGCACTTTGTACCATAATATGGCACTTTAGCCACTTTCATTCACTTTCACATTAGCATATATAGCATATTTAAACCATAAAACTATTAAGAATAGTGTGGAATACACACCGATTTGTTTAGCGATTCCTTGAGATTTGAAAGCAAGATCTAGCGTTTAGATCCTAATTCCTACATTTGGTTTGTCAAATATTACTTAACATAAATTCTATTTTGGGCTATAGTATCCAAATCCTAGTAGGATTTGTAAAGAGGCTTACCTTTGATGCCGATTTGATGTTTATTCAAATCCGGAATCTTTGTTTTCCTTCCTTTGATATTCGCCAACCTTGAAACCTCATCATAAATTAGTTTTCGCTTTTAATAATTTCATATCTAATCTTAGTAATCACAAAACTTTGGTCAAATACCTTTTGGGGACTTACCTTATGGATTCTTAAAATCCAAAACTTCACCTCCTCTTTCCTTGTAATCGGCCAACCTAGATTTTTGAATAGGTTAGCTTTTTGATCAATCGATCTAATTGACTAATGGTTTGGCCTTGGTAGAATGTCTTACTTACCTTTAAATCCAAAGTCGATTTGATTCTGTCGAAATCACTTGTTAGATTTGAACTATTATTTAACTATGGAAAGAACCTTTTAGCGAATGTATGGTGATGTTCTTACCTCGTTTGAATCCGGATGATCTCTTTTAATATTCGCTATGGCTCTATTTGGGATCTCAAAGCTTTGGCTTTTGTGGAGGAACAGTAGAAGAAAAGAAAAAAGAAAGGAAAAGAGATGGAGAGACCTTGACAAGGAGGATTCGGCTAAGAAAAGAAAAAAAAATAAATTGTTGTTGCTTTGATTAGGAGGTTTCGGCAAGAATGATGAAGAGAAGAGAATGGCTTTTACTTTTCTCTCTTTAGCCGAATCTATTAGTCTTAGAGTCCCTATTTCAGCCAATTCTTCACTTGTGATAAGGTTTAGTCTTATCAATATGAAACTCCATCAACTCTCCTAATTAGTCAAGAGTTTTTATTGAATGGAAACTCCTCCCCCTTGTGCCGTCCAACCCTCCTCTCATGGAGACAAAATTTTATTTCTTTTATTTGTTTCTTAGATGACTCAAACTCAGCCCAAAACCTCTTGCATTTGGGCCATTTCCTAGGCCTTAGGTGGCATCTTCAGCCACATTTCCAAGTTCGTTATTGGGTCAAAGTTTATGTTCTTTATATTTTAGGGTCACTTGGCCCTAAGCTCCCCTTTGGGCTCTTCAATTCGGCATTCGGGTCAATTTTAAGTTTCCTAAAATTTTCGCATGCTCAGTATTTTCCTAGTTTCCAAAATGTTTAGTTTCCTATTTTGGCTTGGTTTCCAAAATGTTTAGTTTCCTATTTTGGTTTGGTTTCCAAAATGTTTAGTTTCCTATTTTGGTTTGGTTTCCAAATGTCTAAGTTTCAAAATGTTCATTTCATTTCCATTTCCATTTCCATTTTCATTTCCATTTCCATTTCCATTTCCATTTCCATTTCCATTTCCATTTTCATTTCCATTTCCATTTCCATTTTCATTTCCATTTCCATTTTCATTTCCATTTTCATTTCCATTTTCATGCATTTCTAGGTTTCCAAAAGTATCAAAATTTTATTCATAGTGCTTGAAACTTGTCATTTCATACAATTAAGCTAGAAATGCATAGGCCCTTTTTAGGATGTTACATGGCATATTAAAAAGGTGTATGCAATGCAGCCCAACCCAACCTAGTATTCCACCCTCTACATCACCTGAACGAGCCAAAACACCTGTGGCACCAAGCCACTGTGGTACCAAACCATTGTGATAGATTCACTTATATATATATATATGCGGTACCAAACCACTGAATTAATGTGACATAGTCACTGATATATGTGGTACCAAACCACTGTGGTACCAGACCACTGAATCACACCTCCCCTTTCAATCAATATCATATCCCAAAGCCCATGCAACATATTATCATATTGTGATGAATTCATTCATATTTTCAATGTACAACAGATAATCAAATCATACATAGATTTAGGCTATGTTATTCGAAGGCAGAATCATAAAGGTAGTTACCTGGTGTCTCCAACCTTACCCACAAGGGTATCTCAACTGTCGATACAGTCGTTTTAGCTTTCAACCAATACAATTATTAATGCAAATTAATAAAAGAAGGTGTGATAATTCCACACCTGATTACGTTAAGAACTAAACACTCTAGATCGTCGACACTCTCACTAGCGAGAATAACAGCGATTTGCCTATCCCAAATAGATGTTGGCTCTCTACCACAACCCGACAGAAAGTCTCAAATCGTCGACATAGCACGTCATTTGAACTTAGGAACAGAGAATACGGGTCCACTCCCCTTCTTAGATTGGCTAGCATTCGCATCCATGAAGAGAACCTTGATCAGTACAGTACTTTCAACGAGAATGATGGTTGTCTAACAAAAGGGGTTTTAGTTATGACAGAGTATAACGAATAGAAACTAGCCGTAAAGAATGAAAGAGGAACTCCTTACCTTAATTACTCAAAAATCATCCTAATGGATTCGGCTTGCGATTCCAGATAAATCCCTAATAACTCACAAGTTAGAAATGGCGCTCCAAAATAGGAAAGAAACAACCTTTTGGCCTAAATGAAACATGAAAGAGGCATCCCCTTATTCGGCCAACATAAACTTACCACTTTCTTGCACGATTCTGAAACTAAGAAGAGGCTTAAAGGGGTGTGCTTGCACTCCAACAGGTTTAGCCTTAGGAAGAAGAAAAGAGTGAGGCTTTCGGCTTTTAGAACAAACAAGATAGAAAGGAAGAGAACGAGAATAGATGGCAAAGAAATTAAGGAAAAAAACATTGCCTTGCAAATAGCACCCACCGAATGTAGAGGGACTCTCAGAAGAAAGCTAACTACTTTGGTTCTTATAGTTTGGCTAAAAGAAAAGAAAAGCTAGAAGAGGATTCGACTAGAGGAGAAAAAAGTAGAGGAGAAGAGAGAAAGAAGAAAAAGAAGTAGTAGAAGAAGAAGAGGGTTCGACTTTGTGAAGAAAAGGGTGAAAGAGATGAATAGAAGAGAACAAGGATTTGGCTATGGAGGTCTCAAGAGAAAAAAAATGAGAGGAGAAAAGGAAGAAGTGGACTTAGATGACAATAGAAGAAAACAATTGAAAAGTGGAGGAAAGCAATCTAAAAATTCAGCAAAGCTCAAGAGAACAAAAGTGCATCAATTTGAAAGAAAAGCAAAAGAATCACTAAAAGCACTCACTAGAAATTTTCGGCACTCTCTCCTTACATAAACTGACAGAAAATACTAGAATGAAGATGCCTAAGAGAAAAAGGGAAATTCAGTACTTACCTATCCTAGGTAAAATCGAACATGCTCCTCTACACCTTCCCACATTTGGCCAAACTCCTCTCTCCCCACATCCCATGATATCCTCCTTCATTCACTCTCTATCCACCAATTCAAATTGATTGACCGATTCAAACTCCTCAAGCACCTCTCCTCCATCCATTTTGAATTTGTTGACTCATTCCACAACCACCATGTAGAGTCCCAGCGAATGTCACCTTTTCTCCATCCTGGCACCAAAAATAAAGCTCCATAATGCGGCAGATGGGATTCAAGCTCCTCCCATTTTGCTCCTACAAGTGACGCCAACCACTAAACCACACACTCCACTTATAACATCAAACACAACTAAATATTCTTAAAGCCTGCTTCCCCTAGCTCTCCCCCTAAAGTGCCCTAAAAATAAAATTTTAGCAAGGCCCTGGCTCGAACCCGAGCCTCTCCAAGACCCTCAAACACACCTAAATAACAAGAAAAATGAGCCATGCATATAAAATAGCACAAAATGTAGAACC
This sequence comes from Gossypium rotundifolium, assembly GCA_025506655.1. Lineage (NCBI taxonomy): Eukaryota > Viridiplantae > Streptophyta > Magnoliopsida > Malvales > Malvaceae > Gossypium > Gossypium rotundifolium. Next base: position 54,155,813 of record CP106723.1, read on the forward strand.
CTTAATTCTAGGATGTTACAGACAGGTTCCATCCTAGTAGAACCAGGTTTGGTTCTCAACCATGTCCAATTTAGTTTCTAGCTTTCCCATTTCTTTCAATAGAGGCTGCCATCTTATGGGCTCTTTCAATTTAGCCCTTTAGGTGACAATTATTTCCAATTTTGCTTAACAAATTAATTGGAAATAATAGGTCACCACATTCATTCTTGTGGTCTTAGGTCACCACATTCGGATATCACAGTCTTAGGTCACCATGTTTGTGGTCTTAGGTCACCACATTCACTTCCCTTTTCATATAACCCATATTCCCCATATTTCATACACAATATGCAAAATCATGCCTTAATTCACATTCTTATCACTTTTCACATGTTAAAAATAACATATATTCATATTCCTAGTAGGAGTAGGAAACGTGCCTTAGTACTTTGTACCATAGTATGGTACCTTAGCCATATTCACATTCTTATAAACATGCACATTTAATTTAAAACATAGCCATGAACATATTAAAACTTAGGGTAGGGTACACACGATTAAACTTAACAATTTCAATTTGAAATCCGAAAATCCTATCTCTTTAGATCTTTAACTCCCTACGTTCGGCCCATATTAAAGTTTTAATGAAAACCCATTCAGCCACAAAATCAAATCCTAGTAGGATTTGTACACTAAAACTTACCTTGATGCCGATTTGCTTATCACTCAAATCCCAAAAACTTTGCTATACTCCTCCTTGTATTCGGCCAAACACTGGATCTCTACATAGGTTAGTTTCGGCTTTTTAACATGTAAGAAATAGATCTTTGTATCAATACAGGCCTTGGCCGAATTTTATAGATACTTACCTTGTGGATTTTAAATCCTAAAACTCACCGAATAACTAGGGAACACGTGGCCTATGGTGTACCTTTGGGAAAAGAATGTCTTCTTCCTTGTAGTCGACACTTAGTAAATCCCGAAAGATCTCTTCAAAGTTTCGGTAACAAGATATTAATGGGGTTATTCCTAGATTTCGGCAAATCTTAAAAGAAAAAGGATAAAAATCGAATGATAACTAGTTCTTACCCTTAATACAGAAGTCGACAACCCCTTGTTTGAAGTCTCAAAATTATTCGGCTATGGCCTTGAATTTAGCAAACTTTCGCTTTTGGAAGATTATGAAAGAAGAAGAAAAGAGTTTGAGCAATTTGGCAATGAAGTTTGACTACATAAGGTGTATTTTCGACAGCAAAATAATGAAGAAAGGAGATATTTGCTAGAGAGAATTCGGTGAGAGAGTTAGAAGAAAGAATGAATGGCCCTTTTTCCTTTTATAGCAAAATTACTAACTTAGAATCCTTACTTGGCCATCACTCTTCTATTTTGATAGCTTTATTTCTTTAATTAAAATTAAAGAATAATCCTCAATTATCTCTTTGAAAATAATCTAAAATAAATCATCATTTATCCATATATTTAGCCGGAAGTTTTAAGGAGAATTAAACTCTTCCCTTAAGAGTCCCTATTGTAGTCCATTGCTTCCTCTTTAAGTAATTAAATAAAAATGACTTAAAGTCTTAGCTAGATGCCATCCACCCCTTCCCTTGATGAGCCAAATTTAAACTTATTCTATTGGACTCCTTGTGGCCATCACGAGGCCCAAATTATCCACCTAAGTGGCGCCTCCCTATGATTAGTTTAGCTTTAGTAATGAATTTGGCATAAGCCCAATTCGAGCCTTAAAACACTCTCGAAATGCTCTCCTTGCTGCTCGAACCTAAGCTTGCTCACATCTTTGGTGGCGTTATTCTTGGGCTTTAAGTGATGCCTCCTTGTCACTTTTCCAAGCCCGTTTTTGTGTCAAATTTTTCTATTAATTTTCTTAAGGCCACCTTGCCTTAGTTTCCTCTTTTAAACTTAACATTTCCATACATTTCGGGTTTCCAAAATGTTCACTTTCCTCTTTAACTTAAGTTTCCAAAATGTTCACTTTCCTCTTTAACTTAACATTTCCAAGTTTCCAAAATGTTCACTTTCCTCTTTTGAAACTTAACATTTCTAAATCATTTCTTACATTTCCAAGTTTCCAAAATGTTCATAATACATTCATAACACATAAGACATGCCATTTCAGATAATCAAAATAAATGCATAGGCCTATTTTCGGGATGTTACGTTCTACCCCTTAAAATAATTTAGTCCTCAAAATTACTTACTAACGAACAATCGTACATCTTAACTCACCACACTACGCCTCTACTGCGCACTCTGATCTTAACAAAACTAACACATTTCTTAGATACTACCTCGACCACGTCCATTAGAACTCATTACTAACGTCATGATTTAATCGATTAAAAAGTTTTATGCATTAGTTCTTTGTTCCACTTTGTTTATCATGAATAGTTTTATGAAAAGGAGTTTAATAGTGGTTCTTTCGTATTCATACATGCACACAGTCTTTACATTCATCCATCAATCGCTTATGAACTTTCGTTCATTCGGAGAAATGTTGTAGTTTTCATTGTTGTTGTTTTTCCACTACCGAGGGTATTTTAGTAATTTTCCTACGAGGATATTTTGTAATTTGTCAAAATAAGGTTCCTTGGTGATTTTGTCAATAAGGGTATTTTGGTAATTTTGAAATCACAGGGTATTTCAAAATTTTGAAATTACAGGTATTTGGTAATAAACGAGGTAAATTTATAAATCTTAATAAATCCAGGATATTTTGGAATTTACAAAACATGAAGGTCATTTACGAATTTTGTTTTCCAAATCGGTGTTATTGCGAGAAATTTTTGAAGATCGGGATCATTCTCGGTAATTTTGTAACTTCGGGGTATTTGGTAATTTGCGTGTTAGGGTAATTTCATAAAAAAAATTTCTTCCCATAATCAAGGTAATTTGATATTTTGTAAATTTAGGGTTCCTTTAAGCAAAGTAGTGAAATTTTGATAAGAACTGTGGGTATTTGGAAATTTCATAAACCAGGCATTTTAGTAATTTTACCACTAGGGGTACTTAGGTAATTTGCAAATTAAAAATTCTTAGAAAGTTTTCCAAAATAATAATTTTCATAATTTCAAAAGGGTAGTTTGTTGACTTTTTAAAACTAGGGTTTCCATAAAATGTGGCTAGTCCCTTTCGAGTTTTAATTATTGAGTTTGGCAGTGACTAAGTCCTCTTGATTAGGGTGAACCAGGGCTATGCACCAGGTAGGATTCGAGTGGAGAGGAGGTGAGTCACCGGATGCTTAAATACCAAGCTCCCACCGAAACCAATCCTGACATGCGCACCATGGTTGCCACACCCTAACTCGTGACTTAACCACGTGTTTGTTTAGTTAGGCATTTAAGTCTTATGTTTTTGTTGGGGTATACTAGTCCTAGGGTTCAAGTACTTAATCTCTATTCTACGTTCCATAAAGCCCATACATTTCACATATTCAAATCACTTGAAGTCAAGTACTTACACGGTGGATCATGGGTTGGAGACTTAGTGGGCCATGCGGAAAAACCTACTTAATTCACAAAATTTCTTTTGGGCTTAACTTTGAAAACATTTTGGGCCTTAAACCCAAGGCCGAGAGTTTAAAACTGGGCTCTGATACCAAACTAAAACACCCCAAACCTGGCCCACGAGCCTTGACCGGATCTGGTATGTTCCCCGGTGTAAACCGTTTCAAATTCTTTTGTTACTTAGGAAAGACTTGTGTGATTTGGAAGAAAGATCGTTTTGGGTTGGGCTTGAGTTGAAAACAAGTTTAATTCATTGTTAAAAATCCTTTACTTTAGGTGACAAAACGTTTAGGCTTTGTTTTTAAAAAAAATATTTTACTTAATCTTTTAATAAAATAAGGTTTGTAAGCTTAACAAATAAAGACAGAATAAAATATTCCTACTAAGGCCTTATTACATCAAATAATTCCCAAAATTTAAATTCAAAATACTTAAAGTAAAATAGTCCAAATAAAAGAAATCGAACTTCACATGGCCTCCACTAAACATCTGCCTTTTGGTCCATCATTTGGTCGTTACACGAAAAGTAATCCCACAGCAGGGGTGAGTCAACAGACTCAATGTGTAACCAAAACTAAAATTTAATATTTCGGGCATACAATATCATACATGTTCATAAAACATTTAAACAATATGATGCAACCCAACCCAACCCTATATGCCATCCACTACACACCACCTGTACCATCACTGCACAGACACCGTGGGGACTACTAAGTCAACCTCCTTCCACTACACTCCATATCGCGGTCTTAGGTCACCGCATTCGTGGTCTTAGGTCTGCGTTCGATTTCGTGGTCTTAGGTCACCACATTCAAATTCTTGTGGTCTTAGGTCACCACATTCAGATATCACGGTCTTAGGTCACCGTGTTTGTGGTCTTAGGTCACCACATTCACTTCCCTTTTCATATAACCCATATGCCCCATATTTCATACACAATATGCAAAATCATGCCTTAATTCACATTCTTATCACTTTTCACATGTTAAAAATAACATATATTCATATTCCTAGTAGGAGTAGGAAAGCGTACCTTAGTACTTTGTACCATAGTATGGTACCTTATCCATATTCACATTCTTATAAACATGCACATTTAATTTAAAACATAGCCATGAACATATTAAAACTTAGGGTAGGGTACACACCGATTAAACTTAACAATTTCAATTTGAAATCCAGAAAATCCTATCTCTCGCCTTAGATCTTTAACTCCTACATTACCCATATTAAAGTTTTAATGAAAACCTATTCGCCACAAAATCAAATCCTAGTAGGATTTGTGCACTAAAACTTACCTTGATATCGATTTGCTTATCACTCAAATCCCGAAAACTTTGCTATACTCCTCTTTGTATTCGGCCAAACACTGGATCTCTACATAGGTTAGTTTTGGCTTTTTAACATGTAAGAAATAGATCTTAGTATCAATACAGGCCTTGGCCAAATGCTATAGATACTTACCTTGTGGATTTTAAATCCGAAACTTCTAGAATAACTAGGGAACACGTGGCCTATGGTGTACCTTGGAAAAGAATTTCTTCTTCCTTGTAGTCTACACTTAGTAAATCCCGAAAGATCTCTTCAAAGTTTTGGCAACAAGATATTAATGGGGTTATTCCTAGATTTTGACAAATCTTAAAAGAAAAAGGATGAAAATTGAATAATAACTAGTTCTTACCCTTAATACTGATCGATAGGTGTTATAGTGTCATTCCTAAAAATAAAGCTTATGAGTGGTGGATGAATTTAACAGAAGTTATTCCTAAAGATCAAGTGAACTAGGACTTCTTCCAATTAGAGTTCAGAAATAAATACATTAGTATACTATACCTAGAAAAAAAAGAGAGAATTTTTAGAATTGAAACAAGGAAACAGATCTATAGTAGAGTACAAACGGGAACATGTTCGACTTAGTAAGTTTGCCCAAGAGATTGTATTGGTAGAAGCTAAAATGTGGACCCGCTTCGAGTGTGGATTGAATGAAAATACCCAAATGTTACTAAGGACCACAAAATTGAAAGAGTTTGTGATTTTATCTGAACGAGCACAAAAGATAGAGGATATATACAATGAAAAGAAGAAAGTTGAATCGAAATTTTAGACTTCAATTTATAGAATATAATCAGATAATTTTTGACTCCTCCAAAAAAATGTTGAGGGATTTTTACAGTCATTTTACTTCCCCATCAAAGTTTTTAGAGAGATATGAGTCGAGACCAAATAATCTGAGGTCACAGACCACACCAGCAACTAGTGTTGATAGTGTTCTTAATGTGAGTAGACTAGTTTGTCATCATTGTGGAAAAAATCATAGAGGTGAGTGTCAGTTAAAGGGTGGAGCTTGTATTTTTATGGTTCCAAAGAACATTGGAAATTAGATTATCTGATCAGGTGAATCAAAATGAAGAATAGAGTGTGAAGCCTATAATCACTACCCAAAGAGGTAAACAATCAAGAAATTGTGGTAAAGTAGGAATCAACTGAGTTAGGAGTAAATATACAACTGTTAGATATGAAATGTCACACCTAAATAACTTTAACGATCCAATCGGGAGAAAATTTGGGACCTAATTAAACATATGGTAGGTTGGCAGACTTTACTAGAATTTTTTGGGAGAATTGTGAACCGATGAGCAAATAGTTGAGTTCTAATTATGGTTTGTTTAAGATGGAACCGACTAATTCCATAGTGGAAGGCATAATGATTGCTGACGATTTTCTAGGAGGGTTTGGGAGATTGTGTATAGAAGATATATATATATATATATATAGGCGAAAGATGACACTCTAGTAAAGAAGAAAAATCCTCTTTAACTTAATCTGTAAATTTCTTTCTTTTACTTACTTTGTCTTCTTTGGTTGCTCCTAAGAAGAAGAAAACTTAGGAGAGCTCTACATGGAGTCATAGTCGTGAGAATTTGTGTTTGAAAGTGGGAAATTTGAGTAATTGGTAAGCTTTCTTGACTTCCTACACTTAAGGATTTGAGAAAAGAGAAAGAAAGGCTCCTAATAAGTTTATGTAAATTGATTTGTGGGTTTTAAGGTTGAATAACTTTGATTTAATCGATAATCGATTGTCATGCCTAGCTATCAGGACGAATGAGGCTTTATCGTGGGGAACAAGCTAAGTTAACGAGGGGAAAGGATTTAAGGTGAGTGTTTGTACTTTGACTTAGGTGGTTGATGAGGTTTAGATGTTAAATGAATTGTGTTGTGATTATCCTCAGTTATCTGTGTTTGTCATTATGTAAAAAGGTGGTAATTAAGCATGTTGTGAATGCATAATCTCATATAATATGTTAGCGTATGTATGTATGACCATTGAATGTTAAACGAATATTTATGGTGCTAAAAATATGTCAAACTTTGTATTATGTATTAAGTACTTTGATTGCATGAAATGCATGACTAATTTTGTATGTGGAGTATTGGGGTATTTAATTTGATGGGATAGGTGGAATAGAAGTAGTGAAATGAAGGAATGGGTGCATGGAAAGGGAAATGGAGTTCCATTAGATTCTGCAATCCAATATTGTTGGGTGCAACTTGTTATGTGTGAAGCTCTGAACCTTACAGAGGGGATACTATGGTGTTCGAGCATCAATGTTAGATGTTTGTCAGAATGATATCAATCGGCTCACTAGAATGAAACTGGGACGATGATTTATAGGTTCCATAGAGCAACATGGTAACAGTGGTCTGCAGGCTCTATGGGACAACATCGTGACAATGGTATATAAGTCCTACGGTGTGACACCTTAGAAGAGGTCATAAGGTATAAGACCATAGCTCGACTATGGAAACCAATAGAGTCTGCTAGGACATTAAACATGGGGTTATATGTGTCAGATCATGGCTCGATTATGACAACATGGGTAGTCCATCGGCATAGTAAATACGAATAGTTCACATGGATAATAAACACGAAGTAGTCTATCGGGTAAGTAAATACAAGGTAGTCCTTCAGGACATCAAACCAAGGCTAGATGTATAAGACCATAGCTCAAATATGGCAGCATTTGAAGCTCACAGATCAGAAAATCAAAAGATTCATCAATTTATAATAAAGAAGTTGTAGAGAAACTTGCGTGACAAGTCACATGATAGAATAGATGTTAGGAAGTGTCTTAACTTGGTTATGTGTAAAGGAAGGCATGATTCCTCAAACCAGATGGTAATGGTGGTGTTGCCAAGAAGAGTCTGCTAGAGAAGTTGCGGACCCCTATCATTAAGCTGATGTAGAATAGGTTATTATGGGATATAGTCTTAAATTGAAAATCAACAAAAAGGGTAGTTGAATGAATGAGTAGACACCAAGAATATTCATGGGAAGAAATATCAGCTCAAGGATGAACGATCAATAAAGTCCACTAGAAAATTATAATAGGCAAAAATTCGATAGGGTCATAAAGCAATAGTAAGATCTAGTAAGTCTACCATTGGCGGAAATCGTCAAGAGATACCTGGGTAAGGGATAGTTTATTGGGAACTAACTGTCTATTGATGTATTTAATAGTATGGACTGAAAGAACATGTACTATGGGCATGAGTCTAGGACCATCTTCAAGTTAAAAGATTAGGCTAAGGAATCAAAATCAGGGGGATTCAATGTAAAATCACCATTAAACGTCACCTGATTCCATTGACGAATAAAGGACAATGTCAAAGTATATCAGAAAAGGCATAATGGAAGTGGAATAAAGGAATAGAATGGGTAAGACTTCGAAGAGAATATGGTTTTGATTTGGCTGGGTATTATACCGCCAACTTTTGGCTTAAAGGAATGCGAACGTTGGCTTTGCCAATAAAGTCTACAAAATCCCCTCGATATCTAGGGAGTGTATCTCTGTGCATATAACCTCTTTTTCTTAGAGGTTAATTAGCTTTTAAAAATTGTGAATGACTAGACCTCACTAAGTTCTTTGGAACTTATAAATTTTTACTTGAATGTAGGTTAGATAAAGACATAAAAAAAAGGACTAAGCCAGACCCTAGCTTCAATGGTGGTGCAAGGTAGCTGTTCATGTATATAGAGGGGCACCCACAGAGGCCACACCCCAGGGTTGTAGTTAATTCAGTTTGTCATTAGGAGGTCAAATTGTAAAATTTTAAATAATTTTTGGATCATTAAAAGAGTCTAGTTGTATGCAATTAGAACTAGCAACATGAATATTAATAGTAGCAAGAAAATTTTGAAGCTTAAGTCGTCTGAGAATAAAAATTAAATTAGAACAAAAATGTTGATGAGTTATTTGAGCTATTGTAACATTTGGTATTCGGACTAGGCGATCGGGTCGGGTATAGGGTGTTACATGAAACTTAAGCATTTGTTAGAGCCTATGCTATTTGAGCCTGTGAAGAGATTTCTACTCTTGATAACATTGTTGTATATTTACTCTTTTTGATATTACTATAAATGTTTTAATTGATCTTGAATTAGCACATTCATACTTTTGCACTACATTAGTAACTGAAAGAAATTTGTCAGTAGAGTTAACAGAACTTGATATTAGAATAATAAACTTGATATGTTAGTATGTCTTTGTTAATGATGTATATAAAATTTTCTATTGAGAATTTGGGGCATGAATCTCCTATTAATTAGATATTGTTATAGTTTTATGAATTTAATATAGTTATCACTATGGATTGATTAATTTTACATAATGCTATAATCGACTGTAGACAGAAAAGAGTATTGTGCTGAAATGTTAGAGTGGTGAATCGAACAGTATTGAGTCTAACAGATTTGAATTTTACACCTAGTAGTGTTCCAACAATATCAGCTTGAGAATCGATTAGAAAATGTAATGGAGCATACTTAGTCATATTTTAAAATTCAGATTACCGAGAATAAAAATAGAACAAGAACTGATAGTTAGCGAAATTTGTTGATGTGTTTTATGAAGAAAGGTCAGGCTTACCATCTAAAAGAAAAGTTATATTTTTTTACCTAAATGACATCTAAAACTGCTTTAATTTTGATTGAACCATATAGAATGGTATCAATTGAATTGAAAAGATTTGGAAGCTTAGTTGTAAGAACTATTAGACTGGGGATTTGTTTGACCGAGTGTATCACTTGGAAATGCTCCTATTTTGTTGTGAAAATGAAAGAAAGAATCTAGAAAGTGTACATTGACTATCAACAGTTGAATAAAATTATCATAAAGAACAAGTATCCATTATACAATATTGCTAACTTGTTTGTTCAGTTGATAAGAGTTATCATGTTGTTGAAGAATGAACTTTTTTCAGGTTATTGTCAACTTAGAGTCATGAGTCAAATGTATCGAAGACTGCTTTCTGGACTTCATATGAAAAATGTGAGTTTTAGGTAATACCATTTGCATTGATGAACATTTATCCAATTTTATAAACCTAAGGAACAGAATTTATCAGTTCTATCTGATCAGGTTTGTTATTATGTATATAGATGATATTCTAACTTATTTGAGGAATGAAAATAAACTTGATTAACATTTGAGAACAATGTTACAGATTTTACGAGTGAACCAGTGGTATGCAAAGTTCAGTAATGTGAAGTTTGACTTCAAGAAGTAAGGTTTCTGAGATATGTAAAAAATTTCAGCAATTGTGAACTGGAAATTTTCTAAAAATATTATAGAGGTACATAGTTTTTTTTTGGGACTTACTAGATTTTATAGATGATTTGGCACAGGCTTCTAGATAACAGCTCTACCATTGACGAAATAGTTATAGAAAAATGTTAACTTTGTTTTATCAAATAAATGCCATCAAAGTTTCAAATAGTTTAAAGTTATGTTAATAGAAATTCTAGAGTTGAATTTGAGATAGCGCAGATGACTAGATTTGTTGAAAGAACTGAGACTATTGGATATCAATTATTGCTACTACCATAATTTGAAATAAAATATTGCGTGTCATTTCCTGATGAGATGAAGTTATAACCTTATCTGACATACACTAAAAAACTAGTTAGAATGGTGACTTGGGAAGTTAAGGAAATACGAAGTAATTGGGTACCGTTAGTAACAGTGTTATGATGTCAACATGGTATCGAAAAGACTATTAGGGAACTGGATATATTTAAGCATCACTTATTTCTTCTTGTATGGCCGAATATATATTGTGCCAAAGAGCTATGTTTTGAGTTTGATTCGATCGAGATCCGATGTCCAAAAGCCCCGTACGAGCCTTAGGAATAGTTAGGATACATAAGTCATGACATAGGATATTCGATATGTGTTATCGTGTAAGACCACATTTGGGACGTTGGCATCGACTTGTGTTTACGTGCAAGACCATGTCTGGGACATTGGCATCGTATTTGATTCGTGTAAGACCCTATCTGGGATAGTGGCATCGATATGTGACTACATGTAAGACCACGTCTGGGATGTTGGCATTGTACGAGCTTTCGACTATCCGCGTATCCTTTTTAATTTCGAATAGTTCAACGGGCATTGTTAAGTGAAGACCTAATGTGAAAATCAAATTAAAATGGCTCAGGTATGTATTTAAACTATGTTATGAAAGTAAGGTAAGTTAATTGCTTATTCGATTGTATAAATGCTAGAGTTATGAAGGTGTTCCATGTGTAAGCATTTTGATATAGTATCTTCGACCAAGTGAGAAATATGTGATCTTAATATTGAGAATTGTATCAGTTCTTATGTATATGTGTAATTTACCATATGATATGTGTATGGAAGATTTTAATACTAAGTTGTGCTTGTGACTTTGTTTATTTGGTTTTGTTAATTTGGTTAATATTTACTTACCTATAACTTACTAAGCTTAAAATAGCTTACTCTGTAAGTTTCTGTTTACCTCTGTTTTATAGATTTTGGATTCACGTTACGAGCTCGGGGATCGTCAGCAAAGCCTATCACACTATTGACTCTTTTCGGTATTTTGTAAAGTTTGAATCTGAATTTATGGCATGTATAGTCTAGCATAAATATTTGACTTTGAGATATGTATATGTATAAAGCCATGCGAAAATGGCTTGTTCATTATGTTTAAATCTATTTTTTTTATGTTCTTGATTCAGTGTTTGATGTACTTGGATTGTGATTTCAGTCATGGCATTAGTTTATTATGGAAGTGTATTTCATAGGTATTTATGTTCAGTTATATGGTTTGACTGTTAATTGAGTTAGTTGATAGTTGTGTAGTAATGATCATGGTATTTGTGTGATTTGGTAAGTAAGTTTCATGATATGAATGAATGGAGTATTGGGTTATATATCTTGGTTGTGAAAAGATATGTATGATTTATAAAAGAAATAAGTGAATGGATACATATATATTGAAGTTAAAATGGTTAATTAGGTTGGTTGGAAACGGTAAGTTTCATAGGTTTTGAATTAGAAATAGAGAATAAATGTGTATGAATGTGTACGCCTTTGTTAAATGGTAAAAATTAGGTATAACTTGACTTAGTAATGAAGTATAAAAAAATGAGATCTGTTTGATTACATATTGGCCTTATTGGTGTGGTTGTTAGTCGATAGATAAAGAACATGCTTTATGATTGGTTTTGGTTAATTTGAGAGGCATGATTTGGGTTATAATGCATGTTTATGTTTGGTTACTTTTATGTGAAATAAATGTATATATGTTTATGATGTGTTCATTGTTTGGGTAATGGGATTGAATAATTTCTTTATTATTAAATAGAATATTTATCTGAATTTTAAATCTTATGTAATCGAATAGATATTTAATTCATTAGTTAAATGTATGTATTTTGACTATGGTATTTGGATATATGAGATAAGTGAAATATTAGTTGTAATTTATGTTCAAGATGTTTTAGATTGATAAAGTTTATGTGCATAGTCTTGTGATGAATTAAAATGGCTAAGTATTTGGTAAATTTGGTAATTGTTAAATAAACGAAAAAGAATCAATGGATGTATTAGTGCATGATAGGCATGAGATGATTATATGTTTGAACATACATAGGTTATTATGATTTGGTTGTAATGGCAAAATATACAACTCTACTTTGTTTGAATGATTCAATATACGTAAACGAACCTTAGTTTGATTATAAAGCATTTGATTGGTATCAGAGTTACAATTTAGTCGATTCTAGGACTAATGTAGCGCGTATGAGTCTAGCTATGCATGCCATATTTTATTCTGTGATAGTGTGATGACTTCTAACATCTGAAAATGTATTTTTGTATTGTAATGGATCTCGATAGAGCCGTAGCTGATGATGTCGAGTATAGCGCTGCTCTCCCAAGGGGGATAGCTTGATTGATTCTCGATCGACTTCGAGTAACCAGGAGGGAGAGGCTAGACAAGCCTTCTATCAAATGATGAATGACTGGTTTACTCAATATATCCAGACTAATCCGGCTACACAACAACCGCCACCCCAATTAATCTATTTTCAGTACCTACTATACCTCAAGTGAGTGATCCACTGAGATTGTCTAAGCCACCTGTTGATAAAATCAAAATACATGGAGCCAAAGAATCCAGAGCTACTGGTGATGATGATGATGCTGAGCGAGCTAAGTTTTGGCTCAATAATACTATTTGAGTGTTTGATGAATTATCCTGCACCCCTGATGAATGTTTAAAATGTGTCATATCTCTTTTACGGGACACTGCATATCACTGGTGGAATACACTAGTATCAGTGGTTTCGAAAGAACGAGTGACTTGGGAATTCTTTCAGACTGAGTTTTGTAAGAAATATATCAGTTAGAGGTTTATTGATCAGAAATGCAAAGAATTCCTTGAATTGAAATAAGGACGAATGAAAGTGACAGAGTACGAGCGAAAATTTGTAAGACTTAGTCTGTATGCCAGAGAGTGTGTTTCTACCAAGGCTATTATGTGTAAAAGATTTGAAGATGGGCTGAATGAAGACATTAAACTGTTAGTTCGCATACTTGAGATAAAAGAGTTAGTGGTATTTGTTGAGCGAGCCTGCAAAGTTGAAGAGCTCGGGAAAGAAAAAAGAAAAGCTGATTCTAAACCTAAATATTCACGTAAGAGACCATTCAGTAAGCCGTTTCAATCGACCTCAAAGAAGTTCCAAGATGATGCTAGTCGTTCGAAGACTACTGCGTGTTATTCTAGATGTGATCGAGATAAACCACCTGTGAGCTCGAGAGCTACCTTAGTAGCTAGTGTGGGTAATGTCAAATCAAATCAACCCGAGTGTGAACATTGTGGTAAAAGACATCCGGAAGTTGTAGATTGCATGACAGAGCCTGTTTTAAATGTGGATCTAGATATCATTTTATTCGGGAGTGTCTAGAGTTATCGAATCAAAATCCGGTTTAGAATACTAGATCGGGTAATACTGCAGTTCAAGGTAGACCTCCCAAAAATACAGGTAATGTGAGTGGCAATCAGAGAGGGACCAAAGGTTCAACTATTAGATCTGAGGCTCGTGCACCAGCCAGAGCTTATGCTATTCTCGCATGGGAGGAGGCTTCACCCTTAGACGTCATTACTAGAACTTTCACCCTCTATGATACTACTGTTGTTGACTTAATTGATCCTGGTTCAACTCATTGTTATGTGTGTGAGACTTTGGTATTCAGTAAGACTTTACCTGTTGAGTCTACTAAGTTTGTGATTCATATTTTACAGCTGATTTGTATTGTTGCCATTCGACGAGTTTGATATAATTCTGGGTATGGATTGGTTAACTCTGCATGATACTCTTGTGAACTATAAATGGAAGACTATTGATTTGAGATGCCAGAATGATGAGATTATTTAGATTGAATCTAATGATCTGAATGGTTTACTAGCATTGGCATCTTCAATGTTAGCTCAGAAATATGTGAGAAAATGTTGTGAAGCTTATTTTGCTTATGTGCTCGACTCTAAAGTGACTGAAAAAATGATTGAATCAGTACTTATTGTGTGTGACTATCCGAATGTGTTTCCTGAAGAGTTACCAAGTTTGCCACCTATTCGAGAAGTTGAATTTGGTATTGAATTGGTGCGAGACAACTCTGATTTTGATAGCTCCATACAGAATGGCACCTACAGAATTAAAAGAATTGAAAACACAGTTGCAAGAGTTGACAGATAGAGGTTTTGCACGACTGAGTTTCTCTCCTTGGGGAGCACCAGTTTTATTTGTGAAAAAGAAAGACGGAACCATGAGAATATGTATCGACTACAGAAAACTTAATAAAGTGACTATAAAAAATAAGTATCCGTTACATGGATTGATGATCTGTTCGATCAGTTGAAAGGGGCTACAGTATTTTCAAAGATAGATTTGAGATCAGGCTACTATCAGTAGTGAGTTAAAGACTCTGATGTGCCAAAAACTGCTTTCCGAATGAGGTACGGACACTATGAGTTTCTGGTTATGCCTTTGGACTCACTAATGCACCTGCTGTTTTTATGGATTTGATTAATTAGATTTTTAGACAGTATCTGGATCAGTTTTGGTAGTATTCATAGATGATATTTTGATCTACTCCGTGATGAAACCAAGCATGCTGAACATCTGAGACTTCATTACAGACTTTACGAGATAAATAGTTGTATGCAAAGTTCAGTAAATGTAAGTTCTGGTTATGCAAAGTCAATTTTCTGGGCCATGTTGTATCATATCGGGTATTCAGGTTGATCCGAGTAAAATTTCAGCTATACTTGATTGGAAACCTCAGAGAAATGTCTCTGAAGTTTGAAGCTTTCTAAGACTTGCTGGTTATTACAGATGGTTCGTGAAAGGTTTCTCTATGATCGCGACCTCGATGACGAAGCTGTTACAAAAAATGTTAAGTTTGAGTGGTCAGAAAAGTTTCGATTTGTTGAAAGCTCTTTTGACCGAAGCTCTAGTGTTAGTTCAGCAAAATCGAGTAAAGAATTTATCATTTACAGTGATGCATCTTTGAGTGGTCTGGGTTGTGTCTTGATGCAGGAAGGCAAAGTCATAGCTTATGCCTCGAGACAGCTGAAGCTACATGATAAGAACTATCCGACACATGATTTGGAATTAGCAGCTATTGTGTTCGCATTGAAGATTTGGCGTCACTATCTATTCGCTAAGAAATGTCATGTTTATTCTGATCATAAAAGTTTGAAGTATTTGATGACTCAAAAGATTTGAATTTGAGACAATGCCAATGGTTAGAGTTGTTAAAAGACTACGAGCTAGTGATTGACTATCATCCGGGAAAGGCTAATATTGTTGCTGATGCTTTAAGTCAAAAATCATTATTTACTTTGCTTGCAATGAATGCGCATATGGTTATATCTGATGATGGTTTGATAATAGTCGAATTGAAAGTAAGACTATTATTTGTTCAACAAACTTATGATGCTCAAAAAGTTGATAACGATCTAATAGTAAAGCGAGTTCAGTATGAAATGAATGTTGAATCTGAATTTTGAGTTGATGAAAATGTTTGTTTGAGGTTCAGAAACCGAATATGTGTTCCGAGAAACTCAGAGCTAATTCAGATGCTTTTGAATGAAGCTCATAGCAGTCGGTTATCTATTCATCCGGGTAGCACAAAAATGTATAATGATCTAAAACAATTCTATTGGTGGTTTGGAATGAAACAAGACATATCTAACTTTGTTTCGAAATGCTTAGTCCATCAACAAGTAAAAGCCAAGCATCAAGTACCTTCTGGGTTACTTTAGCTGATTATGATACCCGAGTGGAAATGGGACAGAGTCAAGGTGGATTTTGTATCTGGTTTACCGTTGACACCGAGCAAGAATGATGCAATCTGGGTTATTGTGGATAGATTGACTAAATCTACTCATTTTTTTTTTCAATTCGCACAGATTTTTCACTTGATAAATTGGCTGAATTATATGTTTATCAGATTGTGAGATTACATGGTGTGCTTGTTTCTATTGTTTTAGACCGAGACTCGAGGTTCACATCGCTGTTTTGGAAGAAATTGTAAGATGCTTTAGGTACAAAACTACACTTTATCATGGCTTTTCATCCGCAAACAGATGGTCAGTCCGAACGAATCATTCAGGTACTTGAGGATATGTTGAGACGTTGGATTCTTGAGTTCGAAGGTACTTGGGAATGATACTTACCTTTGATTGAATTTGCTTATAATAATAGCTTTCAATCTAGTATCAAAGTGGCACCTTACGATGATTAAAATGTCGTACACCTTTGTATTGGACTGAGCTCAGTGAAAATAAGATATGCGGGGTTGACTTGATCAAAGAGACTAAACAGAAAGTGATAGTGATTCGAGATAGTTTGAAAGCTACATCAGATCGCCAAAAGTCATATGCAGATTTAAAACGTAAGGATATTGAGTTTCAGATCGGAGATCAAGTGTTTTTAAAAGTCTCACTGTGGAAGAAAATACTCAAATTTGGTTGTAAAGGCATTTTGAGTCCGAGATTTATTGGGCCATATGAGCTTATAGAGTGTATCGGGCCATTTGCTTATAGATTGTAGTTGCCACCTAAGCTAGAAAAGATCCATAATGTATTCCATGTCTCGATGCTCCGTAGATACTGATCCGATCCTTCATATGTGATTAGTCCGACAGAGGTTGAGATTCAGTTTGACATGACATATGAAGAAGAATCGATTCGAATTCTGGCTTGTGAACTTAAAGAAATGAGAAATAAGAAAATTCTGTTAGTTAAAGTATTGTGGCAAAAACACAGTGTTGAGGAGGCAACTTAGGAGTCAGAGGATACAATGAAAGAGCGTTATCCAAACCTATTCACCGGTAAGATTTTCGAGGACGAAAATCCCTAAGGAGGAAGAGTTGTAACAACTCGATTTTTTACCCCCAATCTAATATGGAGGATTTATGTTGCAATTAGGCCATTTTTAATATATAGTGGATGGCAACATGTGGTTATTATATGTTATTATATGTTAAATTTTATATAAAATTTAAAGTTTATATTAATATAATATAAAGTTATAATATAATAAACTTAAAATAATTAAAAAGTCAAAGTTTAATTTTTGCTTTTATAACTGAATAACAAAAACAACAAGAAAAGAGAAAAGAGTTAGGCATTCGGCTATCTTTGGATTTGATTAAGGTATGTATCTAGCTCCGTTTTTGATAATTTTTACATTTTTGAGATCGTTGCTATGAAATGTACAAAGCCCATGTTTCAATTTTTAATTTTGATGAATATTTTGAGTTGGGTCATTGATGATAGCTTGTTGTTTGTGTTGTTTGATGATGAAATATGATATATATATATATATATATATATATATATATATATGTGTGTGTGTGTGTGTGTGTGTGTTAGATTAACATGTTTTGTCGTTGAATTTATGATGAATTTTAGCAATTTAGACTAAATTAAAAAAATAAATTTTTGAGGGACTAATATATGAAATAAATGAAATGTATGGACTTGTATGAACATGGGAAATATTCAGCCAAGCATGGGTAATGTGAAATTTTGTGTATTTTGTGTTCTGTACAATAGGGACTAAATTGAAAAAACTGTGAAATGTTAGGGGTAAAATGGTAATTTACCCATTTATGTGTGTTTGGATTAAATTGAATGAATATGTAGTTGAATTAGTTGCATTTGAATTTATTTAGATCAAGAACGGAAGAAAAGAGAATTAGATCGAGGAAAGTTAAAAGTAGTCGAATAGTCGATTACGTCCGTCGACGTCCGAGGTAAGTCAATAAGCATATAAATGTTGTTAAATTTGATAGTACATATAATTCCATGATGAATGGAATTTTTGTGAATTTTTTGTGCATGGCCGAATATATATTGTGCTAAGGAGCTATGTTTCGAGTTTGATTCGATCGAGATCCGATGTCTGAAAGCCCCGTACGGACCTTAGGAATAGTTAGGATACATATGTCATGACATAGGATATCCGATATGTGTTATCATGTAAGACCACGTCTGGGACGTTGGCATCAACTTGTGTTTATGTGTAAGACCATGTCTGGGACATTGGCATCATATTTGATTCGTGTAAGACCTTATCTGGTATAGTGGCATCGATATGTGGCTACATGTAAGACCACGTCTGAGACGTTGGGATTGTACGAACTTCCGACTATCCACGTATCCTTTTTAATTCCAAACGGTTCAACGGGCATTATTAAGTGAATACCTAATATGAAAATCAAATTAATATGGCTCAAGTATGTATTTAAACTATGTTATGAAAGTAAGGTAAGTTAATTACTTATTCGATTGTATAAATGCTAAAGTTATGAAGGTGTTCCATGTGTAAGCATTTTGAATTAGTATATTCGCCAAGTGAGCAATACGTGATCTTAATATTGAGAATTGTATAAGTTCTTATGTATATGTATAATTTACCATATGATATGTGTATGGAAGATTTCAATGCTAAGTTGTGCTTGTGACTTTGTTTATTTGGTTTTGTTAATTTGGTTAATATTTACTTGCTTATAACTTACTAAGCTTAAAATAGCTTACTCTATGAGTTTCTATTTACCTCTGTTTTATAGATTTTGGATTCACGTTATGAGCTCGGGGATCGTCAGCAAAGCTTATCACACTATCGACTCTTTTCGATATTTTGTAAAGTTTGAATCTGAATTTATGGCATGTATAGTCTAGCATAAATATTTGACTTTGAGATATGTATATGTATAAAGCCATGCAAAAATGGCTTGTTCATTATGTTTAAATCTATTTTTTTATGTTCTTGATTCAGTGTTTGATGTGCTTGGATTGTGATTTCGGTCATGGCATTACTTTATTTTAGAAGTGTATTTCATAGGTATTTATGTTTAGTTATATGGTTTGATTGTTAATTGAGTTAGTTGATAGTTGTGTAGTAATGATCATGGTATTTGTGTGATTTGCTAAGTAAGTTTCATGATATGAGTGAATGGATTATTGGGTTATATATCTTGGTTGTGAAAAGATATGTATGATTTATAAAAGAAGTAAGTGAATGGATACATATATATTGATGTTAAAATGGTTAATTGGGTTGGTTGGAAACGGTAAGTTTCATAGTTTTTAATTAGAAATAGAGAATAAATGTGTATGAATGTGTACGGCTTTGTTAAATGGTAAAAATTAGGTATAACTTGACTTAATAAAGTATAAAAAAATGAAATGTGTTTGATTACATATTGGCCTTATTGGTGTGGTTGTTAGTCGATAGATAAAGAACATGCTTTATGATTGGTTTTGGTTAATTTGAGAGGCATGATTTGGGTTATAATGCATGTTTATGTTTGGTTACTTTTATGTGAATTAAATGCATATATGTTTATGATGTGTTCATTGTTTGGGTAATGGGATTGAATAATTTCATTATTATTGAATAGAGAATTTATAAGAAATTTTAAATCTTATGTAATCGAATAGATATTTAATTCATTAGTTAAGTGTATGTATTTTGACTATGGTATTTGGATATGTGAGATAAGTGAAATATTAGTTGTAATTTATGTTCAAGATGTTTTAGATTGATAAATTTTATGTGCATAGTCTTGTGATGAATTAAAATGGCTAAGTATTTGGTAAATTTGGTAATTGTTAAATAAACGAAATAGAATCAATGGATGTATTAGTGCATGATAGGCATGAGATGATTATATGTTCGAACATACATAGGTTATTATGATTCGGTTATAATGGCAAAATATACAGCTCTAATTTGTTTGAATGATTCAATATACATAAACGAACCTTAGTTTGATTATAAAGCATGCGATTTTGTGTACTATGAATTGTTTTTTTTTTTTTTTGTTCATGAATGTTAAATGTGAGTACAGTGACATACGTATGTTATTATAATATTTAGGTTATGTACAGCTTCGATGTGATATGTTTAAAAAATAATAATATGTCTGTTTTGAGCTATGTTTTGTTTGGTAGTACCTCGTAACCCTAATCCAATGACGAATACGTGTTAGGGTGTTGCAGTGTTGATACAAGAGGGTAAGGTGGTAGCGTATGCGTCTCGTCAGCTTAAGACTCATGAGGCGAATTATCCGACGTATAGCTTGAAATTGGCCGAGGTGGTATTTGTAGTGAAAATCCGGAGGCATTACCTGTATGGTGAGAAGTGTATCATTGACACTGATCACAAGAGCCTCAGTTACCTCCTCACTCAGAAGGAGCTAAACCTTAGGCGGCGTAGGTGGATTAAGCTGCTTAAGGACTACGACTGTGCGATTGAATACCATCCTTGTAAGGCCAATGTGGTGGCCGACACGCTGAGCCGTAGGACTATGACTGATCTGAGGGAAATGTTTGCTCACCTCAGTTTATTTGATGATGATTGTCTGTTGGCCGAACTTCAAGTTAAACCGACGTGGATAGAGCAGATTAAGGGTAAACAGTTGGAGGACGAGTCTTTGGGTCTTCGCTTTCGACAGATTGAGAGTAGGAATACTGTGGATTTTGGACTGAATAGCGAATGGGTACTCTTTTTCTGTGGGAGAATCTGTGTACCAAATGATACCGAGTTAAGCTAGTCTATACTGCAAGAGGCACATAGTAGCCCTTATGCTATGCATCATGGCAGAAATAAGATGTACCGAGACCTTCGCGAGTTATATTGGTGGCCAGGTCTTAAGCGTGAGGTTACAGACTTTATGGGTAAATGTCTAACATATCAGCATGTTAAGGCTGAGCATCAGTTACCTTCGGGGTTGCTTTAGCCAGTTAAGATTCCACTTTGGAAGTGGGAGCGAGTGACTATGGACTTCGTTATGGGTTACCCTTCACACTCACTAAGAAGGATTCGGTATGGGTCATCTTGGATTAATTAACCAAGTCCGCCCATTTCATACCGGTTCGTACTGACTACTCTCTGTAAAAGCTAGCTATGCTGTATGTGTCTGAGATAGTGAGACTACATGGGGTACCGATTTTGATAATATCTTATAGGATCCTCGTTTCACGTCTTGGTTCTGGAAAAAGTTACATGAAGCTCTGGGTACAAGAAATCCTCAGGATGACGGTCAGTCAAAGAGGGTAATTCAAATACTAGAGGACATGTTGAAAAGTTGTGTGATTGGCTTCTGAGGCAGTTAGGAGGA
Source organism: Gossypium rotundifolium (assembly GCA_025506655.1). NCBI lineage: Eukaryota > Viridiplantae > Streptophyta > Magnoliopsida > Malvales > Malvaceae > Gossypium > Gossypium rotundifolium. The sequence goes on from CP106723.1 coordinate 54,177,321, forward strand.
TTACCTACCACTAGCAGAGTTTAATTATAGCAACAGCTATCAATTTATCATTCAGATGGCACTGTAAGAGGCATTATATAGTCGTAGGTGTCACACACCTTCATGTTGGACTGAGTTGGGCGAGCGGCGTGTTTTGGCTCTAAACTGCTTTCTGATACCGAGGATAAAGTTAAACTGATTCAAGATCAATTGAAAGCGGTAGCTGATAAGTAGAAGTCATACGCAGCCCTGAAGCGACATGAAATTTAGTATTCTGTGGGAGACATCGTTTTCCTTAAGGCCTCGCCATGGAAGAAGGTATTGAGATTTGGTCGTAAGGGCAAGTTGAGCCTTAGATTCATTGGGCCTTATCGTATTCTGAAGCATGTAAGACTAGTTGCTTACCAATTGGAGTTACCTCTAGAGTTAGATCAGATTCACGACGTGTTCAACGTCTCTATGTTGAAGCACTACCGCTCTGATTCCACGTATATTGTTCTAGTTGAGAAGATCGAGGTTAGGCCAGATCTGACCTTCGAGGAGGAGCCAGTCTAGATATTGGATCACGATGTAAAGGTTCTGAGAAGAAAGTCCATGCCACTGATTAAAGTTCTTTGGCGTAATCATAGTTCGGAGGAGGCAACGTGGGAGCCTGAGGATGCGATGCTGACAGCAGTATCCTCATCTGTTCTGATCAGGTAAAAATTTCAAGGCCGAAATTTTCTTTTAGGGGTAGAGTTGTAACACCCAAAAAATCTCTTATATATTTATTTTCATATGTTTGTGACACAATTGTATGTTTGCTTCAGTGGTTAAATATTCTGAGAAGTGTCTAAGAGGTCCCAAGTTCAAACATTAGCTTGGGCAAATTATTTTTTTAAAATGAATAAACCCCTATCTTTAATCAGTAGACTTATAAATATATGTTGGTAAAAATGTCAGAATAGGCCTGCTGGTCTGGTGGATAAGTGGAGGTTAGTTGTGCTGGGGGTCAGGAGTTCGAGTCTCTATGCAAGCGAAGGATTTAATTTTGCTAGATGCCGTAGAGGTGTTTGAGTGGAGTCAGAATTCTGAAGAGAGTGGGGTGAGTAGTGGATGGTTTGGAGTGTTTGAGAGGTGTAGGGAAGTGTGGGAGCGAATTTAAGGATAGGGGGATTTAATTGAGTGATTTAGGGGTAGTGGAGATTAAGTAGAATTCTGTGCTTCCCAAAAATTTCTACCATTCAGAGAAAAAGGTGAGCAAACGTTCCTTCCTCCCTTGGTGAATCTTCCCCTCTCTGTAACTCCCCTTACCAGTAATCCCCATCGAATCGAGCACGAGGCATGACCACACAAAACTACTTGATTGCCTCATAGGCTCAACGCAACTACTCTCCTTAAGTCACTACAATAACTTCTTTTTTCAACTTACGGGACCTCCCTCATACACACGAGAACACTCGATACTATGTCGGGAACTTTTGAAATTTACAATTATTATATATTTTTTTATACAGGGATCACACGCCCGTGTAAAATTAGACACGCTTGTGTGTAGACACACACGCCCATGCTTCTCAACCGTGGTGAATACTGACTACACACACACGGTCTTGAAGCCTAGTCACACGCCCGTGTTTGACACCCGTGGTCTACACTGACTTGGGTCACACGACCTGGACGCACCCATGCGGCTGATCCGTGGTCGCCTCTGATTAGTTCCCCACAGCATGGGCACGCCCTTGTACTTCAATCGTGTGACTATCAAATTCAAGTTTTAAGGTGCAGACCTTACACGGCTTGGGTACACGCCCATGTGTTGGCTGTGGCCTCCACACAGCTTTGACCCACGCCCATGTGTCACACTAAGTGGGTAATTAGCAGGCTATATACCAACCCATTGCCTCCCTAAATGCACACTCTCATACTTTTATTCAAAATAATGTAATTCTTATTTCATAAGCAAGTCTAAGAACTCATTTCCAACATACAAGATAATAGAAGAGGCCTATAATCCATGAATTTCATCTTTATTGAATGAAAAAGGTTTGCCAAGTATTTGCCTAACTTATACGACCATTTACAAAATGACTTACATAGCCAACACTTTAACTAACAATTACAACTTGACAAAATATCCAAGCCTATACATGCCACACTCAAAACAAGTATAAAATTGTTATACCAAAGTGTTACCGATAGTACGATTTTGGACTCCTACAGTCACGATCCTCGAGTTACCTTGGAAATACTACAAGGAATAAGGGCAATAAAAAAGGGGTAAGCATAAAGCTTAGTGAGTTGCATGGAAAAAAATAGCAATCATAATACTCATAAAAATAATTCATCCACGTATCAGCTAACCGTACTCAAGTCAAGACCTCTTGGCAATACTTACTTACAATTGCTCTTATCTAGTACATACCGTACCATATATCGAGCCAATTTTTAGTGACTCATTCACGAGTATCTGTATTCATTCATTCATTTTCATGACTTAAATATCTTTCACATCTCTACTTTTAAATTCCTCTACTTAACCCGCCATTCACAAGGGACAATCAAGGACGTGCGTTTATAGTCACTACTATAAGTATGAAACTAATGCCACATCCACGAGGTGGTCTTACCTAGAGTCTCGTCTAGGTACCAATGCCATATCCCGAATATGGTCTTATATGGGATTACCCCTAGGTGCTAATGCCATATCCCAGATATGGTCTTACACTAGCTCCCGTCTCAATGCCGATGCCATGTTCCAAACATGGTCTTACACTGGCTCTCATAAGGTGGCCGATGCCATGTCCCAGACATAGTCTTACACTGGCTCTCATAAGGTGACCGATGCTATGTCCCAGACATGGTCTTACACTAGCTCTCATAAGATGTGATAGCATTTTCATATCCAACACAATTTTCTCAATTTTATGGGGTATCATGCATCAAAATGATACTAAGCATTCTCAATTATGCTCATATAATATTACATTAATTCACATACAACTTACCTTGTTTTCAAAATGAGCTAGTTCTTCGGTTCAATCCAAGACTTTATTCTTTCCTCGATCGAGGCGGACTCTCGACTCCTTTTGCTCTATAATAGCAAATTAGCTCATTTTAATCACTACATTAATATAAGCATTTCAATAATCATGCTTAAGCAAAATTATAAATTTTCCCTTAGACTTTGGCAAAATGACCATTTTGCCCCTAGGCTCAAAAATAATTTCTAATCACATTTCTACCTTCAACAAGCCTAGGTGAACATTTAATACCCCTATAACCATCATCAAAAATCAATTTTTCACATACTTACTACAAATTTTGAACCCTTTTCATCAAGGTTTCATTTGGTGTTTTTTATGCTAACACCCTTTTCAAAAGTTGTTCATCTAACAACTAAGACTCAAGTTCTTCCATAAGAATGTAGCAATTAACTAAGATAGCTTTCATGGTAGAACTCTAAATCTTTCACAACATTGCACAATAGTCCCCTCATTTGAAAGCTTAAGATTTAGGAGTCTCAAAAGTATAATTATTTTCAAGAAAAGTTCACTAGAACACTTACTTGAATGGATGAGAGCTTGCTAAAATTTTTGAAGTTTTCTACCCCTTGTTGCTTCTAATTTTCGGTGGGAGAGATGAACAAAGAAGATGATATTTTCTCTTTCTTTATTTTAATATTAAACTAGTCAAATTTTGTTACCAACTCTTACTAACTTTGACTAAATTTGTCCATCTTTGTCCCCCTTTAAGACTATGACTGGGCAAGCACAAGACAAAGGCTAAATTGTCTTTTAAAAGCCTCAATTTAAGAGTTTATGGCTATTTTTCATCTTTAGAAATAAAAATGGAACTTTTTCACTTTATGCGATTTAGTCCTTTTTCACGATTGAACACAAAATTGCTAAAATTAAAGCACCAAAATTTTCATGCTCATATGCTATCATTTTCTAAATCATAATATAACATGAAAATAAATTTTCCCAATTCTCAAATTAGCGATTCCGAGATCACTATTCTGACTAGCCCCTAAATCGAGTTGTTACACTCTCTATCTTTTCATTTTTTCTTTTTCACCTTTTTGTTGTTAGCCGAAAATCCCCCACTTGCTATTGTTGTTTTCAAAATTCAGTTTCCCTCTCTATTTCCAAAATTGTGACGCTAGTTTCCCTTCCCCTCAAGCCGACTGTGTGTCATCTTGCTCATCTCTTTGGCCGATTATTGCTAAGTGAGTTCTATTTTATCTTCTGTCCCTTTTCGGCTTTGCACTTCCTTTTCCATCGTTATCTTTTTCCTATTCTTGCTGTCACCCCTTTTGTTGCCTCTTTTCAGTCTTTGTTTCATCATCTCGATTCGTTCTCTCTTGCATTGCCAAATTGCACTCTGCGTTGTCATTAGTTTGGCAAGTGATTTAGGTGTTGTTGTCTCGTTTTATAAGATATTGAATGAAGGGTTGTGTTGATCGATAAGTATGGTTTAATTGAAGTTATAGGGAAATTTGATTTAAGGTTTCACGAAAAGGTTTTGTGACTCTCGTTTTAGGTGGAGATCAAGGGTTGGTTGGTGTATCTTCAAGAATCTAAGGGTGTGTTTTTGTTTGATCTTGGTAAGGGGGTTTCGATTGTTGATCGATTCTTAACTTCGTTAGGTTTGATTGAATAATGAATTAAGTAGTTGACTAATGAGGTTTTGGTTGATCTAGGGTTTTGGAGTACTCGAAATGCGATTTAATTACTAACAAAATTAGGTGTGTAAACACAACTCTGAAAATGAAAACCGGTGAAAAGTCAAAAAATTTAATTGTCGACGCCAAACGGACGTTCAATCGCCCGTGTGGTAGGCCGTGTGATCGAACACGGGCGTGTGATCGATGAGGCTATCCATGTACGATTCATGGGCGGACTAAATTGGGCCATGTGGGCCACACGGGCATGTAGGCCTACACGGGTGTGTGAGATTATTGGGCCAAGTCGTGTGATCTACACGGCCAAGGCCATTTTGGGCCGTGTGGCCCTGACGGGCATATGGGCCCACACGTGCTGACAACATGGGCATGTTGGGCCATTTTCACTATTTTGCTGCTAAGGTTGCACTAGTCACCCAAGACGACTGTGAACCTATGGAAGGGTCGGTAAACATACTTAGACCCCTGATTGAATGAAATGATTAAATGATCGTTATACCCTTATACGATATATATATATATGTATGACTGTATATTACGCATGCTGTTAAAATTGTACCAAATATAAGTATGATACCATGATTTGGCGTGACATGATTGTACGATGCATTGCATGGGGATGGGTTGATATTGATCAGAGGAAGTGTACTGAAAGGCTTCGAGCCTAACTTATTGGCAGCTTAGCTACATATTATTGTATAGTGCCGCACCGGTAATACTTGGAGTGTAGGGATGGGTGGGTTGATTATATCCCCACATAGAGTGTAGGGTTGGATGGAGATGGAGTGTAGAGGCTGGCTAGGTAGGACTTTGTGATTTCATATCTGATACTGTACTGATTACTATACTGTAATGGGCCAAGGTTATGCATGACTGCACCTATACTGAGATGGGCTAAGGCCCTAACTGAAACTGAATTTGATACTGAAAAGGGCTTAGGCCTAGAATGCAATTGCTTCTTGTCTGTTTGTGTACATGGGATTACACATTGAGTTTTCATAAACTCACCCTTCTGATTTATCTGTACAATTTATCCCCAGACATAGGCGGATCGGTGCATTGAAGGACTCAGCGGTGGCCACACGACCTACTTCATTCTACCTTGTACTTAATTATGATTTTGATTTTATGTTGGGATATTTTACTGTATCATGGCCTCTTTGGATTTTTATTTTTAAATTTAGGATTTTTATTGTTTGGATTTATAACTTCTAGTAGTAGGGATAATCTAGTTTTCAAAAAGAATCAAACATTTTAACAAAATACACTCAAATACGCAAACTATTTTTAAAGGCTTCCGCTATAAGTGACGTTTTGAAAATTAATAACTTTTGAAAGAGAATAATTTTGTGATAATGAATTACGTTTTGAAAATGAATGGAACGTCCTAGAATTAACATAAGATAATGAAAAGAGGTTATATAAAAGATGTTTTTTTACGGAAACTCACTTTTTGGAAAACACTACCATGTGGCATCGCCAGATTCAGCCATAACATCTAGGCCGGGTTTGGGGTGTTATATTTACCACCCAAGGTTTTTCATGAGCGCACTACTCATATGGGTATAATGCCTTTTAATGATATTTTGTTTTAGTGAGAGTTTGTATTTTTAAATGCTTTTATGTTATAGGCACATTTTCAGTTATTTCAGTTTACGAAAATTAAGTTTTTTTCTATAAAAATAAAGCTTATTTGGTTTATTCACACTATGATTTTGGTAAAGTTTGATCTCACTAAAGTTAAGGATGACCAATTGGAAATAGGCATGGTTGGATCACATTGCATGTAATTTTCATGCTACACATTCATACTTAATCAATCAATGTTATTTGGTTGTGTTAACATATGGGATCAGGGATGAATTTAGTTATGATTTATGTAACGAAAGTCACATTGGTTCTATGTTAACATAATTAACGGACGAGATTGTTCGAATACCTTTTGGATATGATAGTAAAGTATTGAGCTTATAAGGTTACATAATGATATGTAATTATAGAGTAATTAGTATATATATGTGGTCTAAGTGGGAGATTGTTGGAAAATATGGACATCACATATATAATAAGGGTAATTGCATGTTATTATTTACTATCATAATAGGTTAACCCAAATTAAAATTTATTTAATTTGATTAAGGTTTATTAGGCTTTAATTATTAAATAAAGCATGAGTCAAATATGTGTAGATACTCTAGTAATTAATTTCTAATTAATATTGGGCTGATTAAAATTAAGGTTAAGTGTAAAAGTTATATATTAGGGTTATTGTCCTCAAATTACACATAGGTAACTTTTCTAATATCTCATCTTTAGAAAAGAGAGATAATATTTCAATTACTTGTGTGTTAATTTGGAAGATCAAAACATAAGATCTGAGGATTTCAAAAAAATTAATGGAATCAGTGCGTTTACGCATCTAATTTTGTTCTTAATTTATTCTTAATGATTTGAAATGACAGATCTTGATTTATGATTTATTAAATTTTATATTATATCTTATTGTTTTATGATTCTAGAAACTATGTTTAAAAAAACTAAATTTAAAAGGTTTTTTTTTAACATGTTTTTCATATCAGTATAACCTTTTCTTTTTTTTTTTTTTTTTTTTTTTTCGGTAAGTATAATCCCCTACTCGGATGGATCATTGGGCACAACTTTTTTATAATTGATTGCAGCGGGCTCTTATTTAAACTTTGTTCAGGTAAACCTAATAGTGAGAACACTATGTTATAAATTTCAAAGTGAAGGTGTAAGCCAATTTATAGTATAGAGCCCAACCCAAAACCATATGCTTTCTTAGACTCTTGTTGTTGGCAGTCAACTTCATGGACCTGGCTCTTAATGATAATTCCAAATTTTAATTTCACTCAATTACTTATTTAAACTATTTCTTGGTGTACTTTATTTTATTTATTTATAGATTTAATTGCACAAAATATTCTCAAATTATAACCCTTATTCTAAATTGGTCCTCATACTTTAAAATTTTTAATTATATCATTAAATTATCGATGTTATATCAATAAAGTCGTTCCATTACTAAAATCGTTAATTTAAATATTAAATGAGACGTCAAATCTTGTGAGATATAATTTAAAATGAATATTTTAAAGAAAAATGGACGTTGTAACAATCATGGTTTTAAGGTTTTTGAAGCTTTTATAGAAATCATAATTCACTCAAAGAACATTTTACTTTTCTTTAAAATTTTAATTCTAAATTATGTCACATAATATTTTAAGTGTCACTTAATGATTAAATTAACGATTTTAATAATAAAATGACATAATTAATATAACATGTGGATAGATTTAAATTTAGAATGTTATATATATTAAATATGTTTCAAAATTATATTCTATTAATTATTTAATAAATACAAAATTTTGAAGCAAAACATTTGGGTTTAGTGGACCTCAGAACTCGTATATTGTCTTGGCTGATTTTGGTTGCAATTATTGGCATAGAAATTAAAATTTTCCAATTAGAATAATAATAAAAAGGATGATTGATTATTATTTAGGGTAATCTATAGAATGGCATAATATGTTGTTTAGTTTTACCTCCTAACAATGTGAATTAAAAAAAGGTTAAAACATGAAATAATTATTAGAGAGTGTAGTTTAGATCAACAATCTTATCCAATTAATTGGTTGCATGGATTGCAAAGACAAAATGGTTAACAAAATGAGGGAAAGTAAATCTTAATTATACAATAGGAGAGAAATATAAATTTTTGAGTTGTTGATTAACGTATATATTTTAGATAAAATATTAATATATAAATAATATAAGAGAATATTTATATGAATATATATATATATATATTAAAAATCAGATTATATTTTATTTTTACTCAAAAATAGAAAATTATTGGGACATTGACTTCCCTTATCGAGACATTGACAACCTAGCATCGCGAAATAATGAGGACTCCACGTTTGTATAAATTTATTAGCTATGATATTTATTTACCAATACCCTTATTGTTTTATTTTGAAAGTAAACCTGTACATATAATAATTTTATTTATAAATTCTATTTAAATCAAGAGAAATATTCGTGATATTGATAAGAAATGACAATATTATTCTTTTACAACTTATTTTTTTTTATTTTTTTCTTTCTCCCATTTCACATCCAATAGATACATATAAAAGAACTTTTAACGTCAAGCATAGCATACATATATGTAATGCTGATCAATAATAGATAAACAAATTCCAACTGATTAAATTTTCTACTATTCAAGTTTAAACAAAATCTATTATTTCAATATACTTAGTTAATATACAAATTTTCCATAATTTGTAAAACAGTCCTCGTTGAATTTTACAGATTTTACAAAACAATCCTTGAAATCTATATTTTACAGTTTTTACGATTTAAACTTTAAAATCCAACTTTACACAATTTTTCTATTTTACAATTTAATCTCTAATTTCAAATTACACAATTTTACGATTCAATCCTTATTCTAAAATTTCTCGTTTTACCATATTCAATCACTTTTCACATTTCTCATGTAATATTTTAGCAATTTCATAATTCATCAATTTGTTAACATATTCATTCAACAATATAAATATTAAACTCTAATTTATTTATTTTTACTTATTTAACATTTCACACAAATAATTTCTTTTGCATAATTTTATTTATTCAACTATCACCTTAATTCCACACATAAAAAAAAACTATAACCTTAATCATCATAACAATTGTTAAATCAATGCCCATAATTAATCAAACTCTCCAAATATTCATTTTAATTACTTAAATGTATCCTAACTTTAGACATATATTTTAATTTTCACATATTTTGTCATTAAGCCCTTAACATATCCCTAATATCATACAAATTTCATCCTAATTTATTCTTGTCATATAAAAATAATCATATAAATATACAAATTTGAATAATAATTTCTGTACTAAATATTAGAACATAAATAATTTAAATTACTTACTTTCATCTACATCTTTCCTTAGCTTCTAATCTTCTCCGTGATTCTCCTTCATTTCCTCCTTTCTCTAATTCTTGTAAAGAAACCGCTTTTGGATGAATTTCGTATATCTAAACTACTAAATTTCATGAAAATTTCAATAGAATTCAAGTAGGATTATTATGAAAATTGTTAAAACTCTATTCTCTTTTCTCCTCCTATGCACCCCACGTTGGGTATTTAAAGAAGAGAATTATTTCTCTTCTAATTTCTAGATTTTTGGTAACCTCCCAATCCCGGCCTAAACGTTATAATCAAATCTTGAAGGTTACATTAGCCACCGAAATGGCCTAAACGTTATAATCAAATATTGAAGGTTACATTAGCCACCGAAATGGCTAAGTAAAAACGTTCGGTTGAAAATCGCTATTACTATTCAATTTTCAGGAAAACTTAGTGTGGTTACATAAGGTTTATTAAAAACATCCAGTTGTTAAGTTATTTGTAATTTAAATCCAATTTCATGCAAAAGATGTGTTGCTTGAAAATAAAAACCCTCACTTGTTTATGTCGGTAAACCTTTTGAAAACTGCGTTCAACCATTTTGCTACAGAAAGAGTGTTGCTTTTGGTTTTTGTTTGAAATCCCATATTTTAAATCATATTAGGCCGATTATTAGTTTTGCTCAATTTCCATCCAAAAATCTCATGCATGCAAAAAACCCAACCAAACATAACCCATACCACAATTCATACTTAATAAAATTTATAGTCCCAAAATAAACCAAATAAATTAAGTAAAAGTTAAAATACTTTATTGTTTGAAAATATGGGATACCTCCAAATGCTGAGTCTGACCCTAGTTTTAAGGGTTATCTATAAAGAGTAAACTAGAGGCGAGCTTAAAAAAAAAGCTCAGTGTGAGTCTAAACATGACAACATTGAATAACCAGATAATCAGTCAATTTAACATTCAGTCATTTTAGTAACAATCTTATTATAAAACATGGCATCGTAGCATTCAATTCTCCAATTTCATATACATGGCATGCTTATACACCAATGCAAAGTCCTACCCATTCCTCCGCTGCACACACGAGTTCCTAGAACTCATTATCCAAACGCCAAAACATTAGGAGCCGAAACTCAGTGTGGTTGAACCACCAATATCAATATCATTCTTGTAGAGAAACTACCAATTTGGTTTGTGAATAATTCACCTATAACAATTTTGCAAACAAGCTGCCAATACTCACAATAGTCCAGGGTGCAGCACATTGACTAACCAATATTGTGAACAAAATGCCGGTATTTCAGGGAACTCCTCCGTCATCTAACAAACCCAGTTTTATGCAATACAATATGGCATACTTTCAATGAAGCAAATCATGCTTTTCAATATCAATCTCAATTCGATGACATGCTTATATGCATTAAATTTATCGGTAACAGTGACATGTTTTAATGCTTTCATTATTAACAATCTCAATTAATGACATGCTTTTACAAGCAAACAATAAACAATATCAATCATCAATGTACTTTAATATTACACATCATACAGCTCAAATATCACACAATCAATCACAATTTTAGTCCCTAACATTCGGCCATTACATCTTACTACTTACCAATCTCGATATACCTTTAAATTGTCATCGTCCTTTTGGCCATGCCCAAAATTAGCATACAATATTTACCACATGCGTATAATATATCATTTTTTAAATACTAATACTGTAACACCCCTAACATGTAACCGTCGCCGAAATAGGGTTAAGAGGTATTATCGGACAAACGAAATCATTCACAGTCATTCCAGATCATAGTTCAATAAAACAAATCAAGTGTCCCTTAAACAAGTTTACGAGACCTTAAACTTGTGTTAGAAATAGGCCGGGACTAAACCGAATTCAAACGGAAGTTTCTCAGAAATTTAATTTTTTTTTCAAATTAAAGAGGTCACACGCCTGTGTGGGCAGGCCGTGTGCCTCCCACGGCCTCAGACACGCCCGTGTGTCTAAGCCATGTCAAAACAGGGCATACATACTGACTAATACACATGGCCGTGGACACGTCCGTGTGCCTCACATGTGGTTGACACTGACTTGCACCACACGGCCAATCACACTATAACAGCCCGATTTTGGGACTAGTCAGAATAGTGGTCTCGGGACCACTAAACTGATGTTGAGGGAAATTATTTTAGTATTATTTTATGTATTATGGTATTAATATGTGGCTATATGGAAATTTTGGTGCTTTAATTCTAGCAATAGCATGCCTAATTGTGAAAAATGACTAAATCGCATGAGATGCGAAAGTTCTATTTTATAAGATAAAGGTAACTAATAGTTATAGAATGTAATTTGGAGGATTTTAAAGTGCAATTAGGCCATATTGAGGGTGTTGGCCGGCCATAGGAGGCTAGGGGGATGAGTGCATTAAATTTTGGTCAAATCTGATGATGTAAGGTGGCTAATAAATAAAATAAGATAAGTAAAAGATTTTATCATCTTTTACTATTCACCTTCCTTCTTCCACCGAAAATTGAAGAGAAAATAGAGCTTTTGGGTGTTAAAACTTTCATCCAAGCTATCTCCTTACTAGTAAGTGATTTTGGGTGGTTTTAATTGATGATTTTTGTATTTTTGGAGTCCCTAAAGCTTAAGCTAGCTAATGAGGGGACCAATTTGCAACATGGTTGAAAGTCTAGGGACTTGCCATGGGAGTATTTATGATGTTAACTGGGTTTTTATGGGAGAAAATGAAAGTTAGGGAGATGAGAAAAACTTTTGTGAAAGATGTTTGCATGAAAACACCTAAGTAGACTTAAATGCAAAGAGTGAGATTGTGTCATAAATGCATGAAATAGTTGGAATTTTGAGTAGTTGTAAGAGAAATAAATGTTTATCTAGGCTTGTTTAATGAGAAAATATATTGAAAAATAAATTACGAGCCTAGGGGAAAAATCGTAATTTAGCCAATGTATAAGGGCAAAATGGTCATTTTTCCCAAGTGTAGAAATTGATGTATTATGATCATAGAATGATCTAAATGAATGAATTTCATTGTTATAGATCAAGAAGAGTGCGGAATCAACCTTGACCGTGGGAAAGGCAAGGTGATTGAGTAAATCCCCAGTTAACACGTTTTGCATCGAGGTAAGTTTATGTGTAAACAATACAATTTAGTTATATACATTGTGCTGCTAATTGGTTTATGACATGATTGAGAACATATATGATTCAAGTGGATTGAACGTGGTAGTCATTGAATAATTATTGTATGAATGAAGGAATAGTCGTATAAAAGTGTAAGGACAACACTTGATGGTGGGCTAAGTGCGATACCACCTTATTACTTAATTACGATGGGCTTTGTGAGATACCATCGTCTATTTATCTAATGGTGGGCTATGTGAGATACCACCGTAACCAACCTGTTGGTGGGCTAAGTACGATACCACTTTATTGCTTAATTACGATGGGCTTTGTGAGATACTATCGTCTATTTATCTAATGGTGGGCTATGTGTGATACCACTGTAACCAACCTTTTGGTGGGCTAATTGCAATACCACCTTATTGCTTAATTACAATGGGCTTTGTGCGATACCATCGTCTATTTATCTAATGGTGGGCTATGTGCGAAACCACTGTAACCAACCTTTTGGTGGGCTATGTGCGTTACCACCCCAATAAAAAACTAATGGTGGGCTAAGTGCGGAACCATCAAATAAATTGACTCTAAGTAATAGACTAAGAGATTGTGATGTGTTGTATATTGTAACATTGTGATGCTAAGCGCAGGGGAACCTGTCAATGAATGTATGCATTATGCTAGTGATATGGTTGGAATGTGTGAATGGAGGAAATGAGTAAGCATGATCATGAATGTAGATTGTTTCTTGCTTAGTATATAAAGCTATGAAATTGTTGAATACATGTTAAAATGTTATATTGTTTACCTGTAAACTTACTAAGCTTAAAGCTTACTCCCCTTTCTTTCCCTTGTTTTATAGACCTAAAGAGTCGAGCCGGGATACGTCGATAACTAGAGTCTGCCCACACTATCTGCTCACCTTGGTATATTTAGACTTAGTGATTTTGTGTATGGCATGTATAGGGGCTAGAATAGTTAGATTATTTCGTTATTTTGGCCAAATGTGTATTGGCTCTTGTTAAGACAATTATTTTGTAAATTGCCAAGGTTGATGGCTCACCTTATCATTTATGAAATTATGAGTTACTTGTGGGAGTTTATATTGAAATCATGGATTGTTTATTAGTATGATGAATAAAGGCATGTGGTATGAGCTAGGGGAATGTAAAGAACTTGGCAACAGCCTCGTTCTCGTCCACATGGGTAGGCACACGGGCTTGTGTCTAGGCCATGTGTGACACACGGTCAGCCCACGGGCGTGCAACCCTGCCGTGTGTCCCTTGCATGTTAGCATTTTAAGTCAGGATAGACCACGGACTAACCACATAGGCGTGTCCAGGCCGTGTGAAATTTGTCAGTGTCAACCACGGGTGAAAGACACGGGCATGTCTTGAGGGTACACGGGCGTGTCATATTCCACATGGGCGTGTGCCCTAGCCGTGGGACTTTGGTAGAATGATGAGGTTTTTAGGCACGGTTTGGGCACATGGGCATGTGAGAGTACACACGGGTGTGTGTGTGTCTTCTAACACGGGCGTGTACTCCCTATTTAGTTAATAAAAAATTTTGTGGATCATAGAAGTTTCCGATATAGCCTCGAGAGCCCTCGTATGTACGAGTGAGGTCTCGTAAGTCAAAAATAAGGTTGTTGTAGTGAATCAATGAGAGTAGTCGCGTTGAGCCTAAGTGATGATCAAGTAGTTTAGTACGGTAACGCTTTGTGCCCGATTCCGGTGGAAATTACGGATAAGGGATGTTACACACACGCCTGTGTGTCCAGCCCGCGGTCTAGCCTGGCTTGATTTGTATTACAACCACGAAGAACACGGTCGAGCCACACGTCCGTGTGCTCAACCATGTGGGCAAATATAGGCCCTTTGCAAGGCTAAAATGCCACACACACTTTGGGTCATTCATACAAGTACCTACAAATATCAAACCAAGCACAATTGGTAACCAAAAAACATACCAAACGATCATCCTTTTTATCTCATTCAAGTACATTTCATATCAACATTTTATACACCATTTATCCCAACTAAATCCCAATGTACATTCAAGCATAATTCACCACAAGTTACCATCTCATATTAACATCCATGCATCAAACATATATATACAAATTTTGCATCCTTAAACTTACTACCACCTTGACCATTTCACTAGCTAACAAACCCTACCAAACAAAGCATCAATTGGCTTGATCACTTATACACATCACAACCATTCCACTAGCCATATCACATATTACTCATTCATTACCACACCTAATTCTCTTGAATCAAACTATATCAAACACCATAGCAAATCATACCAAGCTTATCACACACACACACACACACACACACACACACACATATATATATATCATGACCCTAAATTCCATAAACTTAAACATCATAGTTAGCCATTTTCGCATGGCTATATATATATATACACACACATATACATGTCCAAAACCAAACATTCCATCTATGATATACATGCCATATGCCCAAATTCAACTTAGCAAAATACCGAAGTAATCAGTCGATAGTGTGATAGGCTTTGCTGACGATCCCTGAGCTCGTAACGTGACTCCAAAATCTATAAAATAGAGACAAACAAAAACACACACAGAGTAAGCTACTTGAGCTTAGTAAGTCATAATCAGATACATATAATTGTAACAACAATTTCATATCAACAACTTGTAAACTAAGGCAAATTTGCATAATATAAATATACAAGTTATCATTCATTACTATTTCACATTTAACTTTCACATATATATGTCATATGGCCAAATCAATTATATGATCAATTATGCTACCACATATATCATATTCACATACATTATATCAATTAGAATAATCAACTTACCTCATATCCACAACGAAATATAAGAACATACCTGAATCTTTTCTTTCAATTTCACATTCGGTCTTAACTTCACATTGCCCGTTGAACTGTTCGAAATTAAAAAGGATACGTGGATGGTCAGAAGCTCGTATAATGCCAACGTCCCAGACGTGGTCTTACATGTAATCACATATCGATGCCACTGTCCCAGACAGGGTTTTACACGAATCAAATACGATGTCAATGTCCCAGACATGGTCTTACACGTAAACATAAGTCGATGCCAACGTCCCAGACATGGTATTACACGAAAACACATATCGGATATACTATGTCATGACATATGTATCCTATCTATTCCTAAGGTTCATACGGGACTTTCAAACGTTGAATCTCGATCGAATCGAACTTGAAACATAATTCCCTATCTCAAAATCACATTTGGCCAAAGTACACAAATATATATTCGAATAATTCAATTCATCACGTAACGTATATATATATATATATCCTCAATTTAACAACATATAAATGCTTATAGACTTACCTCAGACGTCGACGGTCGGTAAAATCGACTAATCGACTACTTTCGTTTTTCCCCGGTCCAAATCCGATTTCTTTGGTTCTTGATCTAAACATATTCAAATTAAGCTTATTTAAACACCATTCCATTCAATTTTGTCTAAAAACACTTAAATGGGTAAATTACCATTTTGCCCTAACATTTCACACTTTTTACAATTTAGTCCCTATTGCACAAAACACAAAATACACAAAATTTGCACACACTATGCTTAGGCCAAATACTACCCATGCTCATACAAGTCCATACATTTCATTTATTTCACATTTTAGTCCCTCAAAAATTTATTTTTATAATTTAATCCAAATTGCTCAAATTCATCAAAAATTCAAAGACAAAACATGTTAATCTAACACATATATTTCATATTTCATCATCAAACAACACAAACAACAAGCTATCATCAATGGATCAACTCAAAATATTCATCAAAAACAATAATTCAAGCATGGGTTTTGAAGTATTCAAAGCAACGATCTCAAAAATATAGAAATTATCAAAAACTGAACAAAAACTAACCTTGAATCAAGCCAAAATAGGTGCCGAAATTTTGAAGAACATGAAAGCTTTCTTTGCAATATTCGGCCACTTAAAAGATGATAATGACTAATTTTTTTATGTTTTGTTTTATTTTATTATCATTAATTTAACAAATTACCAATTTAACCTTTATAATATTATTATATAAAACACATTAATATGGTTATAAATGTCCTTATGCCATACACTATAGCTAGAATGGACTATTTTCCCTTTAAGGACCTAATATTAAAAAGCCATTAGAAAATTAGCACTTACATATTAATTAGCAAATTTCACATTTTACGCAATTAAGTCCTTTTATTAAATCAGACACTTAAACGACGAAATTAAAACACAAAAATTTAACACAAGCAAATTTACACATAATAAACACTGAAAATAATTTTAAATTATTTTTTGGACTCAAATTTATGGTCCCGAAACCACTATTTCAGTTAGGGTCAAAATCGGGTTGTTACAACTCTCCTCCTTATAGGGATTTTCGTCCTCGAAAATCTTACCGGTGAATAGGTTTGGATAACGCTCTTTCATGGTATCCTCTGACTCCCATGTTGCTTCCTCAACTCTGTGCTTATGCCACAGTACCTTAACTAATGTAATTTTTTTATTTCGCAAATCTTTAATCTCAAGAGCCAGAAAACGAATCGGTTCTTCTTCATATGTCATATCAGAGTTAATCTCAACCTCTGTCAGACTAATCACATGTGAAGAATCGGATCGGTATCTAAGAAGCATCGAAACATGGAATACATTATTGATCTTTTCTAGCTTAGGTGGCAACACCAGCCTATAAGCAACCGGCCCGATACGCTCTATAACCTCGTACGACCCAATAAATCTTGGACTCAACTTGCCTTTACGATCAAATTTGAGTATTTTCTTCCATGGTGTGACTTTCAAAAACGCTTTATCTCCGATCTGAAATTCAATATCCTTATGTTTTAAATTCGCATATGACTTTTGATGATATGATGTAGCTTTCAAACTGTCACGAATCACAATCACTTTCTGTTCAGTCTCTCTGATCAAGTCAACCCCGTGTATCTTATTTTCACTAAGCTTAGTCCAATATAATGGTATACGACATTTATGACCGTACAAAGCCTTATAAAGTGCCATTTTAATACTAGATTGAAAGCTATTATTATAAGCAAATTCAATTAAAGGTAAGTATCGTTCCCACGTACCTTCAAACTCGAGAATGCAAATCTCAACATATCCTCAAGTACCTAAATGATTCGTTAGGACTGACCATCTGCTTGCGGATGAAAAGTATTGCTAAACTGTAGTTTCATACCTAAAGCATCTTGCAATTTCTTCCAAAACCGCGATGTGAACCTTAGGTATCGGTCTGAAACAATAAAAATAAGCACTTCGCAATCTCACAATCTGAGAAATGTATAATTTAGCCAACTTATCAAGCGAATAATTTGTACGAATTGGAATAAAGTGAGCCGATTTAACCAATCTATCCATAATTACCAAGATTGCATCTTTCTTGCTCAATGTCAACGGTAAACCAGATACAAAATCTATCGTGATTCTGTCCCATTTCCATTCAGGTATCATGATCGGCTGAAGTAACCCAGAAGGTACCTGATGCTTAGCTTTTACTTGTTGACAGACTAAACATTTCGAAACAAAGTCAGAAATGTCTCGTTTCATACCAGGCCACCAATAAAGTTGTTTCAAATCATTATACATTTTCGTACTACCGGATGAATAGATAACCGACTGTTGTGAGCTTCATTCAAAATCATCTCAATCAACTTTGAGTTTCTAGGAAAACATATTCGATTTCTGAACCTCAAACAACCATTTTCATCAACTCGAAATTTAGATTCAACATTCGTTTCACACTGAACTCGCTTTGCTATCAGATCGTTATCAACTTTCTCAGTATCACAAATTTGTTGAACAAATAACAATCTTGTTTTTAATTCGGCTATTATCGAACCATCATCAGATATAACCATATGTGCATTCATTGCACGCAAAGCAAATATTTATTTTCGACTTAAAGCATCATCAACAACATTAGCCTTTCCGGATGATATTCAATCACCTACTCGTAGTCTTTTAATAACTCTAACCAACGATGTTGTCTCAAATTCAGATCTTTCTGAGTCATCAAATACTTCAGACTTTTATTATCAGAATAAACATGACATTTCTCACCGAACAGATAGTGACGCCAAATCTTCAATGCGAACACAATAGCTATTAATTCTAAATCATGTGTTGGATAGTTCTTTTCGTGCGACTTTAACTGTCTCGAGGCATAAGCTATAACTTTTCCTTCCTGCATCAAAACACAACCCAGACCACTCAAAGATGCATCACTATAAATGACAAATTCTTTACCCGATTCTGGCTAAACTAACACTGGAGATTCGGTCAAAAGAGCTTTCAACTGATCGAAACTTTTCTGACACTTTTCTGACCACTCAAACTTAACATCTTTCTGTACCAGCTTTGTCATCGGTGTCACGATCATAGAGAAACCTTTCACGAACCATCCATAATAACCAGCAAGTCCCAGAAAGCTTCGAAATCGATCAAGTATAACTGAAATTTTACTCGGATCAACCCGAATACCCGATGCTGATACAATATGGCCCAGAAAATTGACTTCGCGTAACCAGAACTCACATTTACTGAACTTTGCATACAACTGTTTATCTCGCAAAGTCTGTAACACAAGTCTCAGATGTTCGGCATGCTCGGTTTCATCATGGGAGTAAATCAAAATATCATATATAAATACTACCACAAACCGATCTAGATACTGTCTGAAAATTCGATTCATCAAATCCATGAAAACAGCAGGTGCATTAGTGAGTCCGAAAGGCATAATCAAAACTTATAGTGTCCGTACCTCGTTCGAAAAGTAGTATTTGGCACATCAGAGTCTATAACTCGCAACTAATAGTAGCCTGATCTCAAATCTATTTTTAAAAATACTGTATCCTCTTTTAACTATTCGAACAGATCGTCAATCCGTGGGAAAGGATACTTATTCTTTATAGTCACTTTATTAAGCTGTCTGTAGTCGATACACATTCTCATAGTTTCGTCTTTCTTTTTCACAAATAAAACCGGTGCATCCTAGGGAGAGAAACTCGGTCGTGCAAAACCTATATCTGTCAACTCTTGCAACTGAGCTTTCAATTCTTTTAATTTCGTAGGTGCCATTCTGTACGGAGCTATCGAAATCAGAGTTGTCCTTGGCACTAATTCAATACCAAACTCTACCTCTTGGATCGATGGCAAACCGGCAATTCTTCAGGAAACACATCCGGATACTCACACACAACAGGTACTAATACAATCTTCTTTTCGATCACTTTAGAGTCAAGCACATAAGTAAGGTAAGCTTCGCAAGGCAAACCATTCAGATCATTAGATTCAATCTGAATAATCTCATCATTTTAACATCATAAATCAATAGTCTTCCGTTTGCAGTTCACAATAGCATCATGCAAAGTCAACCAATCCATACCCAAAATTATATCAAACTCGTTGAATGGAAACAACATTAAATCAGCCGGAAAACATGAATCTCGAATCATCAATGGACAAAACACATTGGCCTAAGAGGTTCAATACTTTAATCACAAACTCAGTAAACTCTACAGGCAAAGTCTTACTGAATACCAAAGTCTCACACACATAAGAATGAGTTGAACCATGATCAATTAAGGCAATAACAGTAGTATCATAAAGAGTGAAAATACCAGTAATAACATCCGGGGATGAGGCCTCCTCGCCTGCGCGAATAGCATAGGCTCTGGCATGTGTACGAGCCTTGGATCTCATAGCTGTATCTTTGGTCCCTCTCTGACTACCACTCACATTACTCATATTTTTAGGTGGTTTACCTCAAGCTGCAGTGTTACTCGATCTTATATTCTATACCAAATTTTTCTTCACTAACTCTGGGCACTCACAAATGAAATGATCCATCGATCCACATTTAAAACAGGCCCGATCATGCAATCTGAACTGTCGGGATGTCGTTTACCACAATGTTCATACTCGGGTTGATTTGATCTGACATTACCCACGCTAGCTACTGAGGTAGCTCTCGAGCTCACAAGTGGTCTATCTCGATCGCGTCTAGAATAACCCGCAGTAGTCTTCGAAAAGCTAGCATCATCTTGGAACTTCTTTGAGGTCGACTGAAATGACTTACTGAATGGTCTCTTACGTGAATCTCTAGCTTTAGAATTAGCTTTTCTTTTCTCTATCCCGAGCTCTTCAGCTTTGCAAGCTCGCTCAACAAGTATTACAAACTCTTTTATCTTAAGTATGTTAACTAACAGTTTAATGTCTTCATTCAGCCCATCTTAAAATCTTTTACAAATAATAGCCTCTGTAGAAACACACTCTCTGGCATACCGACTGAGTCTCACAAATTTTCGCTCATACTCTGTCACCGTCATCCATCCCTGTTTCAATTCAAGAAATTCTTTGTGTTTTGATCGATAAATCTTTGGCTAATGTATTTCTTACGGAACTCAGTCTAAAAGAATTATTAGGTTAGTTGTTCTCTTGGAACCACCAATATTAGTGTATTCCACTAGTGAAATGCAGTGTCCCGTAGCAACTATATAGCACATTTTAAGCACTCATCAGGGGTGCAAGATAACTAATTAAACACCCGTATAGTATTATCGAGCTAGAATCCAGCTCGCTCAGCATCATCATCATCAGCAGCTCTAAATTTTTCAGCTTTGTGTTTTCTGATTTTATCAACAGGAGGCTTAGACAATCTCAACAAATCACTCACTTGAGGTATAACAGGTATCGAAGATCGATTAGTTGGAGGCGGAGGTTACTGTGCAGTCGGATTAGTCCGGATATATTGAGTAAACCAGTCATTCATCATTTGGAAAAAGGCTTGTCTAGCCTCTCCTTCCTGGTTACTCGAAGCCGGTCGAGATTCAACCAATGTTGTCCCTTACGCGGGAGCAGGTGCTATTCTCTAGACATCATCAGCTACGGCTCGATCGGATCTATTACTATACGAAAACACATTTTTAGATGTCATAAGTCATCACACTATCATAGTATAAAATATGGCATGTATAGCTAGACTCATACGCTCTACATTAGTCTTAGAATCGACTAAACCTTAGCTCTGATACCAATCAAATTGTAACACCCCTAACCCGTAACCGTCGCTGGAATAGGGTTTAGAGGTTTTACCGGACAAACGAAATCATTCACAGTCATTCTAGATCACAATTCAATAAAACAAATCTAAGTGTCCCTTAAACAGGTCTACGAGACCTTAAGCTTGCATTAGAAATAGGCAGGGACTAAACTGAATTCAAACGAAGTTTCTCAAAAATTTAAATTTTTTTCCAAATTACAGAGGTCACAAGCCCGTGTGGGAAGGCCGTGTGCCTCCTACGGCCTCAGACATGTCCGTGTATCTAAGCCGTGTCAAAACAAGGCATACATACTGACTATTCCACACGGCCGCGACACGCCCGTGTGCCTCACCTGTGGTCGACATTGACTTGCACCACACGGCAAGTCACACGCCCGTGTGTCCAGACCGTGGTCTAGCCTGACTTGATTTGTATTAATACCACGAGGAACACGGTCGAGCCATACGCCCTTGTGCTCAACCGTGTGGGCAAATATAGGCCCTTTGCAAGGCCAAAATGCCACCCACACTTTGGCTCATTCATACAAGTACCTACAAATATCAAACCAAGCACAATTGGCAACCAAAAACATACCAAATGATCATCATTTTTATCTCATTCAAATATATTTCATACCAACATTTTATAGACCATTTATCCTAACTAAATCCCAATGTACATTCGAGCATAATTCACCACAAGTTACCATCTTATATTAACATCCATGCATCAAACATATATATACAAATTTTGCATCCTTAAACTTACTACCACCTTGACCATTTCACTAGCTAACAAACCCTACCAAACAAAGCATCAATTGGCTTGATCACTTATACACATCACAATCATTCCACTAGCCATATCACATATTACTCATTCATTACCACACCTAATTCTCTTGAATCAAACTATATCAAACACCATAGCAAATCATACCAAGCTTTTCACACACACATATATATAAATCATGACCCTAAATTCCATAAACTTAAACATCATAGTTAGCCATTTTTGCATGGCTATATATATATATATATATATACATGTCCAAAACCAAACATTTCATCAATGCTATACATGCCATATGCCCAAATTCAACTTAGCAAAATACCGAAGTAATCAGTCGATAGTGTGATAGGCTTTGCTGACGATCCCCGAGCTCGTAACGTGACTCCAAAATCTATAAAATAGAGACAAACAAAAACACACACAGAGTAAGCTACTTGAGCTTAGTAATTCATAAGCAAATTGTAAACTAAGGCAAATTTGCATAATATTAATATACAAGTTATCATTCATTACTATTTCACATTTAACTTTTACATATATATGTTATATGGCCAAATCAATTATATGATCAATTATGCTACCACATATATCATATTCACATACATTATATCAAATTCGAATAATCAACTTACCTCATATCCAAAACGAAATATAAGAACATACCTGAACCTTTTATTTCAATTTCACATCCGGTCTTAACTTCACATTGCCCATTGAACCGTTCAAATTAAAAAGGATACGGGATGGTCGAAGCTCGTACAATGCCAACGTCCCAGACGTGGTCTTACATGTAATCACATATCGATGCCACTGTCCTAGACAGGGTCTTACACGAATCAAATACGATGTCAATGTCCCAGACATGGTCTTACACGTAAACACAAGTCGATGCCAACGTCCCAGACATGGTCTTACACGAAAACACATATCGGATATACTATGTCATGACATATGTATCCTATCTATTCCTAAGGTTCATACGGGACTTTCGAACGTTGAATCTTGATCGAATCGAACTTGAAACATAATTCCCTATCTCAAAATCACATTTGGCCAAAGTACACAAATATATATTCGAATAATTCAATTCATCACGTAACATATATATATCCTCAATTTAACAACATATAAATGCTTATAGACTTACCTCGGACGTTGACGGTCGGTAAAATCGACTAATCGACTACTTTTGTTTTTCCCCGGTCCAAATCTGATTTCTTTGGTTCTTGATCTAAACATATTCAAATTAAGCTTATTTAAACACCATTCCATTCAATTTAGTCTAAAAACACTTAAATGGGTAAATTAGCATTTTGCCCCTAACATTTCATACTTTTTACAATTTAGTCCCTATTGCACAAAACACAAAATACACAAAATTTGCACACACTATGCTTAGGCCGAATACTACCCATGCTCATACAAGTCCATACATTTCATTTATTTCACATTTTAGTCCCTCAAAATTTTTTTACAATTTAATCCAAATTCATGAAAAATTCAAAGACAAAACATGTTAATCTAACACATATATTTCATATTTTATCATCAAACAACACAAAAAACAAACTATCATCAATTGCTCAACTCAAAATATTCATCAAAATAAAAAATTCAAGCATGGGCTTTGAAGTATTCAAAGCAACGATCTCAAAAACATAGAAATTATCAAAAATCGAATAAAAACTAACCTTGAATCAAGCCAAAATAGGTGCCGAAATTTTGAAGAACATGAAAGCTTTCTTCTTTGCAATATTCGGCCACTTAAAATATGATAATGGCTAATTTTTTTATGTTTTGTTTTATTTTATTATCATTAATTTAACAAATTACCAATTTAACTTTTATAATATTATTATATAAAACACATTAATATGGTTATAAATGTCCTTATGTCGTCCACTATAACTAGAATAGACTATTTGCCCTTTAAGGACCTAATATTAAAAAGCCATTAGCAAATTAGCACTTACACATTAATTAGCAAATTTCACATTTTATACAATTAAGTCCTTTTATTAAATCGGACACTTAAATGACAAAATTAAAACACGAAAATTTAACACAAGCAAATTCACACATAATAAACACTAAAAATAATTTTAAATTATTTTTTAGACTCAAATTTATGGTCCCAAAACCACTATTCCGATTAGGGTCAAAATCGGGCTGTTACAAATACACACAAAGATCAAACCTACACCTGATTTACACAAGTCTAATGCACTAACGTAAACCACAACTTCTACAACTTAGATCTAGATAGATCTCACTTAGATATTGTTCTGGCTAACACTGGACATACAAAAACTTCTATTGTCATTGCTGGTCCAAGATGTTTAGATTCATTCCTTCAACAAAAAATGATACAAAAAATCAACATAAAAAGATTGGCTATGGCTGTAATGCCCTTAACTCAATCCGGTTCATCGGATCCTGGTCTCGGGAGTTAGCACACTAGAACAGACATAAATTTACAACTTTGAATAGTTTATGAATTGTTATGACCACATAAACATTAAAGATATATATATACATATACAATGTTAAGTAGAGAAATTTAATTACCACAATTATCATCTTATATCATATCTAATTACAATTATCCTAAATATAGACTCATATACAATACTATTTATTTTTATACACCACCAAACATGTTATGTATGCATAATAACCCGATGCGCCACCTCATTAACGTGGTCCTGGCATCGTCCCTCTTAACATAGTCTCTTAGCATACTAACTTGAAACAAACATACACATAGGTAAGTTCCTAAGAACATAGTGGGAAAAACACCTTTTACCTTAGCTGATACAAGCACAATGTAGCTAGTGATTCATGATGTCTATCTTACTATCCTTTGACGTCTGACTTGGTTTTGGTGAATACCTCCCACAATCTAATCTTTTTGTAAACACTAACTATCATACTTTACTTTAAACCCATTTATATTTCCCATTAATTACTCAAATTCTTCATTCATATCTTTCAATCTTAATATTCACATAACCATACCAATTTCCTTTCAATAACGAGTGCATCCAGACTATCATGTCATGTACATTACAACACTAGGATGAACATAACATCAATATTCTTATTAACACATGCATAGTTGGTGAGTACCTTCTTCGAACATTCGAAATTTAACCCTTAGTCAAAATAATTCTAATTGTCAAATTATTTTTTACCTTTCTACATCTCTTCAATTCCTTACCTTCAGTTAATTCTTAACCTTACATGGTGTTATATCATATAATCAATAGATACCTTATGCCATGCTGATTCTATTGAATACACTTAAGAGCCATACTAAATAAGTTATTTAGCTTAATACAAAACTCTCTACAGAAGACATCCATTAACATACTCCACATATATAGTTCATTTAAAATTTCCTATGAAAATAGTTCCTTCAGAGTTCGCCACGAAGGAAGTTTTTTAGTTGTCGTGTTTATGATATGGATTTGCCTAAACCCACATTACGTGAGGTTTGGTAATCACCATCCATTAGTTCTTTTATAGAGTATGTCATGGCCATGGAGTTTTCCTTTAGAGTTTCATATTGGAGTTCGTATTTTCTATCCTGACAAGCTTCGTCGGATAACATCGCAGTGACCAGACACAGACTCACTTTACAAACTGTTCATGCACTGACACAGTATAAGCCCAACATTATAATACCCTAACATACACCATAAAGATCACACATCTCATAGCATACTTCCAGATAGACATATACAAGCATACTTCAACATCATAGTAGTCATAAACCACTCATCACATACTTGAATTTATCAGATTATATACCATCTATACATATTATTTTCAACAAACATTCATACACTCATAGATTTTCTTTAATAATAATTCATATAGTCGCATATATATCATTTTTATACTGTACTTTTCATGGTTTTAAATTCATAATTTGATTATTTTCCCTATAGATAAGCTTTGATATAAACAATATACATGTAATAGTCAGAATAGGCACTCACTTGATCTTTATATTCTGTAATTTAAAGATCCAGATATTCATCTCGAACCAGCAATAACCGTTACTTAACAACATAATTTCACTATTACTACTCTTGTACAAACAAATTACTTATAATTTCCATTACTAGCAATCCCATGTAGAAACTTTAGACTTGTAGTCTCACTATTCAAATACTAATTATAGATTTACTTATTCAAGACTTAACTTGCAGAGCTGAAATACTTATCCTGATGCGAAATAACCACTGATAACAAAAAAACCATAGCTTCTAAATCATTGATGTGAGATACATTCAGACTTAAGGAAACTATCACTAAATAACACTTAAGGAAGAAGAAGAAAAAAGAAGAACCTTTTAGAACTTATCTCACACATATATATAACTTAACTTACTTAGTGGAGTTTAACAAGAGTTTTATGTTTTAGAACTTGCCTTTTTAATGCCCTACCGTTTCTGAGATAAATATTAATAAATACCATGGAATCACCATTTCACAGCTTGGCTATCTCATTGATTTCTAGCCAAGTTACTTATAATCTAACTAGCATGGTATTTCAGACAAATCATGTGTAATATGCCTTTGACGAATACTTATTCCATATTTACCTTTTATCTTTTAACACGAACTTGTCATTAATATAGCAGAATATCATGAAGTCAAGTTCTTACTTTTTTATGTTGTAGTGGATGCTATACGCCTACACGTATACGCCAAAGCAATCATTTAGGTGGATAACACTACGCCAAATAACTATTTATAGCTATACGTCAAAACTATTGACTTGCTAAATCTGGGGTGTTACAATGGCATTAAACATAAAATGCCAAAATAGAAAAAATAAAAGAAGTGGAAACAACATTAGATTAGGCACATCCTAAAAATTGGGTAAGAAGAAATTGGGTTTCGTAAAACCAAGAGTGGTCACACCCTGATTTTTGAGTTAAGATTGTAAAAATTTTATCAAGTGATTTAGCTTAGTTCAGTGGTTAAGAGATGTTAGTAGTGTGTGAGAGGTTCTGGGTTCGAATCTTTTCCCTTGAATTTTTGTTATTTTGCCTAAACCCCTATCTTTGATCTTGTAGATTATATATTATTTTTGCTCAAGTGGTGTCAAGAATGAGCTTGCTGGTTTAGTGTAAGGCTTCAGCTTATCCAAGGGTATTAAGTTCAAATTTTGTTGTACGTAAGTGGAAATTATTTTTTGTTTTAAACTCTGGGGAAAATCTGATAAGGATAACTAATCAGATTTAGTGGGAGCTAGTGATTATATAGGTGGTTTAGTGGGAGTTAATGGGGATATGGGTGCTTTTAAAAAATATTAAATTTATTTTCCCTAAAAAAATTCCTCTTCTGCAACTGTCTATATTTTCCATTTTCTCTCACGTTCCATTTTTTTTCCATTTTGTGATTTCACGTATCTTCTTTTTCTGAAAAAATTCTTAGTATCCTTTTCGGTTTTCCTTCATTTGTGCTTTTGTAAGTCTCTATTCTCTTTTGGTTAACAACCATTGTTCTGTCATTTTATCGCCTTTTTTACTTTGGGTTGTTCTTGCTGACGATTCACTTCATTTTCTTTTCGTGTGGATTATGTGTGATTAAGTGTTCCGGTTTAGTTCAATGCTCAAATTGTAAGCATTCCCTATTTAATTTCCTTAAAATTTTTATGTGAAGTAAGTGTAAGCTCATTGTGGAGATTTTTATTTAATTGAATTTGGATTTGGTTAGGTGTGAATCATGAGATGAATGCTCTTCTAGCTTCGTAAGTGCGTTTAATTCTCTACCGTTAAGGGTGTTGGATTTACATCTGTGGTGTTAGCATCAAAACTGACCAGGTGTGCAATGAAAACTCGAGAAAACAACAATCGGTGAAAGCCAAAATTGGGACAGTCAATGCCACACAGCCATGTGCCAGGCCATGTGAGTCCCATGGTCTGGGTTATTTGGGTCGTGTGGCCTACACGAGCGTGTGTTAGACCGTGTGGACCACACGGGCTGGGCCAGTCGAGTTGTGTGGTATATTTTCTAAAAATTTTCACCTAGGCCTGTTTGACTTTAAAATTCATAATTAGACCTCCCGTGGGGTCTGTTTGGCTTAAATATGACTCTAAAATGTGTAATCTAATATTTTGCTATGTATGTGATAGGGATATTATTTGTGTTTCAACTACAGGAATGTCTAAAATGTGAAATTCATATTTGGTCTGTGATCTGATAATTCTGTTAATATGTTCTGATGTGAAAAATATATATGACATATGTGCATATGATGTCTGTTAATATTTGCATGTGCATTGGGGTGGGATATGATATGTGATGGAGTAAGTGTGATTCTAGCAGTATTATTGCACCTTTTGGTGGTGTATCCACAATATTTGTTTTGGCAATTTGATTGCAAGTATAGTGGCTCGACCACATATATATGATTCTGGCGGTTTACCGTAACATTTTTGTCTGGCAGCCAAGTTGCACTTATATGAGTGGCATACCACCACGACCAGGTGTGATGGGATGGATAGACTCTTGTAGCCCTAATTGGTGTGATTGGTTGGACGAAGTTGGTGTGTAGCGGATGAGGGTAGGATCTATGTCTGCATCTGTATATAAATTTGTATATGCATCTACATTTGATTATGAGTATACATCTAATTTCGTATATGAGAACATGTCTGAATCTATATATGAAAACGTATCTGGTTGTGTATGTGTTTCTGATTTGTTGCTTGCATGTGTTACACATTGGGCTTCTAGCTCACTCGTTTGTTTAATACGTTTTAGGTGGTCTTCAGACTTAGGACCAGACGGCGTGCGTAAGCTTGGATTGATTTTCTGGTTAAGTAAATAAATCAATTTATGATTAGTTCATTTCTGATCTTCTGGTTTGTAAATTTTTTATGGTTTCTATTCATTTCCGTCAAATTTTGGTATTTTTAACATAAAATGACAATAAAGTATGATTTATCATATTCGAAATCAGTTTTCAAAATTAAAATTTGCTACTACATGACTTAATGGTTTTACTGTGATATAAAAGTATAAATGTATAAGTTTTTTCTAAAATATGTAAGAGCTTTGCCGTATTTATAATTTCAAAACACGTACTAAAATTAGAAGTTTTCAAACGAGATCAAGTTATGAGTTTTTTTGTAAAATAAATATGTTCTGTGCATAATTTTCCAAAAATAATGTATATGTGTTTTGCTTAAAGTTAATATTTTCAGAACTTATGTTTTCTAAAGTGGGATTAAGACTCCTGGGACTTTAAACAAACTAATGTAATTTCTCCAAATTCGGCTGTAACGTCTAGGCCAGGTTTGGGGGTTACAAGATCTCACTATAATCAGACTTATGTTTCACCCATTTACTAGATATGTGATGTTTGGTGATCACAGAGTCGAAAAACCCCTAAGAAATATCAAAGAGGGTTCAGCCAAAGATGTTGCAAAAACCAATAGTAAAAATGAAAGAAATTCGATGAGAAGAAGACTTAGAAAGGCCAGAAATGCAAGAAAGAATATAGTAGCAACCAAAGCTTCAATGTGCGACAATGGAAGGGAAAAAACAATAGGACGACAAGGATGTTTAAATTGGCAGTA
This sequence comes from Gossypium rotundifolium, assembly GCA_025506655.1. Taxonomy (NCBI): domain Eukaryota; kingdom Viridiplantae; phylum Streptophyta; class Magnoliopsida; order Malvales; family Malvaceae; genus Gossypium; species Gossypium rotundifolium. The sequence continues at coordinate 54,207,597 of CP106723.1, forward strand.
GTAAAATTTAAAAAAAAAAAGAGGAAACAATGGTGAAAACGACAGCCACCAACAATGGGAGGAGGATAGAGGAGGTGACACAAAAAGAGGAAGAAAAACTAGGTTTAGGGGTGACAACAGTGGTGTAAGGGAAGGAAAAATTGAGAAAAGATAGGATGGAGGAGGAAGGGATGAAAAAGCAGTGGAAAAAATGAAGGAAAAATTGAAAGAACAAAAATAAAATAGCATTTATACTTAGATCAACAATAAGGGGCAGTACTACTAGGGTTTCTAGGCAAAAATCCAATAAATAAACATTATTCGGGAGAGGGAATTGAACTTGGGTCTCAAGGAAAACTTTACTAACTCTTAATCATCAGGCCAATTACTCAATCTTATTATAATTTTACAACATTTTTAATTAGAAATTCATGGTGTGACAGCTCTCCTCCCTTAAAAGAAATTTTAGCCTCAAAATTTACCTAATTCGATGAATGAAGATACTATTGACGAATTGAGTCCTCCGACTCCCAAGTAGCTTCTTCAATGGCGTGGTTCTGTAAAAGAACTTTAACCAATGGTACCTATTTTCTTCTAAGAACCATTACCTCTTTGTCCAAAATCTGTAAGACTCTTCCTCAAAGGACAAGTCTGGTCTAACCTAAATCACTTCAATCAAGATAATATGAGAATGGTCTGATTGGTACCATCTCAAAATTTATACGTGGAACAAATGATGAATATGGTCCAACTTGAGAGGCAACTCAAGCTGATAAGCCACTGATCCAATTCTATTAAAAATTTGATAGGGTCCAATGAATCTAGGGCTCAACTTGCCCTTTCTCCCAAACCTCAATACATTTTCCCTCGGAGACACTCTTAAGAAAACCCGATCGCTGACACTAAACTTTTAACACCCCTTACCCGTGTTCTACGCCGGAACCGTGCTCAAGCGTTACTTTAATAAAATTCTCATGACCGCCACTTAGGCCCATACAACTACTCTCTCTTGACACCTTAACAACATCATTATTAGCTTATGAGGCCTCACTCATACAGATGAGAACACTCGAGACTATACCGAAACTTTTTCGAATTCTACAAAAATTTTCTCTTTTACACAGGACTTACACGCCCGTGTGTAGATACACACACGCCCATGTGTCACAACTGTAGTGAATTCTGACTACACACACACGATCTCTAAGCCTAGTCACACGCCCGTGTTTGACACCTGTGGACGACACTGACTTGGGTCACACGACCTGGACGCACGCCCATGTGGCTGGTCTATGGTCGCCTCTGACTAGATCCCCACGGCCTGGGCACGCTCGTGTGCTTCAACCGTGTGACCATTCATATCCCAATTTCAAGGTGCAGACTTCACACGGCCTGGGCACACACCCATGGCTTGATCGTGTGTCACACATGGCCTAGACACACGCCCGTGTGCCTACCCATGTGGACAAGAACAAGGCTGTTTGCCAAGGTCCTTGCACCACTATAGCTTACTCTACATGAATCCATTCAACATGCTAATAAACATCTCATAATTTCTCTATATGAATTCCCATAGATGACATTGAAATTTCATAAATAGTAAAATGAGCCAACATTCATGGCAATTTACAAAATAATTGTCTTAGCAAGAGCCAATACACCTTTGGTCAAAATAATAAAATAATCTAACTAGTCTAGCCCCTATACATGCCATTTACAAAATCACTAAGTCTAATTATACCGAAGTAAGCAGATAGTGTGGGCGGTCTCCTGGTTATCGACGTATTTCGGCTCGGCTCTTGAACTCTATAAAATAAGGGAAAGAAAGGGGAGTAAGCTTAAAGCTTAGTAAGTTTACCTTAAAGCTTAGTAAGTTTACATGTAAACAATATAACATTTTAACGTGTATTAAACACTCTCATAGCATTATTTACTACGCAAGAAACAATTTACATTCAAGATCATGCTTACTCACTTCCTCCATTCACACATTCCAACCACATCATAAGCATAATGCATACATTCATTAATGCTTCCCCTGCACTTAGCATCACAAAGTCACATAATACAACGCATCACTATATCATAATACATTACTCATAGTCACATTACTCTATGGTTTCGTACTTAGCCTACCATCAGTCTTTATTAGGATTGTATCGCACATAGCCCACCAAAGGATTAGCTACGGTGGTATCGCACATAGCCCACCAAAAAGGTTAGTTACGGTGGTATCGCACACAGCCTACCAAAGGATTAGCTACGGTGGTATCGCATACAACCCACCAAAAGATAAATAGACGATGGTATCGCACACATCCCATCGTAATTAAGCAACAAGGTTGTATCGCACTTAGCCCACCATCAAGGTTTGATATAACACACTTACATATCCATTCCATCATATATACTAGAGTTATTCAATAACTACCACTTTCTATCTACTTGAATCATACTTTTTTTCAATTATGCTATGCACTAATTAATAGCAATAATGTGCATATAAAATGCATCATTTACACGTAAACTTACCTCGGTGCAAAACGTGTTGATTTGTGGTTTACTCCGTAACCTTGCCTTTTCCCCGGTCAAGGTTAATCCCGCATTCTTCTCCATCTATAACAATAAAATTCATTCATTTAAAACATTTTACGATCATAACACACCAAAATATACACTTAGGCAAAATGACCATTTTACACTTATACCATGGCAAAATTATAATTTTGCCCCTAAGATCGTGAATCATTTTTCACCATATTTTCTAAATAAACAAGCATAGATAAACATTTATTTCTCTTACAACTACTCACCATTCCAACTATTTCATGCATTTATGACACAAATTAAATATTTGCATTCAAACCCTATTTAGGTGTTTTCATGCTAACACCATTCATAAAAGTTGTTTCTCACCTCCCTAACATTCATTTTTTTCCATAAAAACTCAGATAACAACATAAATACTCTCATGGAAAGACCCTATACTTTCAACCATATCTCAAATTAGTCCCCTCATTAGCTAGCTTAAGCTTTGGGAACTCCAAAAACACAAAAATCATCAATTAAAACCACCTAAATCACTTACTACCAAAGAGATGGCTTGGCTAAAAGTTTGAACTCCCAAATGCCCTATTTCCTCTTCAATTTTCAGTAGAAAGAGATGATTGAATAGTAAAAGATGATAGTTTTTCTCTTCCCTTTATTTTATTCATCTTTTTTCACCTAACTCATCCAATTTTGACCAAAATTAAATGCTCTTGTCTCCCCTATGCACATGGCCGGCCATCACTAGGTAAATGGCCTAATTTCACTTTAAAATCCTCCAAATTACCTTCTATAGTTATTAGGTGCCTCTACCTTATAAAATAGAACTTCTGCACTATATACGATTTAGTCCTTTTTTGCAATTAAGCATGCTATCACTCAAATTAATACACCAAAATTTTCATGCATCCATTTAATTGTGCTACAACACATAAAATAACATTAAAATAATTTTCCTCAACCTCGGTTTAGTGGTCTCGAACCTACTGTTCCGACTAGCCCCAAAATCGGGTTGTTACAGAATTCAACTTCCCTTCACTTCATATATGCATAAGACTTCATTTTATGCGAAGCTGCTTTTAATCTTTCCCGAATCAATCTGACTGTACCCTCAGTCTCTTGAACTAACTCTGGACTCCAAACATTTCTCTTCCCCAACTTAGTCCAACATAAAGGACTATGACACTTACAACCATACAAAGCCTCGTAAGGTACCGTCTATATATTGGACTGAAAACTATTATTACAAGTGAATTCAGCTAACAGTAAATGCTCCTTTCAACTACCTTGAAACTTAATCACACAACTTCTTAACATATCCTCAAAAACCTGGATAACGCACTCAAACTGTCCATCTATCTGCGGATGAATGTCGTACTGAACTCCAAACAAGTACCTAGTGCCTCATAAAGTTTTTTCCAAAATCCAGATGTGAAACGTGGATCCCAAACTGAAATAATTGACACATATATATGTTCATTGTGGCCATATCACATGCATGGGGTGGGATATTGTAAGGAGGAAGAATTGGTGGCTTTGTTCACAACCTATATGGCAACTTGTCTACAAATATTGGTGGCTTCGTTCATAACCTACATGGTGGTTTATCCACAACCTACATGGCGGTTTATCCACAACATGGCTGCTTGTCTACGAATATTGGTGACTTCGACCACATATTGGAGTTTTTGGATGAATGAGTTCTGGGGAACTTTTTTTGGAGTGTAGCGGTGATGGATAGGATATTTTATAAAAATTTGCATAATTGTTTTCTGAAAATTGTACTGTCATGATCATATGCATGATATTGATTATGTTGTATGATATTTATGTGCTTATTGTTATTTAACTTGTTATAAGACTTACACTAAGCTTTATACCTCACCCTCTTTAGTTTTTATTTTATTTTACAAATAACCTCGAGGTTAGGATGCGATGACGACATTCGGAGGAGTTTCTTAAAATTATTTTAAATTAAAGTAATTAACTTTTATTTTGATATTTTGGATTCGTAATATGTTTGATTATGGAATGTGGCATGGGACTTTACTTTGGGGATTTTTCATTCTGATTTGCATGATGAATTGCTTGCATGAATTGCTTGCATGACATTAAGTTTTAAAAACTGCATAAATTAGTATTTGATTAATATTGTGCATTAAACTTGATTTTTATTAAAACTTGACAAAATCACTCTTTTTTCGCTACGATAATGAAAATGAGTTTTAGAAAATGCATGACTTAGTTTTTTTTAGGTTTTAAATTATCTATTGATGTTTTATCAAATTTACATGAAATATTGATTTTTAGCAAAATGGTTCATTATGATTTTCGTAAAAATGTATCAATATTACATTTTTCCACTGCAAATCTAAGAAATAAGTTCTTAATAGAATTAAACTTAATTTCAAAATTTATAATGTTTACAAATTAAATTTCTAAAACATTTGATTTTATGAATTCAACATGTTTTTTAAATAGTGACTAATTGTCAAGTTCTTTAGTTTTAAATAACTGATTTTGAAATATAATTGAAATTACTAAAGTTTTGAATAATGATTAAACTTTTACAAAATAAAATATCAAGTCGTTGATTTCTAAAATTTCTTGATTTCACTAGTTTGAAATAATTTAGGCAAATAGTTTAAAAAATTATGTTTGAAAACTACGATAAATTTTATGAACTATTTTGGTGAACAATGTAACTTTCCTAATTCGCCATAGCATCTAGACTAAATTTAGATGTTACATTATAAAAATTAACACAACCATATAAAAAAACTTTTCATTTTTTTGGTAACCAAGACTCTAATAATGTTATTTTGAATGTAAAATCAAAACCATAAACTATATTCTATGAACCAAATATCTCATTAATTGAGTTTGATCTGACTATTAATCATAACTAATTCTCTCTTAACAATTAGTCCTAATAAAACATTAGCTGAATTTCAGGATCCTTGCTTGTGAAGTACGCTGGTATATTCCTTCATAATCCATGTCATGTCTTAAATTATTTAATTTAAAGGACAGCCATCCTTTTAGCCAAATTGTACTCGTGTAACCTTAGTTATATTTTTTCTGACCTTGCAAAGAAATTCAACACCGTATTTTAATATTCAGCACAACTATTATGACATCAAAATATGCTTACTTTTTTTTTCTTTTTCTTTCTATCATCAACTAATTTTAGGTTAAAATACTTAAATATACCAAATATAAATAAAATTTACGGAAAAAGGCCAGTTTTTTTGAAAATTTACGAAAAAGGGCCATTTCCCCACAAATGCGTCCACGTCAGCGCGTTTTGTGGGGAAAAACTAGGAAAGCGCGCCCCTGGAGACGCGCTTTGTGCTACATCAGCAAAGCGCTCTGACGTGGACGCGCTTTGCTGATGTGGCACAAAACGCGTCCCGAGGGGCACGCTTTATCCCTGCAACGGTCAAAAATTTTTTGACTGTTGGGCCTCCAACGGTCAAAAAATAAGCCTAAAAAAACCCCAACCCTTTTATTTTTTTTACACTTTAGTCCTTACTCATTCTTCTCTCAAATTCCTCTCAAATTCCTCTCAAATTTCTCCTTAAGTCCTTGAAACTTCCTCTGAAATTTTGAAACAGTCCTTTAATATTTACAAAAAATCCCCTTTTTTAATTTTTTTAATATATTTTTTTTTGAAACTTTTAAAATTTTCGATCGTATTACCAATGGCCGGGGAATTAATTCGTCTAGACAACAAGCACATCTCCATTGATCAAATGCAAATGGTAAGCTTTAATTTTAATTTTTTAATATTATTTAATATTTTTTAGGTTTATGTAATTTTAATTAATTTTTATTTTATAATTTTTTAAATAGTCTGTAGATTGGGTGTTGCAATGTTATATTCGCAATATGTATGGTCCCCCATCGCCGTTGATTGAGAATTACCTACGGAAGTGGGTTTTTGGTACGTGGCCACAATAGGTCGGGGGTTCAAGTTGGAGCCGACATTGATCAGTGCGTTGATAGAGAGGTGGAGACCCGAGACGTACACTTTCCATCTTCCATGCGGAGAGTGTACCATCACTCTGGAAGATGTGCAGTTGCAGTTGGGATTGCCGGTGGACGGGTTGGTAGTCACCAGGTCCACAACTTCTACCGATTGGATGGCCGTATGCTACAAGCTTATGGGTGCCATTCCGGATAACATTCATGGAGGTCGGATCGAGATGGCCTGGTTACGAGACACATTCCCGGAGCCGAATGATGGTTCGACCGAAATAGAAAGAATACGATATGCTTGGGCATACATTCTTGAGATAATTGGAGGTTATCTGATGCCATACCTATCTAGAAACCTCGTACATTTGAGATGGCTGCTGAAACTTGTTGATCTTATAGCAGTCGGTGAATTGAATTGGGGGTCTGCCGTGCTATCGAAGTTGTATCGGGAGATGTGCGGGGCGATGCGGCCAAGTAAAGCGAAAATCAGAGGTTGCCTATCACTACTGCAGTCATGGGCACGGTTTCGATTTCCATTTTTACGTCCTCGACTCGACCACCCATATTCATTCCCACTGATAACAAGGTAAATTTAATGTTATATTTTACAATTATTATGTAGATTTATAGTATAATTGTATGCTAAAAATTTATTTAATTAGGTGGAACCATTCGGCAGTTATGCTGGAATACCTACCTCGCTTGAAGATATACGGCTTTTATTGGACCAACAGTCGGAATCACAAGTAAGTTTCAAATTTTGTATTTATAATTTAGTATTTTGTATTTAGTGTTTAGTGTTTAGTATTATGTATATAACTAATATTTTGGTAATGTTAATATAGTTTCAATGGACACCGTACGAGGATCTAGCAATTCGGGCAGTAATTTCGGAGGAGTTCTTGCAAAATACAAACATTTGGCACGTGAAGGTCCCATTGATCAACTATGCGATCGTGGAAATAAACCAGTTAGATTGGGTTCTGCGACAATTTGGATTCTGACAATCGATTCGCTTGCCACCTGAGGTGCTCGGTGATGAGCACAAAGTGGACTTACGGCAGTTGCACACGGATTGGCCAAGATTTTGGTCAGCATATATCGAGATGTGGGAGAACCGATATGACTTTTTTACCTATCCGGGAACCGATCGTCATTCCTAAGTTAGTGTGCATGCCGGAATACATGTCATGGTTTAGGATCCATCGTAAGCCATATTTGTTGTCGGAAGAAGAGAGGCAACGACAACTTCGTTAATAAAGGGAACGTCGGGGCCCTTTAAATCCAAGAACAAGGGGTGATGAGATGGGGCCATCAACAGTCCCGACACAGTCACCGAGCCCATCAACAGTGCCTACACGATCATCGGGCCCATCAGTTCAGCCGACGACACCGACATCACAGCCTTTAGCCTTTATGCCAGGTGCGTACCCTAGCCCTTATATGTATCCTAACCCATATATGTTTCCTTTTCCCAGTCCCACCCTAGGTTGGAATGCATGGCCGGGCTCGAGTCCGTTCCCTACTACTCCGACTGGCTAGCCGATCTTGAGGTCGTCGTCGCGTGAGGGATCACAGGAGGCGCCGTCGGGGAGTACTTCTTTTTACCAGTTTCATTCGCCATACGGGATTTAGACACCCCCGCCATGGTTTATGCAAACACCTCCAGGGTCGTTATTTTATCAAGGTGGGTCATCCTCGCAACACCCACAACCAGACCCACTGCCGGAAGAACCAAAATCCCGGCCCGAGGTTCCACGACCCCCGCCGGAAGCTAGAAGAATGAGGAATCCAGCGCGTAATCTCCAACCACCCCCGTGTGGCACTGATTCCGACCGGCATCAACATTGATTCGGATGAGATTTTTTATTTTTTAAATTGTAATAAATTTTTTTTACTTTTTAAATTGTAATAAATTTTTTTTATTTTTAATAAAATAAAAGTTATTTTTATTTGTGTTTGTAATTTAATTTTAATATCTTCACTAAAATAGAAGTTGTTTATTTTTTTTTTGTATGTAATTTAATTTGAATTTTTAATAAAATAAAAGTTATTTTTATTTTTATTTTTGTAATTTAGTTTTAATATATTTAATAAAATAATAGTTGTTTAATTTTTATTGTAATTTAATTTTAATATCTTTAATAAAATAGAAATTGTTTAATTTTTATTGTAATTTAATTTTAATAAATGTAATAAAATAAGAAGTTTTTATTTTTATTTTATTGTAATTTAGTTTTAATATATTTAATAAAGAAGAAGAAGTTTTTATTTTTATTTTTTGCAATTTAGTTTTAATATATTTAATAAAATAAGAAGTTGTTTTTATTTTTTTATTTTTGTAATTTAGTTTTAATATATTTAATAAATAAGAAGTTATTTTTTATTTTTTATTTTTGTAATTTAGTTTTAATATATTTAATAAAATAAGAAGTTGTTTTTATTTTTATTTTTTATTTTTGTAATTTAGTTTTAATATATTTAATAAATAAGAAGTTGTTTTTGTTTTTAGTTTTTGTAATTTAGTTTTAATATATTTAATAAAATAAGAAGTTGTTTTTTTTTTTTGTAATTTAGTTTTAATATATTTAATAAAATAAGAAGTTGTTTTTATTTTTTTTTTTGTAATTTAGTTTTAATATATTTAATAAATAAGAAGTTTTTCTATTTTTATTTTTTGTAATTTAGTTTTAATATATTTAATAAATAAAAAGTTTTTCTATTTTTTATTTTTTGTAATTTAGTTTTAATATATTTAATAAATAAGAAGTTTTTTTATTTTTATTTTTTGTAATTTAGTTTTAATGTATTTAATAAATAAGAAGTTTTTTAATTTTTATTTTTGTAATTTAGTTTTAATGTATTTAATAAATAAGAAGTTTTTTTTATTTTTGTAATTTAGTTTTAATATATTTAATAAAATAATAGTTGCTTTTATGTTTTTTAATTTAATTTTAATATCTTTAATAAAATAGAATTGTTTAATTTTTTTAAATTTAATTTTAAAATAAAAGTCCAATATTTGTAATTTTATTGTAACTTAAAAGGTTTTTTTTCCAAATTAGTCTTTCTGGAAAAGTTCACCGTTTTCATCAACAAATAAATAGAATTTACATTAACACCAAGAGGCAGAAAAAGTTAAGCAGACTGTCAACTATTCCGATTTGGACACGAGCGAGATGTATGGCCTGGGTTCCTACACCATCCGCACAACCTACGTTGGTTGGACGTTTCTCGGATATCCATATTGTTGTGTATTCTAGTCGAGCAAGGTCGACCTTTTGGTTTGCGCCTTAATTGTTTATCCGGCAACAGCTTATACGGTGCAAACGATACCAACGGCCACCTACGTTCATTTGGAACTGGTGGGAATAAGTGTCTCCACACGTTGTACATGCTTTCTATTTTATACACTTCGTCGACATAGCTCATGGGATCAAGACGGAGATTCTGATAAGCCGCAAGTACATGAGCGCATGGGTAACGAAGTGCATCAAATATCCCACAGTCGTAGGTCCTATTCCTTAAGTGCACACGATACTGCCCGCCAACAATACCTTGGTTCGGTCTGTCAAACTCCGTCACATGAAACCATAGGTTGTCGCGATCGTGACACACTGTGTGCATGATGTTGGCCCGTGCCTTCCCCCTGTTAATTTCTCGCAAGACCTTCACGCTCCATACATGGCTTCCTTACATCTGGCCTTTATAACTCACTGCTCGCTTCGAAAATAGTGCCGCTAAATGAAAATATGTCTCTCACACAACCGATGTTATCGGCAGAGGACGCGTTCTTTTAGAACAAAATTTATGCATTCTGCCAGGTTTGTGGTCATATGACCATATCGTAGGCCGTCGTTGTATGCTTGTGTCCACTGTTTGAAAGGAATATTGCATAGGTAGTTTGCGCCTTCTTCGTTATCTGGTCGCAAACTCGCCAACATCTCCTGAAAACGATCCTTATTGATCTCGTACCCTACCAATATACGTTGATAGCGAATATTACATACCACTCTTCAATTGAGAATAAATTGAATATTACAAACGAAATTATATTAATAGATATTACATACCCATATCGGTCACTTGCCATCGCTGACTTTTAGATTGATTTGCCCGTAGTAGTTGGATGCAACATGCCTTAGGTAATATTGATGGTGTGTGCGATGCCACAGGCTTCCCTGGCACTCTATTGTTGCTAGTATTTCAGGGCCCCGATCCGATATAACGCATATATCAGGTTGGGGGAAAACATGCCTCCTTAGCCTAGATAGGAAGAAATCTCAGTCATCAGCTGACTCCCCGGTACTATTGCAAATGCAATCAGGAGGATTCTCCCACTGTCCGTCGTATGCCACAACTAGCAATAGCCGATGCGTATATCTGCCATACAAAAAGGTACCGTCAATTTGTACTAATGGCTTGCAGTATATAAATGCATCTCGGCATTGCTTAAATGTCCAGAAAAATGCTTGAACACTACACATCCACGGAGCAAATGATTGTTGTAGTACGCTGATTCCGTTTCAAGGTCTGTTATGCTGCCTGGGACATATCTCTCCAACACCTGACACCACTGCCACACTTCATTATATAAAGCATCCCATCGGCCATGCAACTTTTCCAACGCCTTCTGCTTGGATATCCAAGCCTTCCTGTAAGAAGGCGTGTACCCCAATTGGCTACGAATATTGCCAATTAAGGCCGGCACTGTAGTCTTCGGATCGGCCTTCACCGTCTGCATTATTAAGTCAGCCAACATGTCTGAATCCATCTTCGAATGATCTTATGTAACACCTATCAACGAAGTATATTAAATAATGCAACATTACGTAATATTAGTATTATTCAAAATCATTGAACACATCGTGATGCTATACCGGCAAGACATGTATGTGGACCTTTGTACTTTTTGATCTCCCACAAGCCTGTCCTTTTCCTCAACGAGGCCATGATTTTTCATAAACATGTACCGTCTTGCACTGCACACTTCGCCTCGTACTTATCGAGCTTGGATTTAACCACGTTGTAGTTAACCCTGTTCTTGATGCTGTATTGTTTCAATGCAGCAAGAAAAACATCCTTGTTGGAAAACTCGTTACCAACTTCTAATTCGCCCGAATCTAATGATGAAGTTGTATGGTAACGCGTCCGGTGTGGTAGTTCAGGAAACTCCAATGCATCGTCTTGAGATAGATTGACATTATGCATGTGGGCTGGAGGCTAGTATGCCCTGAATAGCGGATCTTCTTATTCTTCATCTGAACTGCCCTCAACATCTTCAGGTACTGTTGGAACAGGCTCCGATTCAGAAAATAATCCAACTTCTGTACCATCAGGCCCGGGCTCTCGAGGTGGATCCACATCCGACTTATCATCCGATCCACCATAATCTTCAACGAACGAGGGCCCCTCGTCGGTGGATGTCGTGGGGAGTACATTATCCCTTCTTAAACATCTTTCGTAACGTTCCCAATCATATGTGGATTGCCAACCACTCGAAGTTGATGACGTTTCCCAATATGTATTTCTATCATCGGACGTCGAAGGAAGGATATGCATGTCCCATCCACCAACCGAGTGTCGTGCGGGGTTATGTTTTCCATACACCACCAAACACAAGCACTTTCGTATTCTGCCTCTCACTAACAGAGTGTCGGCTTGGGGTCGTGTACTCCCCCAAATAGAAGTAGATGTTGAGGTCGAAGGAAGATCACTTGGCGATGAAAATTGTACATATACCTCAATATAGGGTGATCCACTGGCAAGATGAGTCTCCACCATTGCCTCAAAGCTCCGAGGACCTTTGATGTCGAATGATTCATATCTCACCGGATCAACCGAAGCGTAAAATCTATACTTAATAGACTAAACTTTCATTGGTGTTGTTCCGAAGATTTTGCGCCTAATTCTTTTCGAAGTTCTAATAAATCTATGTTCCGATTAAAACCCAGTCGCGCTGTGTTCTCCGATAAAAAAACACCATTTTTGGTGTCACAAACCTCACCATCGTAGTAAATAACAAGATTAATACGTTCACTCATTTTCGCTTTATTTTTCTTTTGCCTCAATTTACATTATGCAACCCGAGAATGAAATTTGGCTGATTTATAGTCTAAGGATTGCCACAGACTATCAGTAGCAAAAGAGAGCGCCCACGTGGGAGCTCTTTTTAGTACCCTCACGACAATGCATCCTGCTTGAAGCGTTTTGGGCAATCGTTTGTTCGTAAATTTCTTCTCAAAATTATTTTACGGAGACTCATCAGTAGCAAAAGAGTGTCCACGTGGGAGCTCTTTTCAGATACCATTGTTGACAAGTGCCTCGCTCAAAGCCTTTTGGGCACTGCTTGTTGAAACGTCTTCTCAAAATTATTTTACGGAGATCATCAGAGCAAAAGAGCGCCCACGTATGAGCTCTTTTCAAGACCCTAACGACAAAGCATCCTCGCTTGAAGCGTTTTGGGCAATCGCTTGTTCATAAACGTCTTCTCAAAATTATTTTACTGGAGACTACTGTAGCAAAAGAACGTCCACGTGGGAGCTCTTTTCAATACCCCTGCTGACAATGCATCCTGCTTGAAGCGTTTTGGTCACTATTTGTTTAGAAACGTCTTCTCAAAATTATTTTACCAGAGACTACCGTAACAAAAGAGCGTCCAAGTGGGAGTCTTTTCAGTACCCCTGCTGACAATGCATCCTACTTGAAGCATTTTGGCCACTGTTTGTTCAGAAACGTCTTCTCAAAATTATTTTACTGGAGACTACTGTAGCAAAAGAGCGTCCACATGGGAGCTCTTTTCATTACCCCTGCTGACAGTGCATCCTGCTTGAAGCGTTTTGGCAACTGTTTGTTCAGAAACTTCTTCTCAAAATTATTTTGCCAGATACAACTGTCACAAAAATTCAAATAATTTTTTTTTGCTAATATATTTTGCCCAAAACCCTAAATATATTTTTACTAAAGCCTAGTTAACCCTAATTAACCCTAATTAAATTTTCCCTAAAAATCATAAATCTAACGACCCTAAAAAATCATAAACCTTAGCCCAGAAACCTTAAAATTTCATACTCTAATGCTAAAAACAGTTGGAAAGGCAAGACGGGAAGAGAGGCAAAGCGTGCGGGCCGTGGCGCGCATCCATGTCGGCGCTTTCCTTATAAAACGCTACCTTTCTAATTTTCCCACAATGTCGACGTCGCATTTTGTGGGAAAATGGCCCTTTTTCGTAAATTTTTAAAAAATCGGCCCTTTTTCGTAAAATTTGTTTATTTTTAATATATTTGAGTATTTTACCCCAATTTTAAGATTCAACAAATAAAAGTTATTTAAATAAACCATTTCATATTCTTTATAAACATTGTATGAGGAACATAGTTTTCAACACCGTTGAAGGCGGTGTTAAAACGTAAATCTATTCATGCCTACACACAATCTGTTTTGAATAAAAAATTTTTTAATTTCCAATTGGTTTTATTATGCCCACATTTAAATTAATTTTTATTTCAAATTAATTAAATTGATATATTTAATATTTTATTTTAAAAAGGCAAAATGTCAACTCTAGATAAAGTCAATACTAGTATATACTACTCAACTTTTCATGGTATTGGAATCATAAAATCCAAGTGGTTGTGTAGGCAAGTAAGATCCAATAATACGGCAAGTAGTTGTGTTATAAGATTTGTCAACCTTTTAGATATTTGAAATTTCTACATATTTATCCACACCCATCTTTTAGTTTATAAATAAAGTATTCACTTTATTTGAATTTGTTTCATTCACATAACTTATCTACATGGTTAAGTATGAATCTCTCAATGCATATCAATTAATTTTAATTCAGTTTACATCATAATTGTCTTTATTAAATTAAATCAATTTAAAATTAACTCAAATTCATGTTTAGGTCCACCTCATGGATAAATATATTACAAAGTACAAGTTGAGATTATTTGATAATTATTTACTTTTTTCTTACTTAAAATATTAAGTATATTATTTTTATACGGAGAGATCAACTTACACATATAAAAACTAAATTAATTTTACAAACTTTCATAACTATTTATATACTTAATATTTTAATGATCCAATGTTATATTTTATGGTCTATTCATATAGATCATGCAAATCAAATGTGATGTATTTACCTATTTCATTTTCTTTTATCATATATAATAGGTAATAAATCTATACAGCTATATATGAAAGGGTGGTTGACCTTCCTTTTGTTTACATGTGTTACTACTTTTTTCTTCAAAAATTTGTTTAATTTCAGTATTAGTCTTTCTATTATATTTAAATTTGAAATTTAAACTCTATATTTTAGTTTGTAATATAATTTGGTTTTTATATTTTTATAATGTTATTAGTTAATCCAAATAGTTAGTACTATTAATTTTATAACTATATATAAAAGGAATGTCGTTTTGTTTACATGTATTTGTTTTTCTTTTTTTTTTAACAAAATGTTTAATTTTAATTTTAGTCTTTCTATTATGCTTAAATTTGAAATATAATTTCTATGCTTTAATTTGAAAAATGGTTCGGTCTCTATATTTTAATAATGATTTTAGTTATTCCAAATAGTCAATATTATTAAATTTTTTATTATAAAGTTAAGTGATTATATATAATTTGAATGCCTTAAGGATCTTAGAGAATGATATATTTTTAGATTTGCTTTGCTCTCTCTTTTTTACATTAAAAGAAAATAGTTAAATTTCAATTTTAACCCCTATATTATGTCGAAACTTGGATTGAATCCATATACTTTAACTTTTGACATAATTTCGTTCCTATACTTTTATAGTGTCATTAATGATTCTAAATAATTAATATTTTTAAGTATTTCAATTACAATGTTGACGTCATTTTTCTTAAGAACATTATCCCCAAAAAAAAATATTTTATCATGATGAGTTCAAATGGGTATTTTTAAGAACAAAAATTTATATTAGCATTTTTAAAATTATTTTTTGGGTAAATTAAACCAACAGTCACTCAACTTTAGGGTAGCTGACAAAATAATCACTCAAGTTTCAATTCAGTCACTCAACTTTTGAAAAATAACAAAACAATCATTTTAACCATTTTCTGTTACGAAAAAGTGACATGGTTTTTAAAGGTAGGCTAGCTGTCATTTAAGCAGCCCCAGTTAAGAAGCCTGGGCAGTAGAAGAATAAGAGAAAAAGAAGAAAAAGAGAAGAAAAAGAAAAGAAGAAGAGAACATGGAAGGACTTCGTACCAGCGATTCCCAGGGTCAAAATTCGGGAACTTAAAGACAACTACGCTTCCATGACAGCGGCGCCTCCATGGCCAACACCCTTCTCCACATCATGATTATCGAGGTTCCCACCATACCCATCTTGATGCAGCTGCTAAAACCATTGAACCTGGAGCTATTTTTGCAAGAGAAAGCCATAAGTGCTTTGCATTTGAATCTTTTGTGTGTAAAACAATGTTGGAAGGCTTCGACTTCCCTAGCTTTAGGGTCACAAAATATTCTAACTCAAAAAGACTTGACCCCGAGTAGCATTTCAACACATTTAAGACCCTAAAATCTATACACCTAAATCATTTTTAGCTTAAAACCTAAGCTCTTCTTTAGCTAGATTCATCATAACCAAGTACCTCAACCTTGTCTATGCTAAAATCAAGTGTTCCTTTTTTGGGAACTTGAACCAAAAAAAGCTAGTTACGTCCGGTGGGTTCTCGGATACAACTTTTTTCACAGCTTTTGCAGAGATGTCTAGGTAGTTTTGGCTCTTGCATTGCTTGAGGTTTTGGTTCTTGTGGTTTTTTCATCATCAATCCCCTTTGTGTTTATATAAAAATTATTACCATTTATTTAATATTTTGAGCTTATACACTTGATTTTGGATAACCCTTTTGTGAGATTAAAAAAAATCTCGTTTTTTTATTTATTTTCCAATGAGAAGAGAGAGGGGTCCCGCCGCCGCCGCCCCTGATGGAGAAGAACCCAAATAAAAAGGTGTTCAAAAAATACCATGGGGTAGATTTGCAGCTGAGATCTGAGACCTGTGGAAAAAAGTCGGGTTTGGTTATGTAACAGCCCATTTTTAGTCAAATCAAAACAGTGACTTTGAGACCACAAATTCGAGGTCAAAATAATTACTTTATTATTATTTTAATATCTATTGCATGATATTATGATTGTTTGAAAATTTCGTTAAGAAATTTTATCGTTTGAATGCTCAATTTGATAAAAAAGGACTAAATCGCATAAAGTGTAAAACTTGTGTTCTCTTAGTTAAAGGTTTCTAATGGCTATGGAATCTTAAATTAGAGGTCCTTATGTGGTAAATAGTCCAATAATATGATAGTGGATGATAGTGGCTTGGTAATTTTGAAATTTATGATGTTTTTAAAGGTTAATTTTGGTATTTAGTAATTAAAACTAAAATAAATAAAACAAAACCATATTTTAGTGTTCATCTTCTTCCTTAGCTGAATTTAACAAGAGGAGTACCCATTCTTGGGGTTTTTCATTTGGCCAAGCTTCTATTGCTCATTTAGGTATGGTTTTTGTCCCGTTTTTAATTATTTTTATGTTTTTGAGATCGTTGCAGCTTAATCTAGCTAGCCCATGGATTAATTTGCAAAATTTTTAAAGGTTTAGGGTTTTTCCATTGATGAATACATGTGTATTTTGATGTTTGATGATAGTAAATGTATGGTTGTTGTTAGATAAACAACATTTATAAAGTGATTTTTAGTAAGTTTTCCAATTAGGGATTAAATTGTGAAATGTGTAAATTTTGTGGTTAAATTATGAAATAAATAAAAATATGGGCTGCTATGGGTATATATGAAATTCGGCTAGCATGAATAGGGATTTAATTGCATGAATTTTTATTTTTATAAGATAAGGACTAAATTATAAAAAAGTTGAAATATGAGGGGAAAAAGTGTAAATTTACCATAATATGTTTTATGGGTTAAATTGAATAGAATGAAAATTGAATAAGCTAAATTTGATTACATTTAGATCAAGAAAAGTGAAGTTCGGATCTAGATCGGGGGAAAAATAAAGTGTTGGACTAATCGATATATTTCGTTGTTTTTGCATCCGAGGTAAGTTCATATGTTAATAAGCATTATAGTAATTGAGTTTTAAATGCTTTATATATGAACTGATGATGAATATGATTGTACAAAAATGTTCAACAAAAATTCGACAAAGAGAAATTCCGGTTGAACCTTAGGAATAGATTAGGATATGAATGACATGTCATTAGGGGTTATGTGATTTGGGTGCTGGTCCGTACGTGCTATTGGTGGCTGAGTTATCCGGCATGTCTTGTGGATTCTAGTCAGCTTGTGTGAGCAGCACTGTGTAGCTACGTCATTACCGTCAGATTGTGTGAGTAAACCCGTTGATAGCTCGAGAGTGAGCATTATATGTGATATGAGATTGAGATAGCTTCAGCTATGTATTGGCACTTAGGGTGTGAGATTCCCGAGTATCCGATAGTATTCCAAATGGTTCAACGGGTATATCGAAGATATGAAATGGTAAGAAATAGATATGTATTAGTACAGGTATGTACAGAAACTATATAAGCATTGAATCTATGAAAGTTGTGTGTTCATGGTTAATTATGTGATTGAATATATGTTAATATTGTGATTAAATGTTTTGTACTATATTATGTTCATATTCTTGAATGATAATTGAATGGTGAGCTTTGCTTATTATTTCATACGAGCTTACTAAGCTTTATTGCTTACATTGTTTATTTTTCCGTGTTTTATAGTGAAAATCAAAGCTAGCTCAGATTTGGGAATCGTCAGAGACCTCATCACACTATCAAGCTATCACTTTGGTACTTTTGAATCTATGTATTTGGTTATATGGCATGTATAGTAGTTATGGTCATTTTGATATATAGTTTAGTAATGAATTTAGTCATTTGAAATGGCTTGTAAATGTTAAGTATTTGGTTTTGTGCATAGACATGAGAGTTGGCTTATTTTGGTTTATTTGGTCATGTATATTTATGTGCAAATGGCCTTTGTTATGTGTTTGATAATTGATATGTGATGCTTGTTGAGAAATTGGTATTATGGATACTAAATAGTTGATAATTGAGGATTGGTCTGCTTGTGATTTTGGTAAATTGATGCATAATGGAAAGTGACCATTTAGGTGATGTGAAAATGTAGAATTTGGCATGAATGGAATAGCCTATTTTAATATTTTTGTGTATTGTGGATGATGGTATAGAATTAGCATGATTTAGGCTTGATTGAGATTGTTTTGAATGCTTAATTATGCCTTGTTATGTGTTAATTGGTTTGGTATAGGTGTATGCAATAAGGGTGGTAAGATGGCTTGGTAAATAGCCTATTTTTGTCCACATGGGCAGAGACAAAGCGTGTGTCTCAGTAGTGTATGACACACAGATAGGTGGCATGGCCATAGTTCCCCTGGTGTTTATTTAAAAATCAAGTCAGTATGCTCCACACGGCCCATCATGTTAGGTGGCACGGCCGTGGGTCCCCTGGTGTTTATTTAAAAATCAAGTCAGTATGCTCCACACGGCCAATCACACAGGCGTGTGACTTGGCCATGTGGAATAAGTCAGTATACCCTACAGGTTTGGCACGGCCTAGCACACGGCTTGGCATTTGGGTTTGTGTGGCCATTTCGGAAGGCACGCGAGCTGGTCACACTAGCGTGTGGTTGGCCGTGTGATCCCATTTTGAATGTCCACATGGCCTGCGAAACGGGCGTGTGTGTGGCTGTGTGAGACGCACGGCGAGGCCACACGGGCATGTGTCCCCTGTATTTTGTAAAATTTTCTAAGTTTTTCAAAAATTTCCTGTGTTATCGGTTTAGTCTCGAACCACCTCGAATGCATGTTTTGGGCCTCGTAGGCTCGTATTAGGGGCAATGTGAATGGTTGTGATTGATTTATATTTGGAATGGATAAATGTATGGGAAATGCATGTTTAATTGTGAAATAAGTCCTTTAATGCTCCGTAACCCTATTCTGGCAATAAATACGGGTGAGGGGTGTTACAGGTTAGGTACTTTCAATTCTGCCGAAGAAATGTCTCGAGCTTAAAATACTGCGACGATGACATTGCGTGGACTGAAAGCCAAAACAAATTTCCCAATCAATCCCTCAAATACTACCGCATTTCCGATCGATCACCACCACCGACGGTTATACCGGATGGGTAGTTTTCCATTTTCCCTTCTTCTTTTCTTCTTCTTCTCAATTTCTCTTATTATTCTTTTTACCCTTAACCAATCATCTTTTCTTTTCTTTTCTTTTTGACCCTTTGACTATTTGTCCAACGTGGTAAGTTAACTGGCCACATCAGCTAGGTAACTAGCCATGTTAGCTATCCCGTTAAGTTTGTGATGGAAAATGTTAATGTGTGACTGATGTGTCACTTTTCAATAACATTAGTGGTTGTTTTGTTATTTTTCAAAAGTTGAGTGACAGATTGAAACTTGAGTGACTGTTTTGTCAGCTACCCAAGAGTTGAGTGATTGTTGGTGTAATTTACCCATATTTTTTTATTTCATCACAACCAAGTAAATTCTTTTAAAATTTTAAAATTTCAGGTCAATAAATTTAGCAGAAGAATTTTAACGGTGGTAATAACTGAACTTGATATTTGTAATTTTGAAAAGTAGGGTAACTAAATTTCTTAAAATAAAAGTAAGGAGATTAAATTTCAAAAGTATAAAGACTTTCTATACAAACAAATAATTAACCAATATGAAACATGACAAACCATATTGGTTATTCTTTAATTTTACTTGCACAATAGTTTTGAATAGGACTGGTACTATATTAATTCTATGATATAATATTTTTCTTGATTTACTAGAACTTTTGGAGGGCCAAGCAGTGTGTTTACCTAAGTAGACTTAATTCAGTTTGAAACGTGTTTAGACAAGAAATTTTTATTAGGTTAATATAATATTTAGTACCTAGTTTGATTTTATTGTTTAATTTGTGTTACAGTCCTCGGTAAGCATGTTCTGAAATTCTCCTCCATGATTTCTAATGGAGGAAGGATATTGGTCGGGGAGATTTACAAAAGGAGTGGGCGAGTGGTTACTATTGGATCTTTGTGGTGAAAGTCCAAAACGGTGCAGTTTGTTTGGGGTGAGATTCGTGGTAGGGGAGAGAGCGCAGATAGATGCGCAAGGGGCAGTAGTGCATGATTCAAAAGGCCACAAACGACTTCGGCATGGAGGTAAATGTTCCAATGGGAGGGGTACAAGGGCCGTTTTAGTAGGGAGTGCAGCCATTGGCTTTGTGTTGACTTGTGGTGGCCGACAAGTTTAGGCGTATCATTGCAATTTTTTGGAGTTTTGATAAAGTCTTTTTGTAGTTTCCTTATGCTAATAGGAAACTTTTCTTATAATTTTTATGTTTTTGAAATTATGAAAGTTTGATTTAACTAGTCTGTGTATTAATTTATAAAAATGTTAAAGTTTAAGGAAGTTTTCATTGTTGATTTTTTAAAGTTTTAGGTGTTAAATTGATAGATTCTAAATTTAGATGTGAAAAAGATTAAATTGTAAAGTTAAGTTAATAATTTTATACGCTAGAGATTAAATTGAATAAAATATAAAATTGACAATAGAAATAAGAAATAGGAGATCCATAATGAGTATTTTTGAACTGACCCAAGACCAATCTAATTACTACATAATCATGATATATTGTATTATATAATATTGGATCTACACAGTACTTTATATCGTAACAAACTATAATTAAGAATTAAGTTGATACAAACTACAATTGAACTAAACTCAAATATATTCAAATTTAATAAAAAAAACATAAATGATAAAAGTTAAACTTGAAATAAACTCATAAATGACGCATACTGATAATAAAACTTGGCATATATATATAGCGGTAAATAAGAGCGTGAGATAAATTGTCAAAGCTGTTCGTAACTATAAATTATAATATCTGAAAGAGTCATAAGTTGCCACGTCGGTATGTTATCAGCGTGAATTTATTTGCATACCAAAAATTAATTTATTTAATAAACTAAATGATACGTGTGGAACCTTAATTATTGTCAATGCTAGGACATGCTTCCAAACGTTGACAGGCCAATTTTTTAACACTACTGGCTACATTATTGGATCTTACTTTCCTACATACCCACTTGGATAACATAAATAAATAACGACCAGAAATTTAATTTAAATAATCTTTGGTTAATTAATTTAAAATAATTTATCAATTAAAGTAGCCGTCTTCAACCACATGGAAAAGGATATTGCTCTTTATTTTGTATTAAATGTTAGAATTTGTGGTTGAAATCTTTTATCTTCATAAAAAATTTATTAAGACTGATAGAATTTCATAAATATTAAATATTGAGCAGTTAATTTGAATTATCGATGCTTAAAGTTTAATATTAAATGTAAATAAATAATATCGCTTAGCGGGTGTTATGATAAACTACGAAATAATAATTTTCTTTTTTTTCTAAATAAATTTTAAATTGAACCAGAGTCATTTTAAGATAATAGATTGTATAAATTTGTGATTCCACATTATCTTTATTCCTTTTAATAGAAGAATGACAAATCAGATTTTTTCTTGATTTTTATCTTTTTCCTATTGAAAAAATTTAAATTTAATTAAAAATACTAAAATAAGGAGAAAAATATAATTTATCATTTTCTATTAAAAAAGATTAGAATGATGTGAAATTATAATTTTATACAATCTTTTTCAGTCATTTTAATTATTCAACTTATAAAATAATTATTATACGTTGGTTTGAATTGCCAAGAGGCAAATACCGTACAATTATCGATTAAATTAAAATGAGGGGTATTTAAATGTCATTTTTCTGAGATGCATTTATTCAACTAAATAAGGTAAGCATATTTTGATGTGGTTATTAGATAACAAAGATGGAGTCATCTTAATATCCACATTACACATTTTGTTGGAGGTTACCTTAAAATTTTGGTCAGAAATCAACTCATTTTAGTCTTCCATTTAATTTTTCATCTTTTTTTAGTTATTAAATTTGTATTATTTATCAAATTACCTCAAAATAAATAAAAAAATTGACGTCTGTTTACTTTGCTAAAGTGGTATATTCCCGGATTGCCTCATGGATGCCACCTCAATAATTAATTATTTTTTTGAATATTTACGAATTCAAAAAAATTATTAACATTAATGAAAAAGTATAAAAATATAAAATATTTTTTAAATTTTTAAAATAATTAATTGTTAATGTTAACTTTTCCATCCATTTTGAGAGTGATTTGATAAATAGCACAAGTTCAAAGGCTAGAAGAGACGGAAATTAAACGGAGAGCTAAAATGACTATTCTTTTTTATAGTTAGAGGGTCAAACAAGTTATTATGCCTAAAAACTCAATTGATATTTTACTTCAACAAAATTCAAATAAATTTTATTAACAAAGATAAAATTTATGTTATTTAGGTCTTTTTTATTAAAAAATCTATTATTTATGTTTAAAGTATATTTTATAATGTTAATGAAATTTTAATCGATAAAGATTGAGGTTTTGATTTTAAAGCGTTCAAGTTTGAGTTTTACTACACGCAATTATCATGTGTAACCCTCTAATTTCATCTTGCATATTTGTCATGTGTAAATCTAATTTGGTGAATAGGGTCAAAGCTAGAGATACACTATTAATAAAATAAATAAGTCTTATTCAGTTTAACTAACCTTATAAAAAGGAAGGGTAAAAATATGATAAAGTAAACATTAATTTAAGAATATTACATTACCTAAAAATTTTGTGGTAATAAGATTATCTCCTATATCAGAAAATCTTAACATTGTTGGGTATGTAAACTTTCATGCTTAAACTAATTCTAAAATTTTATATTACAATTAATAGGAATGTGAGAAATGAGGAAATTCATTTTATCTTATCATAGAATTACAACCTCTTCTTCAATACTTATACACCAAAATTAATCACTAACAGAATAGAAAACTACTCTGAACTACTTAACTAACAGTGAACTGTTCTTAACTAATTTACATCAGTTAGTTACTGCTAATAACAATCTGGACGGTAAGGTTGGATGAATCAAATGCCCTTTTAAAATATTTTTAGGGTATTTTGTCCTTAAATTACATAATATAACTAATTTTCTGTCTCAGTTAAACATATAATAATTTTTACTATTTAAATTAAAACAATTTTTTATTTCAAACTATTTTCTAAATTTAAATGACAAATAATTATCGTAGGTGTATAATGTTGTTATGATTTCATTGTTATGTTTAAATTTAGGATTTGATTTTTGTACCTTAATATGATATAAGTTAGTTCCTTTACATAATACGATTTGCTACTTGAAATCGTTTGTATCCTTAATTACTTCAGTTAAAATGTTGGGGTTAAATTTTTTCTTAAAAGTACTCATTCCAACTTCATGCAAATATATACATTTCAGATTAGAAATGTGATTTTTAAGAGGAATTCATGTTATTATTTTAATTGGAATTGTTAAGGATGTTTATTATTTGGACTAAATAATGTCATTGTAAAAGCAAAAGATCAAAGTATGATCAATTAAAATATTAAGACTAAGCCCCAAATGTGAGCATAGTAGAGAGATCGAAATTACAATCTTACTATTATCTTATAATGACAAAAGATGAGTCATGTCGTTAATTAGTCTAAATAATTTCTACCCTTAATAATTTCGGTAACTATCATGTATTTTTAAGAATATAAATACTTACTTTAACTCATCATGTAAAAATAACTTTTTTTTTGTTAAAATAATATTTTTTTAAAAGATCTACGTAAAAAATTAATCAAATTAGTAAAAAGAATGTTAACTATGATAAAGATGAAATTATATTAGAAATTAAAGTAAAAAGGATTAAAAAGGAGATTTGAGCATGAATAAAAAGAAAAGGGCAGGTGTCAGCATAGGGCCTCCCCCATATAGAAAGAAGATTCCAAGTTGTATGCAAAAGAAGCAAGCTAGTATTTTATTAGGAATTGAAGGTGCTAATTCTACGAATGGCTTTTGAAGCTTTATATATTTGAAGTGTTATTTGGTTGATTAAAATACGGTTAGTGATGTGATATCTTATATATTTTTTTCAACTTTTAGATCTGATTTTCCAGATGAAAATCAAAGTTTATGTAAACACTTATCCACTTTTAATTCTATTACCATGTTCTTTGAATCTAGCAAGTCAAAATGGATTTCAATATATTATTCTTTTAATTTTGGTTACTAAAATTATTTGCAAAACTTATTTCTTTTAATCCCTTACAAGTAGGAAAAAAAAAAAAAAGTAATGACGTGGCAAAAGTTAGTAGCCTCATCTATTTATTTGTTTGACGCCATGGAAGAGTTTATATGTAGTTTGTTTTTCTAAATTTGTTCCAACATTTAATTTTTATATTTAGTTGGTATTTAAATTTGTATTTTATATTGATTCCTCCGCAATAAATTAGTTTGTGCTAATATGACATTGATAGTTTATTTAATAATGATACGTGATAGACATAAATTAAAAACTTAAAAATCTTTAAAATATATAAATTAATAAAAAGTATAAACTTTTTCACATCAAGAAAGAAGTTAAACAAATGGGTGTCCAGATATTCTTTAATTTTTAAATAAAATATAATTTATTATTATTTTGAAAATAAAGAATTATAAAATATATAAATTAAAAAGTATTAAAAGTTTTCACCAGACATATAGTTATCTAACTTCAAATGCATCTAAACACATTGTTAATGTGATTTTAGTTCTTTTATATATTTATATTTTTTATAATTTTTAGTTTTTAATATATTTTTGTATTTTTATAAATTTATACAATTTTAATTTTTATTTTTATATTATATACAGTAAAATTTTATATACTTTTCAAATTATTATAAGCTTTTATATATTTTTATAAATTTATACATTTATATATTTGTAAAATAATAAGAACCTAAAATTGATACATATATATTTCTCCTTACTAAAAATATATTTAGAATAAATCTAGACAAATGAATGTTCAGATTCAAATATATCTAGACAACCATTTGATCAAATTCATTCTTAATGTGAAAAATATACTTTTAATTAATTTATATATTTTTAAAGATTTTTTAATTTTTAATTTATGTCCATCACATGTCATATTAAGATGTTGCTATGTATCATCATTGAATCGGCTAAAGTGGCACGTCAAAAATTAATAATGTTAGTGTAGAGAGTACAAAAGTTACAAATTTAAATACCAACTAAATATTTTAAACAAATTTGGGGACAAACTATATATTAGGGCTTAATAAAATTATAAGTAAAATGTAATAAATTCTAATTAATAGAATAAAAAAAGTAAGAATTGAAGATTCAAAACTTCTTGCAACTAAAACCACAAATACAAAGATATGAAATACACCGGTGCTTACTCGAAGCACATTGCTTTTATTAATTAGAGTTAATTATATTTTAATATTTATATATTTGAAGTTTATTAAAGGAAAGTATTTTTTTTAAACACATGTTGTAAGCTTTTGCGAGGAAATCATAAGAAATGAAAATGGTGAGTGAATTATAAAATATAACAGAAATCTGGGCAAGTGCTCAGTTTTCGATGTTAAATTGTGGAGTATTCTTGATGAGCTAACGCTCATCTAAAATAGGAACTTTGATGGTGTGAAGATTCAATCTGATAGTGTGGAGGTGGTCAAGGCCATTCAGAATTTTTCTCTGACAAGTTCAAACTCTGCCATCATTAGATGTATTCATCACTTATTGGTGAACGCAAAATCTTGGGTCATCCAACATTTTCCTAGAGTCTGCAATAAGATTTCTGATTGCTTGGCCAAAATGGCTTGGATACAAACCAAAGTTTAAAGAAATTTAAGGAGATTTCAAAGGAGGTACTAGCACTTTCTCCTACTGTTTAATCTAGTGACAGTCTCACACAGAGAAACATTATGTAATTAGTTTATTTTGTTTGTTTTACCTACCAAAAAAATCCACATCATATTAAACATTATTTTATTATATTTTAGTCATTGCCATTAGTGTCACACTAGATTCGCACTCACATCCATGGATGGTTTTTGTTAGCGTTGTATTAATTTTATCAACTTGTTTCCATTATAAAAGTACTGGGAATTAATTGGTTTATTCTTTTAATAGGCTTATTTGCTCACAAGGTACTGTTCAAATACTTTTACTGTTATAAGACTAATGTGGTAGAACAATTTAAGATAGGAAAAAAAAAATTGAAATTGAGACCAAATTAAATGTTATAAGACTAATGTGGTACTTTTCTTAGAGACAAGCATTGTAGACGTGCTAATCTTTTGATTACGTATATTAAGCTATTTTAAAGATTTCTTAGTTTTTTAAAGGAATGATTCCTTAGTTAAATTTAGGATAATTCTACATTGAGTAGGTTCAATAGATACTTAATCATGCTTAACTAAAAATGATTAGTGGCTATTTCTTGTTTTTAATATTTCTCATTATTAGTGATACACAGATAAATAGGAGAAATAAAGGCAAATGGATTATTATTCAGGAAAACCATGTCTTTACAGCAATGAGTGGGTGCCTTTTAAATAGATTCATAAAATGTCCTTTTTTTTTTGGAAAATTTGAGAATAATTCCATAATAAGTTGCAACCGCCTTATAACTTGGCAATAATCCAGCTATGAGAATATACAGCTTATTCACAATTCTTGCTAATATTCACCATATTTTCTGGCCTTTTGTTTAGTAAAGAAAATGCATCATTGTAGGAGATGACACACAATTTTTCTCGTAAATCTTGGAATGACTTGAATAGGAGGGCTTTCACTACACCAAAATGGACTTTTAGCGTTTTAGTATGCGTTTAAAGAAAAAGCAAATATTGTACATTAGCGGCTTGAATGAAAACGCCAAAAAAATGAGCAATAGTATTTCAAAACACGCTAAAAATAGCGGCGTTTTCCTCACGCGCTAAAAGTATGAGCATTAGCAGCTTTTTAAAAATGCCGCTAAAAGTATAAGCATTAGCGCGCTTTTCCAAAACGCCGCTAAAGTATGAGCATTAGCGGCGCTTTTAACAAAATGCCGCTAAAGGCATGAGTATTAGCGGCGCTTTTAAAAAAACGCCGCTAAAGGATTGAGCATTAGCGGCATTTTTTTTTCAAAAGCGCTGCTAAAAGTTTTTCATATTTTTTTCTTATTCTTGCTTTGAATTTTATTTTATTTTGATAAATTCACTTATAAGCAATGAGAAAGTTTCATTTAGTTACTTAATTATGAAAATTTACAAATTGCTAACTAAACAATTTAGAATTTTTCATTTAAGTTACAAATTAAACTATTAAAATTAATTTAGGGTTTAATGTTTAATATGTTAATTTTATGGTTTAGGGTTTGTTATTTTGGTCTATGGGTTTAGTGTTTTAAAGATTGTTGTTTGGGTTTATTGTATAGTGTTTAATATCTTAGTGTTTACTTGGTATTAAGGTTTAAGTGTTAGTGGTTAGGGGAAATGGTTAATGGGTTAGGGTTTTAGGTTTAGGGCTTATGGTTTATGGTTTATGGGTTTAGGGTTAAGGGTTTAGGGAGAAATGGTTAATGTGTTAGCTTTTTAAGTTTAGGGTTTATGATTTAAGTTTAGGATTTTAAGGTTTAGGGCGTGTTAGCTACATGACCCAAGATCCCGAAACCGAAATCCCTCGTAAGGGATTTATGGTTAATGTGTTAGCTATTAAAATATATGTTTTGTACTACACTAACATTGGCCACATGAATTCCCAAAAAGTTGGTCTCAGATTATGGTTTAAGGTTTGCAGTTTAGAGTTTAGGGTTTGAGTTTTATGGTCTAAGATTTATGGTTTGGGGTTTAGAGTTTGAGGTTTATGTATTGGTGTTTGTGGTTTAGGGTATAATATTTAGGGTTTAGGGTTTATGATTTAGGGATTAATCTTGAAGGTTTAAGATCTTAGTGTTTAACGATATTAAGGTTGAAGTACCGGTAGTGGTTAGGGGTTAAGATTAAGGGTTTAGGGGTTAAGTGTTAAGGGTTTATGTGTTAGGGGTTAATTTTGCGGCGCTTCTTTTAGCGTTGTTTTGTATGCGTTCTAAAAGTCAAGAAGACTTTTAGTGGCGCTTAAAAACGCCACTAAAGGCTTAAAAAAACGCCGCTAAAAGTCTAAATTGTTGTAGTGTTTGTAAAAATATCTGTAACTTGGTGCTTGAAAGGAACATATATGACTTGTAGTTGATTGTTGAACACCTTTTCATGAATAAAATCAAGATCTAAATCCACATGCTTGATTTTTGAATGAAGAATAGGATTAGCAGCCATGACAAATGTGCTTGAGTTGTCACACCAGATCTTGAGTGGTTTAGCCAAATTGATGTGAAATTTCGATGGCAAGGGTTGTAACCAGATGATATCAAATGTTGTATCAGCGAAGCTTCTATACTTTGCTTCAACAGTTGAGCGAGAAGCAAACCTTTGTTTCTTGGAGTTCTATGAGACAATACTGGTTCCTAGAAAAACATAATGGCCAAATGTTGACCTTTGATCATCAGCATCAATTCTCCAGTCAACATCAAAGTACGCAGTCAAGTTCAACATTGTACTGGAAGAGAATACCAGCCCATAATAAATAGTGCCTATCAAATAGCGAAGGATTTGCTTGACAGTAGCCTAATGAGAATCTCTAGGTTCGTGCATATATTGTGCAACCTTGTTGATGGTCTTTTATTGTAGAGATACTAAAGTGACCCAACTATGCTCCTATAGTGTTGAGGGTCATGAAGTGTACTACCATCATCTTTAATTAATTTTTCCCGACTGCCATAGGTGTTGGCATGGGTTGAGAACTCATCATGTCAGCTTGAGCAAGTCCAAGATATATTTCTTTTGGTAGATAAAAAAGCCATTACCAATATTTTGAACTTCAATGCTAAAGAAATATTTAAGATTACCAAGATCCTTCAAGGAGAATTTTTTGTGTAGTTGAGCAACCACATTTTCGATAGCCTCTTATGAACTTGTTAACAATATATCATGGACATAAACAATTATATAGGTGACACTTTTTCCGTCTTCAAGAATGAACAATGAAGGGTCTAACTTAGAAGAGTTGAAGCCAATAGTATGAAGGAATTGTGAAAGCTTATAAAACCAATTCCTTTATGCTTGATGCAAGCCATACAAAGCTTTGTGAAGCTTGCAAACAAGGACCTTGCCATCATTACAATATTACTCGGAACTTGGAGGTTGACCCATGTAGATGTATTTGGATAACTCTTCCTTTAGAGAGGCATTATTGATGTCTATCTATAGTAGGATCCAACCATGATAAGTTACTAGGGTTATAAACATGTTGATAGTAGCAAACTTTACTACTGAGTTGTAAGTTTCACAAAAGTTATGTCTCGGGGCTTGCGAAAGACATTTGCCAACAAGTCTTAACTTATGCCTTGCCATTGTACCACCTAGGTTTTTCTTTATCTTGAAGAGACATTTGAACCCAATTGGTTTATGATCAGGCGGTAAATTAACCAATGACCATGTATTGTTTGCAATGAGCACATCATACTCTGACATGATAGCTTCTCACCATTTTAGATCCACCATGGCTTCTTGAATATTGACTGTTTCAAGTTATTCAAGTATGGCAGAATAGAGCTTAGGCTTGTAGATGTTGTTTTTGCTGTGAGTGATCATGGGATGCATATTAATGGTTGTGTTAGTGTCACTCCCCAAAATTGGGCCTAGAAGTTTTGAGGGTATTTTAGAAATTTTAGCCTATATGTACTCGAAATTTCATAAGCTTGGTAATCGATAATGTTTTCGACAAAGGCTATTAGGATATTAAACCAATTTCTAGAAATGAGTTTTAAATATCTTTAATTTTGAAAATAGGAATAATTTGTAAAAGAGTCAAAACTGAGAGTTTTTATGAAGCAATTTACCTAGAATTTTAAAATCAACCTAAAAACCCTCTATCTACAGCATGTTTCATGCTATTTCTTTCTTCTTTGCTAGTTGTGTCATCCCTTGCTCCCTCTTGTTCTTCCAATTGCTTTTGATCTCCAATTCCTAATCCCTCTTGATTTCCAACATCCCTTAAACTATAAATCTCCATTGAAACTAAGAAAACACCCAAAATTTCATTAATTTCATCATCTTTTTCAAGAGTGAATTTTTTAAAATTTTGCCAAAGATCATTTTTCTTGCATTCAAGGTAACCAATAATCTTCCTATTAGTTTTAAATGTTATCTAGACTTTTAAATTGAATTTTAGCCATTAAAACACAAGTTTAAATAAAAGCCGAAATTTTGGTCAATAATGATGGATTTCGGGTTTGTGGATTAAAACTTGGTTTTAAAGTGTTTTTCAAATTTTTTAATATAATTAGAAGGTTTCTAAAGCTACTTTGAAGTTTCGTTAAGGAATTCTCGAGATTTAATGAATTTTTGTCATAATGGCCAAAATTTGTCGAAAAATGTCGATACCTTAAAACATATAGTTTTGTGTAGTTTAAAGGTTGAGAATTAGTCGTATATGAATATGTAGATGAACGAAATTCGTTTCATGCGAAAATATTAAGTGTAGGCTGAGATATTTGAATTTAAAGTTTTCCATGTTGAAGGTTTCAGTTAATAGTGAATGTAGCTTAAGCTATTGTTTTTTATTGTTTAAGGTGAGTCAATGACTGATTATTGATTGTATGTTTGTGTAGTTTGTCTTGTTGAAGTGTCAGAGTCAATAGGACCTTCAACGAGTAGAGACAAAGGCAAAGAAAAGCTTACCTAAGATTTCGACTTTTCGACAAAAGCATATTTCTAGTGAGTGTTTTGGGATTACTACTCGTAGATAATTCATTGTGTAATTGAGAATTTAGAGGTAGCCTAATCTCCTACTCTGAATTTCGAGTGTAAGCGTTCTCACACCAATGATTAAATGGGAAATATGTTTGTTTATGGATTTGTGAAATCATGAACATATATGAGATGCTATGATATATGCTATAAGGTTGTGATAACTGTTGTGAAAGTGAATATAAGGGTATGTTATTGATGCCATGTGACAGTAAATATGTGGATATGTTTTCATACCATATGACAGAGATTATATTGTGCTACTAATGTGAATATGCAGTGAATATCTGCAGAAAATCAGTAAGTAAATATGTGATAATAATGTGGATATTGGTCTTGTGACCTTATGAGGCCGTCAAATATAGTTGATATGTTATAGGATTGTGAGTACCTACCTTTGTGTTATGATACATGTGGGGCGTTGAGGCCCAAGGACAGTTTCGAGAGATAGGGAATGTGAGTTAAGCTCCATTCATCGAGATATGTATGTGTGGTGTGTTGGAGAGTGTTAGCTATACGCTTCACTTATGGGACATGTTCGACTCTTTGAGTCATTATGGTGTGATGGAGATCTGCTTATCTAATGTGTGGTGATAGAGTCCACTTTATGTTTTGTTTCTCAAGAGTCAATTATCATAAAAATGACTGAATGTGATTAAATGTTATTGATATATGCGTAAATATTCATGTGACTAATGTGTGAATGAATTCAAGAAAGATGATTAATGTGTAAAATATGTCATAAGAGTAAAAGATGATATGAATATGATGTATGTCTATTTCGTTGATGCATGATGACTTGTTTACGTTCTAGTTATTCTAAGCATTCACTGAGCTTGTTAAGCTCACCCACTCCTTTTTAACCATTGCAGATACATAGTACCTGTGTGAGTGATGTGGTATCGATGGGTGATCCAAGCCGATTATTTAGCTTCTATTAGTAGGTGTTATATGCTTATTTATGCTTGGGGAATAAAGGCAATTTCATATGCCAATATGGTAGATTTTATATTAGTTATGCTAAGTCAATTATTGGGTTGTTTGCATGCTATTTATGTTAGGAAGTTTGTGAACTTGAACATGATATTAGGACTACTATTTCAGACATTTTGATGTTTATTTAACTAGGTGAATGAAACATGTTGTTTAGGATTAAGTTTGACTGGTTTTAATGTTATTGTATGCTAAGATTTTATGGTCTGGAGCAGAGGTACTGATATTTGGTTTTTAAAAATGGTACCTCGGTATTTTTGAAAGTACGAGGAAATAGAATATAGATTTAGTATCGGTACTCTGGCCAAAGTATCGATACTCGAGGTAAATTTATCGATACCTAGTGAAAGGTACCGATAGTTTTCGATGTTTTTAAATTCTTGTGAGAAACACAATGCAAGTTTGGTATCGATATTTTCTTGAAAACATTGATACCACTCCTTTAGTATCGATACCTACGTAACATTTTTGGGAAAATAGGCTAAGTGGTCCCAATGCTCAATGTATGTCCATTTTATGTTTGTTTATTGTATATTAGCATAGTTAAACATTAATTTGAGTTTGCATGTCTTAATATTCGCATGATTGCTATAGTAACAAACGAAAATAAAAATGCTTGTATACTAAATGTGACAATTATGATGAAATCGATGTAAGACATTGATATAACATCCTAGAACTTGGGCTCGGTGACCGGGTTGAATATAGGGTGTTATAGTTAGAAAATCAGGTTTGGAAAACGCACGAAAAATTTATATATAGGAAAAACTAGAGTTTTAAAAATTTTTTCCAAAACAAAAACTTGGTTGTGATATCTAAAATAATAAACACCTAATCAAAATTGTACCTTTTTTATTCATCTAGGATGAACGCTTTGACCGAGTAGTATTCTTTGTTATCCTCAAGCTCACATCTGCTGAGCGTAGGTCGCTTCGAATAAGAAAATTTTTCACAAAAATTACCAATGGGGTAATTACGTAATTTTTATGAAATTTTGGGCCAAGTTGTAAATAAGAAAAATATCTTTAGAAATTTTCTAAAATAATTTTTTCGAGATTTTCCTCTCAACAATTTTCTCTTAAATTCAAGTGTGTAAAATAATAACCCAATACTCTCTTTATATAAGAAGAGTTTGGAGAGATCAACTATGATTAAACTTAATCATTTTAATATTAAATCTTATTAAATTAATAGAATATTTATCTACAAAATATCCATTAAATTAAATTTAATATTAAGATAATCACTTTAATATTAAATTAAAAAAATGCTATTAAGATAAGTATTAAATTTAATTTAATATTAAATCTATTAAAATAATATTATTTTTGGAATAGTTAATCTATAACCAAATTCTTTGATAGAGTCCTAGTAGGAGTGCAATTCTTCCACTACTCAATCACCAAAGACCCACCGTTGCACACCAATTTTGGCCACCGGAATGCCATTGTCACAGCCGCTGACACCTTGAGTTGGTTCAATTGATGTAGGTTCAGTCCAAACCAATGATAGGCCGACTGGTCTGGTGCTGGATCGTCGAACCGGTTTCACATACCAAGCTTGGTTCAATCAGTTTTTGGGTTTTTGTCTCGATTTTTTGCTCCCGAGCCCAATTTACAATTTCAAGTCCAATTTTCAAGTTCAATTACCCATTGGGCCAATTGTCTAACTTGAAAATTATTTTCTAAAAATATAATATATTTTTAATTAATTTGATTAATTTAATTTTAGATTTTCCAAATTAATTTTTTAAGAAAATTCTTTAATCAAATTCTCTAGTTGAACAATTCTTACGCTGCCCAATTTGATTCCACATCGAACAAATCGACTCAATTAAATTATTTCCAAAGTCATAGAATTTTCTTTTGATTCAAATGCAATCAAATTGAGATTTTGTTGAGCTAGCGGAAGGACCAATTGGACAAATACAATTAGACTCTAGTAATTACAATTATGTCCAGAAGCATTGTTTCGGTAATTCGCAGTTACTTAATTATGAAGTTAGTCCACAAGAAGTACCATGATTTTTGTAATGCCCCAAAATTTAAATTTTTTGTTTTTACGAATGTGTGACACAATTGTGTATCTGCTTCAGTGGTTAAGTGTTCTGGGTGTGTGTGGGAGGTCCCAAGTTCAAGCAATGACTTGGGCAAATTTTAGTATTTTTTATGAATAAAGCTCAATCTTTGGTCAATAGGCTTTTATTTAATTGTTGACAAGTATTTAACAGAATGGGCCTGTTGGTCTGGTGGTTAAGTGGAGTGTTAGTTGGCAGAGGGTTAGGAGTTTGAATCCCTGCGTGAGCGTAAGGACTAATATTTTTATTTGCTCGGTCGGTTGGAGAGTTCTAATTGTGTTAGACATTTGAGTAGTGGGGAGGTTGAAGAGGGAATTTAGGGGAATGGATTTGGAGGTTATCAAATTTTTTGAGCATTATCGTTATCTTTTTGCAAAATTCGGTAACCATCTCTTTTCCAAGATTCTTTGATGTCGTTCCTCCTTCTTTTTCTATTCCTCTATTTTTTCTTTTCTTTTTTTTCATTGCTGCCAAAATTTCTTTATTTTTTCCCTAATTCATCCTTTTCTCTTGATTCTACATCGTTGTTAGCACTCGCGCGGGTCCGGTAAGCTCCTCTCCTATTTTTCTGTCAGGTCTTAACAATTGTTTAGTAATCTGTTTTCTTCTGCAATTAATGCCGTAGGAGGAGGTTTTAATCAATTAATCTCGTATTTCTAGTTTTAATGGTGTTAACGGAGGTTGTTGTCAACGGTTTTGAGGCTTAGGGAGTGTTTTTGCATCAACCGAGACTAGGTGTGTACCTGGAAATATAGGAAACGAGGTTTCAACGAAAGACAAAAATCTCATTGTCGATGCCACATGGGCGTGTAGTCGCTGTGTGGTAGGCCATGTGCCCTAACACAGGAGTGTGATCGACGAAGCCAGGTCGTGCGCACAAGACACGACCGTGTAATGGCCAGTTAGGCCGTGTGCGACACATAGGCTAGACTGATTTGGGCTATGTGGGCCGCACGAGCGTGTGGGATTCTGGGCCAGGCCGTGTGATCCACACGGCCAAAGCGATTTGGGCTGTGTGGGCCACACGAGCAGGTCACATGGGCGTGTGAGTCTATTTTCACTGACTTGATTGCTAAGGTTGCACGGGTCACCCAAGTCGACTGTGAAACTATTGTAGGGTCGATAAGCATCACTTAGACCCCTAATTATGTGAACTGACTGTTTGATTTATATATATTGAGTATGATAGTATGCATGTATACTGAACTGGTTATTTGTACTGATATCATAGGATAGCATGTCATGATTTGTATGTTGCATTACATTGGGTTGGGTTGATTATATTTGGAGGAAGTGTACTGAAAGGCTCTTAAGTCTAATATACTAGCAGATCAGCTGCAAAATACTGTTTTGTGCCGCATTCGATACTACCTGGAGTGTAGGGATGGGTGGGTTGATTTAATCCCTACATGGAGTGTAGGGTTGGACGAGATGGTGTATAGAGGCTAATTGGGTAGGACTTTGATATTGAATACTACATGACTGCTATTGTTACTGTGATGGGCTAAGGCCTTAATGCATATTTGATACTGCACTAAAATGGGCTAAGGCCTAACTACTACTGATATTGAAAGGGGCTTAGGCCCAAGACTGATTTTGACTATGTACTATGATTACTGTTGTTTGTTTTCTGTAGGGTTTACACACTGAGTTTACAAAAACTCACTCCTTTTGTTTAATGTGCACAGGTAATCCCCAAACTTAGATGGATCAATCCAGTGGAGGACTCGACGGTGACCATGGTTTTGGACTTCTATGATTTTTAATTTATAATTCATGGGTTCATTTCTATTGGTTAAGTTTTTTGTTGTAATTGGGACTTACGGACTTTTTTTTTATTTGGTTCTTAGTTTTTCTTACTTTATGGATTTACAACTGCTAGTTGTAGGAAAGCTTGAAAATAACAAATGATTTCTCTAGACACACGATTACTTAAACTATTTTTAAAGCTTCTGCAACGGGTTATGTTTCGAAACAATCGATTAAATGAGTAATACATTTTTAGAAGTAATAAGAGATAAAGATAGGTAATAACATGGAAATGATTCTAACGTAATAATTTAGTTTTTGAACACACTATCATGTGACATCGCCAGATTCAGCCATAACATCTAGGCCGGGTTTGGGGTGTTACAATTGTAAACTCCTGATCATATACTCTTTACGAAAGCAATTCATCCAACTGTTTTGTCCAATGACCTCGTTATGAGTGTGTTACCCTCATATGATATCCTTGATTCATTTGAGTTAAATCCATTCACTTAATACAATCTTATTTTATCTTATTGCCACTGTTGTGTCTTCTTAATATTAATATGATCACTGTCAACAAATGATTGTGATAAATTGTTTGTTCGAGAACGAGCAACTCGTGGTCACGTTTTATATTTATCAATCAACATAATGTCAATAAGAAGATATCATTAACTCTTTAATTGAGCTATGAATTTCACTATTACTAGTAAAGTCATGCCATACACAAGTTATGTACCCAACATACCGACTATCGGCTCAATCATCTTTAGAGCATAAGCCTCCACTTATATCGAAGCACATGAGTTACATACGCATGGTTAGTGACTAACTCAGGATTTAGGTAAATCACATCATGAACATTACAAGTGAATTAATTTACAAACGGATTCAAAATTAATTCATCTTGAGTCCAGTCCAATGTATTATTCTTTTAATGAATACATCCATGTCTCTACCCATGGAGTCAACTACTTCGGTAGCCAAGACTAGCCATCTCCTTAATTTGAATTGTAGAAGATATAATAACCCTTCTCGATATTTGAATAAATGCTCACTTTGGTTCTTTTATGATATTACAAACTCGTTTAGATTATCTTCTGATGTAAGTTCTCTTTCTTGCAATGTAAACATTCTTACAGTGCCACTTATCATCAGTTTGAACTTAGATAATCAAAGAGCTAATATTTGCTTGTCACAATTTTATTATTAATGTAAAATATGAAAGACAAAAATACAAAATACATAATAGTGAAATGTGAAATTAACTTTATTTATCCATTGTTTAAATAAATAGAAAATAGTTACATGTTTACTACAATATAGACACATTTCCTAATAGGTTGGACAATTGTTGCTGGGACAAATACCTTCAACAGAGTCATTATGAGTGATAGGGAGATTGGCTGGTGGCTCTTGAGAGGAAGTTTCACCATTTGTGTGAAGATCATGTAAAGTCTACAAGAGTGTCAGAGTGACTTGCATCAGTTAAGTGAGAAGTAGAGGATAACAGTAGAGGAGACGGTGGTAAGGTGCCAAACTGAATAGTATGAAGATTTGATAGAGATGAAGAAGACAGAAGAAGATGAGGTGACTTAAACTCGATGGAATCATTAGCCTCCTGATATGATTGACTAGTTGCAAAGGGAAAAACATGCTCATTGAATAGAACATGTCTAGAAATATAAATTTTACCCAAGTCTTTGTCGAGACAGTTGTATCCATGATGCATTGGGTTGTAACCTAGAAAAACACAAGCTTTTGAGTAGAAATTCAACTTGTGGGACTTAAATGGGAGAAGATAAGGAAAGCATTGAGATCCAAATGCCCACAGGAAGTTGTAGTCCGGTTTCCTACTATAAAGTTTTTCATGTGGGAGATTTCACCAGGAACTTTGGTCGAGCCGAATTATAAGGTAGATGGCACTGATAAAAGAATCAGTCCAGAACCTGAAAGGAAGATTTGCTTGAGCTAATAAAGTGATGCCCGTCTCAACAATGTGTTTATGTTTTCACTCAACAATGCCATTTTGTTGAGAAGTATGAGGGAAAGTGATACGATGTTGGATTCCACAATTTGACAAGTATGAGGTAAAGTTTTTAAATACACCTCTCCAATTAGTTTGAACAACAACAATGCGAGTAGAAAATTAATTATTAACAAGTTTCTTAAAGAGGTCAAAGGCAACAATGGTTTAATCTTTTGATTTCAGTAAATACAACCAACAATTCCTTGAAAAGGTAACAATATAGGATAAGTAATAACAGTAACCAGATGAAAATTTATGATCTGGTCTCCATAAGTCGAGTTCAAGTAACTGAAAGTGCTTGGTGTAGGTAATAGTAGAGCTAGTGAAAGGTAGATGATGACTCTTCCTCATGCAGTATGCCTCACACAAAGGTGTGTGTTGATGTACAAATTGAGATTTGTTGCACTATTTCACGACTTTTTTTTTCACCTTAATTGAATAATGGCCAAGATGTTTGTGTCATAACCAAAATTTAGGAGACAAAGAAGATAAAAAAAATACTAACAACATCCATAGCATTAGTTTGTAGCAACTGTGGAGTAGTTGGTGTAGCAAGAAAGCGATACAGACCATTCTATTTCACGCCATGCAAAAGGACCTCATTTGTGGATTCATCCTTGACAAGACAATAACCAGAATGGAATTCAAAATAAACCAAGTTGTATTTGGCAAACTTTGAAACAAAGAGCAAGTTGTGAGAGATAGTGGGTAAATGTAATAAGTCATTTAACAATAGTAGCCAAGAAGTAGAAGGTATAATAGAAGTGCCAATATGGTTAATTGGAAGAGAAAAGCCATCACCTATGTTAACCTTACTAGACCTAGTGTAGGGACTATTAATTGAGAGATTGGCAAGATTGTTGGTGATGTGGTGAGAGGCTCTAGAGTCTGAGACCCAACTTTATGTTATGGGTGGAGTAGTGGTAGCAGAGAGCAGTTGGGATTTGAAAGTTGAACACATTGTTGAGGTAACAGAGGTAGAAATAGTAGTGTTGGAGCTCGTTGAGTCAAAATTAAGATGTTAAACAAATGAAAAATACCCGTCAGATAGGGTAAAATGTGTAGGCAAATTCATAGTTTGGGGGACTGGCACTATAGATGCAGGTATTTGCAATAGGGTTGACAATTACTAGTTTAGTTGGAGCAGAAGATTAGATGCCTGGAAACGATTGGTTAAAGCAATAGTAGTAGTGGTCTAAAGATGTCTCATACTGACACAAAGTTGGCATTACAGGTAATTAGTGGTTCTACCTCTACCACAATTGAGATAAGGAGAACGTTGCCTAGGAACAAAGTAGGTGGGGGTTACTGACCCTGAGAAGTGGGCTTTACCAAAAACGGAAGAAGAGAAACCAAATGAGCTAGAGGTATGGAGCTTAAGGCACAAGGTAGAGTCAATATTTATAGGGGAGGGAGCCGTAACTTGTGTTGTGTTAATAGACATAGGGAAACAGAAAGGTTCTTGAAGTCAAGACTCAGCATCCATGAGGATAGATGCTACACGATCGAGGGTATACGGTTCGTGGCTAGAGGTGATGATAGCTACGAAAGAGTCATGGTCATGGGGTAAGCTATTCAAGATGGTTGAATTGTGCTCAATGGCTGAGATAGGACTGCTACATGCAACGAGAGTGTCACAAACTTCTTTAATCTGAGAAAGATAATCTCGCATGAAAAGGGCACCTTTTTTGAGGGAGCGAAGCTTGCAATGGAGATGCATCACCTTGGTTGTGGAAATAGCTGAAAATAGTTGAGTCAAGGTGGACTAGATACAAGCCGAGGTTTTTGCTCCAACAAGTTGAGACAGGATATTGGGGCTCATCGTGGACAAAAGCCATGAGGCAAGTGCACAGTCTTGTTTAACAAAGAGAGTATAATATTCATTTGGGACAGATTTGCCAAACTTAGTGATAGTAAATTTTGAGGGTGAGAGGGTTGAATTGTCAAGGAAATGCTCCAAGATATGGCCATGAATGGTAAATAAAACATGTTGTTTCCAGAGAAGATAATTTTTTCATCCAATCTGACATTGACACGCTTGGTGGAGAAGAAAGACTCATTTTTATCGATAAAAAACTGACGAAAGAGAGCAGATTCATCAGTAATATTAGTCATGATGAACAATGGATGGGGATGGCAGTTATGATCCAAACTGCCTCAAATATCATATTAGCGATACAAAGATAAACATGAAAAATAAAGGCAAAATGATTATTATTCAGGAAAACCATGTCTCTACAACAATGAATGGGTGACTTTTAAATAGATTCATAAAATGTCCCTTTTTTTGTCAGATTTGAGAATAAATTCAAAATAGGTTGCAATTGCCTTGTAACGTGGCAATGATCCAACTATGAGAATATATAACTCATTCACAATTCTTGCTATTATGAATCTAACATGTCAGATTCTTATTTGGCACATTATGATATTGTTGGTAGGCAACAAAGGGGAAGACTAAAGAGGACCCTAAAGTATTTAGCACGGTTGTAGGTGGTGATTAGACTGGTATAGAAAGACTTGATAAGGGGGAGAACAAGGCTAAGAAGATAATTAAAAAGAAAAGAATAAAAAAAGAGTTAGAAAGTTTTCCCTACTAAAATAGTTAAAAGTCCCTAAGTAAGTTGTAAGAACTTTTATTTATAGGTGTAGTAACTTAATCATTAAATATGAATTAATGAGGAATATTGCCAATTACTTAAGGAGTAAATGCTTTGTTTTGATAAGAGTTTGAGTTGTTGACAATGGTGAATAGTGAATAAGATTTTATTATGTTTTAGAAAAGAAAGAGAGGGAGAAACACACAATACCACATAAAAAGGTTAAAAGAAAACCCCTTAATTACTTCCATATTTAATACACCAAGTTAAGATCCATAAAACATGCTAACAGTGAAGCTAACCCAAGAATTTTGTCATTTTTTTAGCTTATCTAAATTTTTTATGTCTCGATGAAATAATACATAGGGAAACATCTTTTAAAGAATATTCATTGAAGATGAAACTTTCTATGATAATTTTTTTATTAGTGAGTTGTTTTATAAAGGTACTATTTTGGTATGATGTTCTTAGAAGAGGCAATCCTGGACAATTAATAGCTATTTTTGAATAACAATTGCTCTAAAGATAATTGTTCTTTTTTTTTTTTTTTTTACATATATACAATAATATGGGTTGGGGATAGGGATAACACGGTTTGAATCTATACCAAACAAGTGTCTAAAAAGAGTTTTAACTACTATCTTATACAAGTCAAGGCATGAAGATAATTGTTCTTGGTAAAGCTAGTTTTGGTAGAAGTTGTCATGAACATAGTTATCTTGAGCAATAGTTGTAATCATATGTTGTTCCAAAAGGGATATTAAGTAAAACATTTTGAATGCTTCTTCCAAGTTAACTTTGTTACTATGCTAAGGATTAAAATTTGCTACAAATAAACTTATTTATCTCTAAAAAAGTATTAGTAACCCAAACTAAGTATAAAAAGCTTAAAAACTAATTTAATATTTAATATTTATATTGTAACAGCCCGATTTAGACCCTGTCGTAATAGTGGCTTTGAGACCACAAATTTGAGGTCAAAAAATGTTTTAATATTATTTTTAGTGTTTACAGTATGTGATTAAGCAAGTGTGAAAATTCTGTTTGAAAATTTTATCATTTGTGTGTCGATTTATGAAAAATGACTTAATTGCATAAAATGTAAAAGTTGTGTGCTATTTGTTAAAGTGCTTAGTTATCATGGCTTATTAAATTAAATGTCCTTATGTTGATATTAGACCATTGATAGTAGAATTTGACATAAATGGGTATATATTTTTTGATTAAATGGTTTAATGACCAAGGGTAAAATGGTAAAACATGAATTAATGTATAATAAATAAAACAAAACATAATTAAAGGCTATTATCATGTTCATCTTGCCGAAAATCACAAGAAAATAAAAGAAAAAGACTAAGCTAGGGTT
Organism: Gossypium rotundifolium; assembly: GCA_025506655.1. Taxonomy (NCBI): domain Eukaryota; kingdom Viridiplantae; phylum Streptophyta; class Magnoliopsida; order Malvales; family Malvaceae; genus Gossypium; species Gossypium rotundifolium. Next base: position 54,249,819 of record CP106723.1, read on the forward strand.
CGGCCATTGTAGTCTATGATTGAGGTATGTTTCGAGCTCGGTTTTTGATGATTTCTACGTTTTTGTGATCGTTGCTTTGTGCTCTAGCTAGCCCATGCCCTAATTTTTGAATTTGTTGGTGATTTTGTAAGATGCCATTGATGAATGTTTGAGCTTTGTGATAGTTGATGATGAATAATAAATAATTGTTGATAGATTTTAATATTTTGTAATGTGATTTTTGAAAAAATGTCAAAATGGGCTAAATTATGAAAATGAAAATTGAAGGACTAAAATGTGAAATAAATAAAATATGTGGGCTTGTATGAGCTAGGAGAAAATTTGGCTTAGCTTGTATAAAATGAAATTATGTGTATTTTGTGATTTTATGAAATAGGGACTAAAATGTCAAAATGTGCAAATATGAGGGCTATTTTGTAAAATGCTCAAAATATGTGTTTTTGGATTGAATTGAATGATTTTGTGAATGAATGAGCTAAATTTGAATATGTATAGATCAAGAAAAGAGAAATTCGGACTTAGATCGAGGCAAGAACAAAGTGCTCGATTGATCGACTTGAATAGTTGTTTCTACGTCCGAGGTAAGTTCGTGTATAATACATGTTTAAATGATGCTCTTATTTGATGAAATGAATGGAAATGTGAGAATGGAATTTGGAAATGTGAGATGTGATTTTGAAGTTAAATGGAACTAAGTGTGCGTAAACAGAATCGATACAAAGATAATCGGCACTAAGTGTGCGAGATAAAGAAAGCATCGACTATATTAGTTGGCACTGTGTGTGCAATATTGAGACATCTTCTGTTTAATGTGATGGCACTAAGTGTGCGATGATATTTTGCCTTCGGCTAATTTAAATGGCACTGAGTGTGCGAAATTATCAAACGTTTAAAGAAGATTAAACGAATTATGGCTTGGAACATCGAGTGGTAAATGTGATAGATAAATATGAGATGGTATAGGTATGTACGGAACCTATGTGGTTGATGATTTTGTGTATGAGAATCAATGGATGAATGTGTGAATGCATGATGAAAAAGAGATGGTTTGATTTGTATTAAAAATGATTGTGTTTAGATCTATGGATATGGTATGAATGTGAGCATTAACTAGGGATGATATTGAAAAGTGATGTGAATTGATTCAAGTGATGGTTAAATTTGGTTATTGAATCTAAATTGTTGAGTTAATTGTGTTATATTACGAACTTATTAAGCTTTTAAGCATACCGGGTGAAATTTTCCTCTATTTTACAGTGTTATTAAAGCTAGCTCGGATCCAGGGATCGTCAGTGACTCAATCACACTATCGGCCATCTATTTTGGTACATTTGGAAGTTGTATATTTGGTATATGGCATGTATAGGCTAGTGATTATGGGATGTTTTTGAGATGTATAGTTCTTGCCATGTGATTTGGCTTGATAGATGAATGATCTTAGTATATGTCTTGGATATGTGAGAATGATAGTTATAATGTGTATATGTGACTTTGTGTGAATGATCTTTATACTATGTTTTGGTGATATGAAACTAGTATGTTTCATGCTATGAATTGGTAAGGATCAAATGATGTATGGATTACATGTTTTTGATGTGTGGTTGATATTTTGGATTGGTATGTTGAGTTGAATTTGTAGAGAAAATGAATGATGATATTAAGAGGTTAAATTGTACATGTTTTGGTATGTTTTGGATGTATATGGAGTATGAATTTGGAATGGCTTGATGCTTGTAGCTATGACCCAAAATTTGGATGGCAATTTGGCCTTGCAAATAGCTTATATTTGCCCACACGGTTGAGCACACGAGTGTGTGGCTCGACTGTGTCCCTTAAGATTGTAGTTCGAAACAAGTCAGACTCGTACACGGGCTAGACACACGGGCGTGATCGGCCATGTGAATTAAGTCAGTGTTGCCCACGGGTCAAGCATACGGGCGTGTTTTTGGCCATGTGGACAAGTCAGTTTGTATGCCCTGTTTTGCCACGGCTTGGACACACGGGTGTGTCAGAGGCCGTGTGAGGCACAAGGCCTACCCTCACGGGTGTGTGACCTCTGTAGCTTTTAAAAATGTTAAGTTTTGAAAAAAATTTGTATGAGCTCGGTTTAGTCCCGACCCCTTTTTAATGATGTTAAGGTCTCGTAGACTTTATTAAGGGACATAGTAATGTTGATTGATTATGATTTAATGTTGTATGAACTATGAAGGTTAAAGGCTTTGATTTGACAGGTAATACCTCATAACCCTAGTCCGGCGACGGATACGGGTTAGGGGTGTTACATATATTTAAGCATCTTATTAAGTAGGTGTCCATTTCAATTTTGACTGAAAAAACCATCTATTTTCATAGTCATCTTTGTTGAATTGAAACAGTAGAAATCAAATTGAGTTCTCCATCAATCGGTTGAAATTTTTATTCAAAATAGAAGAACAAATGATCAATTCAATGGAGGGTCCGGTATGAATTATAGCAAGTAATGGATTTTTTGTTCTTTACCTGAATTTTGGGTTCAGATATTATAGTTTTTTTTTTTTTTTGCAAAAAGATGATCTATCTTTTCATGTTTTTCTATATGTACAAACAAAAAGGCATGCGATCTTTGTTTGTTTGTATATTGTGGGCAACTACAATAACAAGTAAGTATAGAGGTTGGTGCGCCGTTTTTTTCTTCTTTTTCTTCTATGTCATTCTGCTCCTCTTTTTTTCTCTAATGGTAACAAAAAAAAATTCAAATGTTGTTTCTTTTTAAGCGGAGAAAATTGAATTTTAGGGTAAAATTTTGTATTCTATATTTATATTAAAAAATTAACTATTCTTATTCCAACTAGGCATCCACGTTAGCATTAACGGTAGAGTAACCATTTCGTAATAAAATTATAATGTAAGTGACTAAAATGTAATATTTTAAACATAATCATTAAAATGTAATATGAGGCAAACAAATGTGACTATTTTAATAATTTACCCTTAAATAAAATATAACCATAGTGGTCATAAGATGGCAAAATCGGAACTTAAATTATCACCCGAGGGTCTATATAAGGAAACTGGGATTGCCAAGCTGCTCACCAGTCTACCATTCAAAACCATTGGGTTATCAGTCTTTCATAATTGTATTTCCTCATTTCTTCACTGATTTCAAAGAATGAAGTGAAAATCGATGTGCATTGAGTGACAGATTCTTACGGTAACAGAGCTTTCAAAGTTTCAGGTGAATACTACTCTCTTCTTTCTTTCTTTTTCTTCGTTTTTTTTCTCTGAAGTAAAGTTTTCTGTTTGGTTACTAAGAAAATCACCAGATAGCAAAAAAAAAAAAGTATAATTTCCTTTCGTTTTAAGAAAGTAAGGTTTTCATAGTAATTATGAGACTGAAACGGATATTCATCCATGCGTTTCGAAGATAATTGATTCTAAGCTTTTCTGAGTGGTTGAGATCGTAAATTTGAGGCGAGTTTGAGGGCAGGGATGGAACTAGACACAGAAAAGTTTGCGTCGGAAATCTTGCTTTCGGTTACTCCTGTATGGAGGAACATTGAGACAATTTACTTAGTTCAAGTGCGTTGAAAAAGTAGAGTAAATTATTTCAAAAAGACCCTAATGGCCGCAACCTCTGCCAACTTCTCTCTTTTTAAGATATGGAATGCAAGCTATTGATAGAATGATGGTGAAATAAAGCAGGAGGTGAGATTCTTGTTTATAGGAATGGAAGGTTTTATATTTTGAAAAGTGATAAAGATTTGTTTTAAATATATAGAGTCATAATGTAATTAAGAGATTGGAATATATAGATTTAAAGTCTTTTATCTTTATCAACGGAATAAGGTTTCATTCACCTTATAATTAAATACATTTGGTACTTACACTAATATTAATTAAGAAAAATATTTACAATTTATCGTATTGCACATGAAAATTAGATTCATTTTTCAAAGAATATTTTTTTGTAGATTCATTATATTATTTTATTATCATAGTTAATATAGCTCCTATGTATGAAAAGGGGCCACACGTATCGTGGCTGAACTTTAAAATTTTAATGATCTTTCTTTGACCAATTAAGCTATCTTATTAATCAAATTATGATATTGTTATTAACCCTCACAATCTTTACGCGTTTCATATATTTTTACTATATACCAACTCCATTTTCTTTTTATTGAAATAATGCATGTATTTTTTTTTATATAACAGAAATAACGTATGAATCAGTTAAGTCTTTAATTTTATAATATTTTAGTGAGTAGTATTAGAATTAGATTAAAATTTTAAGTTAGAAGTTGGAATTAGATTTTTGCTAGGATAAGGAAAACTTGAGTTTCTGTATAGAATTACTTCTTAAACTAATTGGTACCTTATACAGGTGAACTGAATTTTATCAATAGCAAATTGGTTGGTGTTATCGGTACTGGTAGTGGTGCAATATGGCGACGAATGCTACAACATCAACCCAATGTCATCCAATGAAAGCTACATCAAACGGGGTGTTCCAGGGTGATAACCCTTTGGATTTTGCCCTCCCTCTCGCCATCCTTCAGATATGTATCGTGGTTGCACTCACTCGTATTCTTGCTTTTCTTCTTAAGCCTCTACGGCAGCCTCGTGTCATCGCCGAGATTGTGGTAAGTTCCTCTTTTCAGGTTTTATTTTCCACCTATGCAAATAACAATAGGGGGAGAATTTAATGTCTTGGAATCTTTTTCTTGCAGGGTGGAATATTACTTGGTCCATCAGCTCTTGGAAGAAACAAAAACTACCTGAATACAATCTTCCCAACTAAGAGCCTTACAGTGTTGGATACTATAGCCAATCTTGGTCTCCTTTTCTTTCTGTTTCTAGTTGGCCTAGAGTTGGATATGAAATCAGTTCGCCGCACTGGAAAAAAGGCTCTTTCTATAGCAGTTGCAGGGATTAGCCTTCCTTTTATCCTAGGAATAGGAACATCATATGCCCTTCGTGCAACTATCTCAAAGGGTGTCGATGAAGCTCCGTTTCTCGTCTTCATGGGGGTTGCTCTTTCCATCACTGCCTTCCCTGTCTTGGCCCGTATTTTGGCTGAACTAAAGCTTTTAACCACTGATCTAGGCCGAATGGCAATGTCAGCTGCTGCAGTCAATGATGTGGCTGCATGGATTTTACTAGCTCTTGCCATTGCCTTATCAGCGACAGACAAATCTCCCCTTGTATCATTGTGGGTTTTCTTGTCTGGCACTGGTTTTATCGTTGGATGTATATTCATTGTCCCTCCTATATTCAAATGGATGATTCAACGATGCCCTGAGGGTGAACCGGTGAATGAATTGTACGTATGTGCAACTTTAACAGCAGTTTTGGCAGCAGGCTTTATTACAGATCTTATTGGAATCCATGCCTTGTTTGGTGCATTTGTAATTGGAGTTCTTGTGCCCAAAGAAGGTCCATTTGCTGGTGCCCTAGTGGAGAAAGTTGAAGACCTTGTTTCCGGCCTCTTTCTTCCTCTATATTTTGTGTCAAGTGGATTGAAAACAAATATTGCCACAATTCAAGGGGCTCAGTCTTGGGGCCTCCTTGTTCTAGTCATCTTTACCGCATGTTTTGGAAAGATAGTCGGCACCGTCTCCGTTTCCCTTCTATGCAAGTTGCCTTTCAATGAGGCTTTAGCCCTCGGGTTCCTTATGAATACAAAAGGTTTGGTGGAGCTCATCGTTCTCAACATCGGTAAAGACAGAAAGGTAAAACTCGATTAAACTTGATTACTTATTCGAGATTGGATTGGTCTCTATGTTCATTTCGTTTATATATAAAAACGTAGTTAATCAATGTTTTCAAATTAATATTTTGCAGGTTTTGAACGATGAAACATTTGCAATCATGGTTTTGATGGCCGTCTTTACAACTTTTTTAACTACTCCCCTTGTGATGGCGGTATATAAGCCAGCTAAACGACAGGGTAAAGGAGAATACAAACACAAGACAATTGAAAGGAAAGAGAGTAATTCTCAGCTTCGAATACTGACCTGCTTCCACAGTTATAGAAACATTCCCACTATGATTAATCTCATTGAGGCTTCACGTGGTACTGAGAAAAAGGAAGGACTATGTGTTTATGCGTTGCATCTCATGGAGCTCTCAGAAAGGCCATCCGCTATACTTATGGTCCATAGGGCAAGAAAGAATGGGTTACCGTTTTGGAATAAAGGCACACATTCAGATGGTGATCAAATTGTGGTGGTTTTCGAGACTTTTAGGCAACTAAGCCGAGTGTCGGTCCGCCCGATGACGGCAATCTCATCCTTATCTAGCCTGCATGAGGATATCTGCGAAAGTGCAGAAAGAAAAAGGGCAGCCATGATAATTCTCCCCTTCCATAAGCACCAGAGGGTGGACGGAACATTCGAGACGACTCGAACTGATTATCAATTGATCAATAAGCGAGTTCTCGAAAACGCACCGTGCTCGGTCGGCATCTTAGTCGACCGTGGTCTAGGTGGAAGCACGCATATATCGGCAAGCAACGTTGATTCCATTATAACCGTCTTGTTCTTTGGTGGAAACGATGATCGTGAAGCACTCGCTTACGGTGCACGTATGGCCGAGCACCCCGGCATCAGTCTAACCATTGTTCGCTTCTTACCAGGCCCCGAAGTTTTGGGTGAGATTGTCACAACTGATATAAACACAAGCGACGAACAATATATGATGGAATTCAAGAACAAGATCTCAAATGACAAGTCAATAAGTTTCGAAGAAAGAGTGGTAAGAAATTCCACGGAAACCATTGAAGCAATTGGAGAATTCAACCGATGCAACCTATTCGTGGTGGGCCAAATGCCTGAAACTCATGTGACTGCCAAATTGAACGCAAAGAGCGAATGCCCTGAATTAGGGCCAATAGGCAGCCTATTGACTTCCCCAGAATTCTCAACAACGGCATCTGTCTTGGTGGTGCAACAATATAAAATCGCAAAGAAATCGCCTCGTCCGTCAATATCTTCTACAAAGGTTGCAGTTGCAGCGATTTCCGAGGAAGATCTAGAAAGTGCTTGATCGATGAAAAACGTTTGCTCTGCCTTGTTAATAACGTACGATGTACAGTATGGTGACGAAGATAAACAATCATGATCGTGATAATTAAATGGAACAATAAATTGGCTTTTACTTTATCATGGGATTACAAACCATGCCAATAGCTTTCGTCGAATATACATCCTGTTAGCATGTTGCTAACTTTTCATATTACAACCACACCAATACCTAATATTATTACATTTGCTATTTTCATCACTTCTGTGTATATTATTTTACTATCTATATTCACTCGCCCCTCCCATTAATATATATTATACAAAATAAAGTACATAAATATCTTAAGAAATACTCATACGTCAAGTGAATACCTTCAACACTTCTTTTATTATAACATTAAATCATTGTTGAAAAAGAAGCGTTTATAATTGAAGTTTTATTTGCTTTTTCATTCAAATAAAACCTATTTCTTACAATTATTTATGTGACATTATTATTTTTATTTTTTTTCACTTTTCTAATATATTAATTTTCAACTATTATTTTTAATTTTTTACTTATATTATTTTTAAATTCTTTTTAAAAAACTTGATATAAAGTATTTTAATTATTAAATAAAATAACATAAAAATGAAACTACTAAACAATAATATAAAAGCATAAGCATTCATTTTATAAACTATAAAAATATATTTAAATTAACTTAAATTCAATTAAAATGATATTTATTTATTTTTACCAATTCAATTTATTTTGTACTAATATAATCCTTATCCCATTTCATAATACTAATTAAATAGATTAAAATATTTTTTGGGGTAAACTATCAAAATAGTCATTTTTGTTTACTTTAGATTATATTTTGTCACTTATGTTTGAAATGTTACGTTTTAATCACTTACGTTATCGCGTTGTAACATTAAAATCATTGAGTCGTTAATTGCCGTTAACAGTGAAATAGTAAGCTGACGTGGCATGTTAAATCATCATTTGAAATAAAAATTTTAGGTTAATTTATACAATAGCTCCCTATATTTTTTCATTTTGAGCAATTTTTTTCTTTTATTTTTTTTACATTTCTTTTTTATTTATTTTCCATTTTTTTCGCTTCCTCCTCTGTTTTCCTCCTTTCTCCATTTCTTTTAACATAGTTTACTATGTTTTCCTTTGTTAAAACTAGTCCTTATACTTTTATTTTTTTGAACAAATTAATTTTTTCGAGTGAGGCGAGCTTGTAGACTAGTTTTAACAAATGGAAAATATAGAAAAATTATGTTAAAATAAATGTAGAAAGAAGGAAAATAGAGGGAGAAGCAAAATAGAATGAATTTTTTTTAAAAAAAAAGATAGTTAAAAGAGCATAAAAGAAAAAAAATTAAATTACTCAAAATGAAAAAATATAGGGACTAATTGTAGAATTTAATCTAAATTTTTGTTTGAAATGATAATTTAACGTGTCACGTCAATTTATCATTTCACCGTTAACGTAATTAACGTCTCAGTGACTGAAATGTTACAACAGGATAATGTAAGTGATTAAAACGTAATATTTCAAGTATAAATGACTAAAATATGGCGAAAACAAATAAAAATGACTATTTTAATAGTTTATGTTTAATTTTTTATTGAACATGCGGGTTTAACCATCAAATATTTGGTGCCGAAGACCAAGAACACAACGACACGCAATGGTTCCATGTCTTATTTTGACCCGGTCCCTATTCGCATAACAATTAACAAATAAAACATAGACGTTATTAAGTATGGTTTAAAAAGTCAAGCTGTTATTAATGAATATAATTAGGAATCTTAAAAAATAAATTAATTGTCTGCTATCATAAGAGATTCTCATAAAAAATATTTCCTTTTAAGTGGTTATCTTACGTAGCGCCACCAATAAAAGGATGCTTAATTTCAATCATACATTCATTCTAATCTATTTAATTGCTCTTTCATTTGACTTCAAAACTTTTAAAATAAAATGTAAGAATAAAAACAACTTCCTTTGAATTGTATTCGATAGTGTTGTATGCGGATGTTATTGCGTCCATATACAGAAATGAGAAAGTCATCTAAGACGGAAAAAAGGAGGTGTTAATACATGAAACTTCTCCATCTATGATTTCATCAGTAAATTATATAATATTAAAAATAATCTTAAACTTTTCATATAAAGAATAAAATAAAATCCTAAACTTCAGAAATTTTAGTTTTTTCTTTTCCCTTTTCTATTTCTTTTTATAATTTTTTATTGTTTAGAATTTTTACACTTTTTTTATATTATATAATATTTTGAAGGTTTCTTTTAGATTTTTTTTTAGAAAATTTAACTAATGGAGGCATGCAATGTATTCAACTATTCTTATTTGTTCATTTTCAAATAATATGACCTCTTACCAATTTAAACATTATTATTATTTGGTGTGGAGGTAAAAAATTTAACTAAACAAATCAGAATTGAGAACTTACCATATGTTTTGTTTTATTTTTTTTAATTTTTAACACATGTCAATTTCTCAATTCTATTTAGGAAATTAAAAATTTTCACCATCAATATTACTATTTTTCTTATACCTCTACTAGTAAACACCTCTATGGATTCAACCCCTCGCCAGATTGTACTCCCAATGTTCTATACACCCTCATTAAAGGCATGATTCGCCAACCGTCTCTCACAGACTGTGTAACGAATAAGACAATCATCATTTATTTATAGCCCACTCTATGGTGTCACATCACAAGCTTATAAGTTCACATCACAACCTTCAACAGAAAACAATGAGATGACCCATCCACTAATAGAATGTTCCCACGTGGCACCTCAACTCTCCATATAAATATTAGAGGAGAATAACTAAGAGAATATGAATTTTTCTCTCTTCAATTTCTCTCTCGTCTCTTCCTAACATTTTTCAACCCTATTAGGTTGAGCTAATGCCTTACCTCGGTTGCAACCTGATCCAACATTGATACAACCATACCCCGAGAATGCCTTTGGACCAGCTCACCAAGCGAGACTTGCCATCTTTTGCAAGTTGACCTAGCTCAAATCCAAGCTCGTTGAGCTCAATTCAGCTCGATTCTAGCTCATCGAGCTCATTTCCATCCTTTTATTTTATGCTTCCTACACTTGCTAGAATAAATCAAATTATTTGATTAAGTTAGTTAGTTAGCTTAGTTTCAGCTCATAAATGTGTTTTATTTTAATACATGTCTTTAATTTGTCATAGTTCAGTACATGTCATTAATTTGTCCTAGTCTAATACCTGTTTTAATATGCCTTAGCTACAGCCAAATTTATTTGCTTTTAATGTGCCCAAAGCTTAGACAAATTAAATGATGTTGGATTATGTTTTATTCTTAAAATTAAGACGGGTTTTAATGTGTTTGTAGGAGCTGATCAGCAAGCAAAATTCAATGGACAACAAACATGTGCAATGAACGGCATTGAAGGTGAAGACATGCACTTGGACGTGCATTGAAAGGAGGTGGAGCTGCTGATTGTTTTCTTCCATGCAACATTCATGTCTATGGACTTTTGGGAAGCTTAATGTGGCCAGTGGGTTGCAATTCATGCATGTCCTATATGCATGCACGTCCAAGGGAGGAGAAGATAAATTAATTCAGCACATTGAACAACAATGTTCATGCATTAACTTGCTCTAAGAAGGCTGTTCGTTTTTTACAAAAGAAATGCAAGTGTTTCACACTTGACCATTCAGCTAGAAGCTGAGTTCACACCAAGTGTCCAACCGAATTCATATGTTCACATTGAGGGCTGTTCGTGAGCTACAACAGCATTAAAAAAGGTTGCTGCCCATTCGGCTATCTAAGGGGATTTAAATCATATTCACATCTTATTTGGCTGATCAATTACGTCATACATGGGAGAATTCATGAACAATATTTAAGGGATTCAAGCCTCATTAATTCAGCCAATGTACCAGCACATCCATGCATCAAGAATGGGGGATGAACCAATTAAATACAGGCTGCCATTCATTTGATCAAGACACCATAAATATCTCAATTAAAGGAGATGCATGTTTCATACACCTAGCATTCAGCCAAGAGGGAATGAAGGTAGAATAAGGGCTGCACATCCATGGAACATAAAGAATGCTTCTTGACTAAGAATACATGTACGCACCAAGAAGGAGGAATATGACTAATCGGCTGAAGCATGAATCTGCCAATTCATGAACCGAAATTTATTATTAAGTGTGAACATTTTAAAGGTTGTGTGAACATATTAGTAGCCGAATTTCAATAGGCATTTTAGGGCTTATAAATAGTTGTTTTTGTAATCATTTGTTGGTTAGACAATTTAGGCAAAAATACTTTTTATCCTTTTATGGATGTTTATAACATTGTGAGTTTAATTCAACTCTCTTTGTTCTTTTAAGATTCAGCTTGACTTATCTAGCCTAGCTAGTGGCGTCACCCTGTTTCTTTTGAACTTATCACTCCTAAACCGAGTGTGGCATTCACCCTTATACCTTTGGTTCCTATCTCCTTATAGATAGTGGGTCAAGGTTCTATCATTTGCCATCTCAAGTGTTTTTATAAGTCTCGGGTCAATACTGTATATAGTATTGGATCATTCTTCAACCTTGAGCCTTTCTATTCCATCCACATTCATCAAATTAAATATAACCTTATTTCTTGTTAGCCGAAACCATATACTTATCATATCTAAAATACTTCAAACCCATTTTGTTTAAAGCCTATACTTTGCCAAATTCCATCAAACTCCGAATTGGACGGGACTTCACCATTTTACAATCGGGAATCTAAACGACTCAAATCATCACCGAGGTGAGTTCATATCAAACATCAACAATTTTCTATTTACTTAAATGGTAAATAAGTTAAGCATTCACCATACAATACGTGTTTCTCTATGATGTTTGAAGATTTGAAGCAAATAAAGTGTTCACGCTTCATTCACTATAAGTTCAAACAAAATTAAAATTTTACTAAGTATCAAAATTACATATAAAAAGGTTAAATTAAAATTTTTATTCACTCAATCATTAAATTTTGTATTAAATTTTTTTCTAATTTCTGTATTAAAAGTTCAACTATATATTTGTTAAAATGATGTTATCTCACATTGATAATTTCACGAATTTTATATTTAAATTGGACTTTTATAATTATTATTATTTGATTTAACAATATTTTTCAACCCAAAGTCACATGATATTAACTAATGTTTTTGCTCCTCATCATTTCGTAGTATTTTCATATTAACATTTTTTAAGAGTTTACAATCCTCATTAAACTTTCATATTTTTTGAAACAATATATAACAAGGGAGAAGGAAAAAGAGGAGATCAAGGTGGTGCAACAGAATTCAATTCACATAAAGAGGTTAAGAGTAAAAAAAAAAAAAAAGAAGACAAGAGGGCAGACTGATCAAGAAGACAATTGCTCAAAGTAATTCTAGAATGCTAAAAGATTGATCCCTTCTTCATCATTCCTCAAGGTATTTATAGGTCCTCTTGTCTATTGACGTGGCGTGGCTAGATAAACATTTAATCCCACTAAATGCATAAAGGATATTCATGGGCATAAATCCATAACAAAATAATAAGGTGGCAAGTAGAACCCTGCCTCCAATAAGTACAGCAACAAGTAGAACCACAGCCTCCCCCCACCATAGCTTAGACCAAACATGGAGCTTAGATGATGCTTCCTCTCCAAAATACTAAATTCATACTTGGGATGTCTTGTGAAAAGATTTGTGCACCACAGCACCCTCTGCATCTCTTTTTAATTATAGTGCACCTACATTCACCACAAACCACTGGCTCATCTACATCTCTTAGGTGTTTAGGGATTTGCCCCGTATCACCCCTAGTCATCGTAGTTCCCTTAGGATTGGTCGTCATCACCTTGTTGTCAAAGATAGATGATATACTTCTGCCCCTTTGCGACGAAGACCTACCAGTTCTTCCTCATCTCATTGCAAGTCTAATCATTTCTTTTGTGAGATTAAAAAAGACAATGAAATAAAGAAAATCTTGAAATGCAACCACCGAAAACAAATTTCAAGTAGCAAGTACATGAGAACATTGAAATGAAAAAGTGGTTTTGTAATACCCTTAACCCGTATCCATCACCAGAATAGTGTTAAGAGGCATTACCGGACATATCGAAACTTTTACAATCATTTCATAACAAAAATTACATCATCATCATATCATAGCAAATTATATACATAGAGTCCCTTTAAAAAGGTCTACGAGACCTTAAACATGCACTAAAAAGGGGTCGGGACTAAACCGAGCTCATACAAATTTTTTCTGAAACTTAACATTTTTCAAAGCTATAGAGGTCACATGCTTGTATGGGTAGGCCGTGTGCCTCACACGGCATCAGACACGCTCGTGTGTCCAATCCGTGGCAAAACAGGGCATATATACTGACTTGTCCACACGTCCAAAGACACGCCTGTGTGCCTAACCCGTGGTCGACACTGACTTATTTCACACGGCCTGTCACACGCCCGTGTGCCTAACCCATGTACGAGACTGACTTGATTTGAAATAAAAATTTAAGGGACACGATCGAGCCACACGCCCGTGTGCTCAACCGTGTGGGCAAACATAGGCCATTTACAAGGCCAATTTGCCACCCATTTTAGGGTCAATCCTACAAGCATAAACAAGTTTCATTTCATACTCCAAAAGCAACCAAATCATACCAACCATTCATTATAAATATACCAATATTGCATCATTTATTCTTAGATTAAAAGTTACCATATTCATAACCATTATCAATTCATATCACATGGCTTTATATACATCTCAAAACATAAGCTAAATCTACTAGCCTATACATGCCATGCTTAGTTACGTGCACATTCAAAAGGTACCAAAATAGAGTTTGATAGTGTGGTGATGATCCTCGACGAACCCCGAGCCTTCCGTAGCTTTGATAATCTATAAAACAATGCAAACACACACAAAGTAAGCTTTCAAAAGCTTAGTAAGCCATATACAAATAAACTTATCATAATAAACACTTATAACCATATCAAATACAAGATCATTAACATATCTCAATTGCAAATTCATATTTCTTCTTTGGCTTAATTGTTTCTAACCATTTGCTTATTAACAAATCACATCTCCATGTATATCATTTGATCATAGCACATTTGTATATATATATCACATATTATCTCAACTAGTCTATGCACATATCTCAATTTCGCAATCTTACATATACTTACCTTTCATATTCAAACTTTGTATACATTTCAAACGTACATGTATCGGATACACATTTCACATAGTCATTCATTTATCGGAATGCCCGTTGAACCACTCAGAATCAAATAGGATACTCGGATAACTTAGAATAATCATACAATGCCAACGTCCTAGATGTGGCCTTACATGTAATCAAATATTGATGCCACTGTCCCAGACAGGGTCTTACACGAAATCATATATGATGCCAATGTCCCTGACATGGTCTTACACATAATTCTCAAATTGATGCCAACATCCCAGACGTGGTCTTACACGATATCACATATCGGAACCCTATGTCATGACATAGGTATCCTAGCTATTCTTAAGGTTCACACGGGACTTTTTGGATATTGACATATTATCAAAGCTTTCTCGGACTTCACATGCACATCTTCCATAGTTATACATCACAATTCAATTCCATATAACATAAATAAATCAATTCAAATACGTTTATTTGTATATAGACTTACCTCGCATAGATATGAATAGACAGAAACGACTACTCGATCACTTTCGACTTTCCCCGATCTAAATTTGTTTTCTTTGGTTCTTGATCTATACATATTCAAATTTAACTCATTTATTCACCAAATCATTCAATTCAATCCAAAAACACACATTTAGGGCATTTTACAAATTAGCCATCATATTTTCACATTTTAACATTTAAGTCCCTAATTCATAAATTTAAAAAATATACAAAATTTCATGTTACACATGTTAGGCCGAATGTTCATATACTTCATAAGCCCATATATTTCATTTATTTCATATTTTAGTACCTCAATTTACTATTTTCTCAATTTAGCCCAAATTACTTAAATTCATCAAAAATCCAAAGACAAAATATGTTAATCTTTCACATATCTTTCATATTTCATCATCAATTATCTCATAGCTCAAGCATTCATCAACGGTACATTTCAAAATCATCATCAAATTCTAAAATTAAGACATGGGCTTTGTCGTAACCATTTTTTTAAAAAAAAAACAAGAATCGACTTTGGTTTTAAAAATAGGAATAAAACGAGTCGCCACCAACCTTTATTTGGTGTGATCGGATCACCTTTATTTTAATAAAACATTTTGCTTTACTAAAACAGTGTTTTTGGTCCAAGTTTTGAAAATCGGGTTCGGGAGTCGATTCACATACGAGGAAGGTTAGCACCTCGATCGCCCAAAATTGGTACCAAAATGATTAATTAGTGTCTTAATGTCGGAAGTTTGAAAAGGTTTTAAAATACGGGTCTTTTAAAAGGTATTTGGATTTTTGAGATATCTATGTTCCGAGAGGGTACGAACATCACATCCAGCACGTTAGGACATGATATTCTAAACCTTCGTAATCAAAACTATCTCATGATTTTACGAAGTTTACCAAAAGGATGTTTAGTTATTTAGTCAAACGGAAAATCGCAACCCAGCACGTTAGGGCACTATTTCCCCAATTTCTAAATACCAAAACATTGCCTTATTTTAGAAAATCTTATCTCGGGATACGAAACATCATTTCCAATGCTTTAGGACACGACATTTCGAGTTTCTGAAAATAAGCTTTTTGTTTAAAAATGTATTTATTTTAATAGGATATCCGATTGTTTAGATTAAACAAAAAAAATCGAAATCCAATACCTTAGGGCATGATCTTTCGAATTTTCAAACACAGAACATTATCTTTATTTTGAAAATTTATTGGATTAATATTAGACAATAGTAATGATAATAGCAAATA
The DNA here is from genome assembly GCA_025506655.1 of Gossypium rotundifolium. Taxonomy (NCBI): domain Eukaryota; kingdom Viridiplantae; phylum Streptophyta; class Magnoliopsida; order Malvales; family Malvaceae; genus Gossypium; species Gossypium rotundifolium. The sequence goes on from CP106723.1 coordinate 54,265,830, forward strand.
AGCAAATATGTGAATAAATCTAATTCGTATAAATAAATAAATGAGCAAATAAATAATGAAATAAGGCTAACGATAATAAAGCTATAGAAACAAATATAATGAAAATAATAACAATAATAATAAAATAAAGAATATGATAAATAAATAAATTGCCTTAAAGTACTAAAAGAGTAAAGAACAATAAACGAATAAATAATAAATAAATGAAATGATAAATAAATAAATAAAATAATAAATAAAATAATGAATAAAATAATATATAGAAAAATCATAATGGTGAAAATTAAAAGAATGGAGATCAAATTTAAATTAAATAATTATAATAATAAAAAATAATGATACATTAATAAAAGAATGATACATTAATGAACGAATAATAATAAAATAAATAAATAAATAAAAGTAATAAATAAATAAATAAGAGTAAAAATGAAGATAATAATAATGGTATTAATAAAAAATGAAACAACAATTGTAATAATAAAAATAATAATAATGTACATAATAGTAAATAAACAAATAGGAGTAAAAATATAATCAAAATATCGAATAATAATAATAATGAAAATAGTGAGACAAAATAACAATCAAACAAGTACATAAAAATATAATAATGGTAATAACAATAATCTAGTAACAAAAGACTAAAAATATTGCAAAATAATTAAAAGCAGATTAAATTGCATTAAAAATAAAGATTTTGGGGTTAATTCAAATAAAATAAAAGAAGAGGGGCTATTTATACTGCGAAAAGATTGGAGGGACCAAAGAGGCAATAAGCCCTTTTGGCCAAAACGCAGCGTGAAAGAGGGGCCTGATTGCGAATCGAAGTAGATTATTGGGCTAAATTTAAATTAACAAAGATTTAATTGCAAAATTATAAAAATGCGGAGGGACCGCACGCGCAAATAGCCCATCGATTAAAAAACACGCGGATCCCCTGGAGCGGGTCGGGTCGGTCGGATCGGGTCATGTTCAAAACGACGTCATTTTGGTGCTCGAGGGCTCGCCCAAAACGACGTCGTTTGGAGTCCTATTATAGGCCAAAATTTGCAAAAAATTCATTTCTCTGTTAAACCAAAAAAACATTCCTTCCTTTTTTTTTCTCTGCAGAGGTGGGGTTCGATGGGATTTCCAATGAGGGGTTGCATCTTCGTCTGTCACGCCGGCTGGTGTTCACCACCGCCTACTGGTGGTAAAAAAGGTAAAAGTTATTTTTTATTTTTTTAGGAAATAATATGTGTATATATATATATTAGTCTGCCGAGAATGAAAAAAATAAAATATATATATATGTCCGCGAGAATGAAAAAAGAGAAAAAAAAAAAGAGTGAACTTTAAAGCGTAATCACCTCTACCCCTCGCTTTGCGATTCGATTTTTGTTAACTCCTGTTCTTGCATTTTTTTTACTGACTTTGCTTGCTATTGTTGCTTTTGGATGCTTTGATCTGTTTCTTTCTTTTTATTAATCGAAAAAAAAGGAAAAAAAATGACCTTACAACGGGAGATCCTTGGCTTTTATAGCCATTTACAAGAGATTTTTTATTTTCTTCATTCTCACATTTGCTTGTGTGTTTGCTTCCTTTTGCGGTATGGGCATGGTGACGATGGGACGGTGGCAGTGGTGCAGTGGTGTGGTCAAAGGTGAAGGGTTGGTTCTGGCAGAGGCAAGGGGTGGCTAGGGTTTTTTTGTTTTTTCTGCTTTCTAATTTTAATGGGCTAGGGTTTGTCTTGATATGGGCCCGGGCAATTTGGGCTTTGTATAATGCCCTCTTTGCTCATTTTCGAGTAACGAGAATAGAGCAAAGACTTAAAAAGCCCAATGTTGCCTTGGCCTCTCGAAAGTGTTGACTTCTTAGGTGTTATTTTTCGGTAGCGCCGCCCTGCCCACCGCATCTTGTTGCTTTGATCCACTTCACCGTAACCTTGAAAATGATATTTGCGTGATATGCTCCAATCGCAACTTTAGGGGATAAGACTTGCAACTTCGGAGATGTCAAAACTACTTTCTTCAATCGATCCTGCAGACTCGTGGATCATCGATCGATATCTTCGATCCGCTCGCAACTTCAGGAATGTCAAATTTGCTTTCTTCAATCTGATTCCTACAAACTCGTGGATCACGGTGATTTCTTCGATCTGCTTCCGCAACTCGGAAGGTCAAATCGCTTTCTTTAATCGATCCTCGCAAACTCGTGGACCACCGGATGATTTCTTTGATTACTTCTTACTCAACGGAACTTCGAGGAAATAAGAATTCAAGGAGAAGAGATTCGTAGTCTCCATCTTCTCTACCGAAACTTCCAAGAATTAAGGATGTAACCTCATTGTTAACTCAGGGAGACGGGATTTGTAATCTCAACCTACTCCACGGGAACTTCGAGGAAATAAGAATTGTGGAGAAGAGATTTGTAATCTCCATCTTCTCTCTGAAACTTCAGAGAATTAAGGATGTAACCTCATTGTTAACTCAAGGAGACGGATTTGTAATCTCAACCTACTCCACGGAACTTCGAGGAAATAAGAATTCGTGGAGAAGAGATTTGTAATCTCCATCTTCTCTTCTTGAAACTTCAAAAGAATAATGATTGATCCTCATTGTTAACTCAGGGAGACAGGATTTGTAATCTCAACCTACTCCACTGGAACGTCGAGGAAATGAGAATTTAGAACTTTCCAATTTGCTTCCTTCATCGTCTTCGTGAAGACTTCAATCTTCACCGCTCCCTATCATCTCAAGGAGCAAAATCTGAACTTTTCAATTTGCTTCCTTACTATCTTCAGGAAGACTTCAATCTTTAGTCTGCCCCACTACCATCTTGAGGGAACGAAATCTGAACTTTCTAATGTGCTTCCTTACTATATTCAGGAAGACTTCAATCTTCAGTCTGCTCCACTATCATCTCTAGGGAACAAAAATTGAACTTTCCAATTTGCTTCCTTACTATCTTCAGGAAGACTTCAATCTTCAGTCTGCTCCACTATCATCTCTAGGGAACAAAAACTGAACTTTCCAATTTGCTTCCTTACTATCTTCAGGAAGACTTCAATCTTCAGTCTGCTCCCCTACCATCTTGAGGAAACAAAATCTGAACTTCAATATCGCTACACCGTTCTTTGAGGAACCTGTCCTGTAGAATTAATTTTATGTGCTTATGCTTATGCAAATGATGAAGATGCTATGATCAAAATGATTCAAAGCCTCCTAACTACATGTGTTATGGACGACACTTTCATGAATGCAGAATGTCGTGAGAATGGTCTTTTTACAATGATTAGGATGCAATGATCAGAATGAATCGAATGCTCCTAACTAAATGACAATGGATGACATTTGCATGAATGCAGAATGTCATGAGAATGGTCTTTTTATAATGATTAGGATGCAATGAGTCGAATGCTCCTAACTAAACGTGCTTTGAAATGATGTATGAATGTAAAATGAAATGATCCCTTTTTTAAATGCTTAGGGTCATCATTGCTCGTAGTCCATTAATGTTCTATCACTGATACGTTATCATGCTTTCTCGTTAAGCTAGTATCTTTGATAGAAAACCCAAAGAAATGATCATATTATGCTCAACAAGCTTGCCCCGCCGTGATTTCAGAGTCCCTTCCACTGTACCTTCTGGGACATAAAGTTTGCATCTCTCACTGCAACTCTAAGAGAATAACATTTGGTTTCTTCCATCTATCCTGCTGTAACTTCAAGGTATAGGATCAATTTGATCTGTTATACTATTCACCGTGTAATGACCAGATGTGTAGGCTCGATATGTGCATGGATACAGAGTATCATTTTTTTTTCTCGAGAATGATCCTTTGCACCTTCTTGGGTTGACATTGCTCGTTATCTGTCAAGGTCGATCACCGTGAAATGTATTGTCTTTTGTTCAACCAATAAAAGGTCCAAAGAGATAATCATCTTTCTCCAATCTTTCCAAACCTTGAGCTGAGTGAGTTCTAAACAACAGTCCTATTTCAGGTCCTTGTATTATTCAGAAGCTTCCAGAGTAATATGCAAAACTCTTTTTATGAAAGTACTATTAGTTCACTAATCGTTATTTCAATGCAAAATGCCTGAAAAAGATTGTAACAATGGACAAAAAGGAAATTGATTAGGAGCATAGCTCGAAACAAATAAGTTAATCAAAGTTAGCAAATGCAATTAAGAAGGAAATTTATCGGTGGTATTTTGAAAGGAATAAAATAACCACAAGTAACAAAAATGGATAAAATGGAAACTAAGTGCCCCAGATATCGCAGCTTGAGCTTCCCTGTTCCAACTTCTTGAGGGCCATTTTGAGCTTAATATGTGTTTAGGGGATCCAGAGTACTTTGTCTATGCCCCAAGACGTAACATACTTCTTCGAGCGTAGCAAGACTACTGTATGCCCTACTTTCAATCAAAATTTTGAGCTGCCCTTCTTGGGTTTTCAACTCAAATACCCTTTGGTCTCAAAGCGCCCTTTTGGGTTTTCGCCTTGGCCTCTCCTTTTTCTTTTTTCTTTTTCTTGTTTTTTGTTTTTTTGTGTTTTTTTTGGAAAACTTTTTTATTGAATCTGAACTCACCGGATTGGGTAGGTCCTTGTCATCCATCTTGGTTAGTATCCATGTTTCCCCAGAACAAGCCTTATTTGCTGCATAAGGCATTTACTTTCCTTTTGGAGTCCTTTTGAATAAGAAGAATCCTTCTTAATGCCAGGTCTCTCTTCTGAAATTCTCTTGAGCGAACATTTTTGTTATAAGCCCATATCATCCATTTTTGGTACATTGGACCATGAGTACTTTCAATCAAGCTTACTGTAGACATTCTGCTTCATCCAATCAAATCAAAGCTTGGGAAAAGGAATCTTATCTTCCAACAATTTTTCCTTTTAAATAAACCAATGGAAAGGATGCCCCGGTGAAAGCCCTGGCCAATGTTCAAGAAACCTAGAAGGTAAATGGTAACTTCTCTATGCCAACCTTTACAAGTCTCAGTTGTTTTTCAAAAATTTTGAATGGTTTAGGCTGCCATTGCTGCAATGATATGGTGTCTGATCTTTGAACAGACTGTAAATTTGTGCCATCACGTTTCTTTCTGGCATTGCCACACACTTCTTCTTCTTTTTTTTGTTTTTTATTTTTTATTTTTTTATTTTTATTTTTTGAATTTGAAGTTGAAGTTGACAACTGTTGACTTTGTAATTTTGACATGTGAAGCGACCTTTACCCTCTTGGCAAGGTAATCAAAGGCTATGGATATGAATCGATGTTGGCTCAAAGCTCTTGAGGAGACTGGCTTGATAGCGTCTATGCCTCACATATAGGAATCCGTGTTTCAGTGGCCTCAGCGTGTCTGGCTGTGATCATGCGATAATGTCTTGCCTTATTCTTGCGGTGAGCTAAGCTTTCATCTCCATCTCCCTCGTTGGCTCGTAGTGTCGGCTGACATTTCGCGAGGTAGGATCTGTCATTTTTAACAAGTTAGGAAATAAGTTACAATCTCTGTCATCTTCTAAGTCCCTAGATCCTTCTAGACACATATTTCACTAGAAAGGGAGTCAGCAACAGCGTCGCTCATGTCATTGATATCTGGGGGCCCATTTTGGGCGTAAAATCCAAATAATAAATGATTCTAAGGATGATTATTCGTATGATATGGTCATGAGTGAAAAAACATTCAAGATGAAATGTAAAGAATGAAAATATTTACTTAGAAAGATACATTTTATTGAAATAAAATTCGGACACAAGCCTACTTCTCAAAAGAAATCTTATTGCTTCGGTGCTTGAAGCAAAAGTGTGTTTACACATTACTCTAGATTAGCTTTAAAAATACGTGTTTCTTCCATACCTCATTGTTCAAAACACTCCCAAGTACTTAAAGGTAGATGCTCGGAAAACTTTTATTCCTCGGTTCTCTTGGGTATACCATTGTTCACCATCGAACTTCACAATACCCATGTTGATGAGATTTTCCACCAATTTCTTGAAAGTAAGGCAATTTTCTATCGAATGGCTCAGTAATCCTCGTGGTACTCACACCGAATGTTTGGGTCATACCATTTTGGGTATGGAGGTTGCATCGATTTTGGATATTGGGGGGACACTACGTGTGCATCAAATAAACTTTGATACAACTCCTTATACGTCATAGGGATTGACGTAAATTGGAGTTTTTCAATGTTTTTCCTTGTGCGGGATTCTTTCCTTGACGAACCTTGATACTCAGTAGTCACCGTTTTTTGCTGGTTAACAGTAATTGACTTTGGGTCCCCCATGTTTGTATTATTCACCTCGTCATCCCTTTTTCTAGGAGCAGGCCTTCTAGTGGTTTCCCCTGCTTCAATCTTGCCACATCTGATTGCATGTTCGATCATCTCTCCCACCATTACTATGTCGGCAAAGCTTTTAGTCGTACTCCCTATCATATGAGTTATGAAAGGGGCCTTCAGGGTGTTAATAAAGAGCATGGCGGTCTCCTTTTCCAAGAGCAGTGGTTGCACTTGTATTGCTACCTCTCTCCATCGCTGGGCATACTGTCTAAAACTTTCGCCCGGCTTTTTCTCCATATTTTGGAGCGTGATTCTATCGGGACCAATATCAGCTACATGGCCATAATGTTTCATGAAGGCCTGTGCCAGGTCCTTCCACTTCTTGACTTGGGCACGACTAAGCTGGTTATACCATTTGGCGGCGGACCCAGCCAAACTGTCTTGAAAATAGTGAATCAAAGAATCGGTCATTATTAAGGTACCCTGCCATCTGCCGGCAGAACATCGTGATGTGCCTCAGACAATCGGTCCCATTGTACTTCTCAAATTCTGGCATCTTAAACTTATGAGGAAGCACTAAATCTAGAACCAGACTCAAGTCTTTTGCGTCAAAACCATGGTGGTGATCAGTATTTTCCAAGGTCTTGAACTTTTCCTCCAACCATCTACAACGATCCTCTAATTGCTTCGAGGATTCAACTATTACCCCATTCCTCTCTGCTATATTCAAATCGGGATTGGCTGGGTTATCTCCTGGATTGGATCCTGAGCCAACGCGAGAGTTCGTGGGTGGTCTAATATCATTTTGCCCTTGTTGAGGCCTAATCGCGATAGATGGCCTTTGAGGATACACCTCCGGTGGCACTTGGGTATTAGGCGGGGTAAAACCCGGAGGGTAAACAGGGTCGTCATTATCGTTTCCCAAACTAGTAGCAATGCCCTTTCCTTTCTCACGTTCATTGGCCAACAACTGCGCCAACTGATTCATCATGCTACTCTGAGATTCCGCGATCCGTTTCTATCATGTCTTGTTGTATCTTGATTAATCGTTCTTGCATCTGCTCCTGTATTTCCTTTTGCATTTGTTCTAGCCTTTCCATTCTTTGATCCATGTCTTCTAGGTTACTGAAATAACTTTACCTAATTAGGGTCTTTCTACAAATCTTAATGCATGTGATATGATGCAAGGCAATGCATGAAATGCAATGCAAACGCATGCATAAAGAAAGAGAGGCGTTGATTATGAATTCAATTTCATTAGAAGAACTTCTCTAGAAAATACATTTCTTTACATAAAACGGATTGCATATGCGACTTTGTCCTCATAGTCCGGTGAAATTCTCTTCTTCAGATCCGGATGTTATGGTCGTGTCCCGTGAACTTCCCCAATAGATGCCTCCTCTAGCTCCTTGTTCCTCGGTCCAGTAGTGCCTCTTCACTCGCTTATCCTCCGCGATGTTTATAAGCTTCTTTTAGAAAATAGAGACACGATGGCTCTTCAATAATCCTTATCGGCTTGAATCCTCGTGCAAAGTCTTGTATTCTTCATGGGTTATCATCCTCTCGCCGCTTTTCTGGACTATGTTCGAACGATCGTATTATAATCCACTTTATCAAGTAACACATTTCCTTATGATAAACTCTTCTATTTAGCAATCGAATATGAATCAACACCTTCTTTCTAAGATGATGCGGTGTGATGCAATGCAACGCAATCACAAACAAAACAAAACACGTTACCACAGGAGAAATAAACAAAATAGAGTACCTATCCAGGTGACCACTAGAGGTTTAACATAGTTCTACCTAATGTGGGCTCCTAGGGTTTACTACATGTGGTTTGGCTCTAAGGTAAGGGTACCCGAACTAGCAGATTCCTCGATCCTCACCCATTATAGGTTCATTTAGACCGAGTTCAGTTCAGGGGAATACATTTCCCTATGGCTACACGGAGATGAAAATCTCACGAAGACATAGGTACGGATGTATTCCGAAAGCGATTCACTATCCTGTACGGAGGTGAAAACCTCACGAAGGAGTAGCTTCTCACTCCCACTTAAAGGTGTGACCACAACGGTCATGCAATGCAATGCCGAAATTAAAACAACATGCAATACAAATATAGTAATTTTTAAATCGAACTTTCAAACTTCCAACAAAAGATAGAAAATAATCAATTTATGGCTTGACTCTCTAAATCGAAGTCCCCAGTGGAGTCGCCAAGCTGTCGTAACCATTTTTTTTTAAACAAAACAAGAATCGACTTTGGTTTTGAAAATAGGAATAAAACGGGAGTCGCCACCGACCTTTATTTGGTGTGATCGGATCACCTTTATTTTAATAAAACATTTTGCTTTACTAAAACAGTGTTTTTGGTCCATGAAGTTTTGAAAATCGGGTTCGGAGTTTCATTACATACGAGGAAGGGTTAGCACCTCGATACACCCAAAATTGGTACCAAAATGATTAATTAGTGTCTTAATGTCGGAAGTTTGAAAAGGTTTTAAAATACGGGTCTTTTAAAAGGTATTTGGATTTTGAGATATCTATGTTCGAGAGGGTACGAACATCACATCCAAGACGTTAGGACATGATATTCTAAACCTTCGTAATCAAAACTATCTCATGATTTTCTGAAGTTTACCAAAAGGATGTTTAGTTATTTAGTCAAACGAAAAATCGCAACCCAAAGACGTTAGGGCACTATTTCCAGTTTTAAATACCAAAACATTGCCTTATTTTAGAAAATCTTATCTCGGGATACTAAACATCATTTCCAATGCTTTAGGACACGACATTTCGAGTTTCGAAAATAAGCTTTTGTTTAAAATGTATTTATTTTAATAGGATATCCATTGTTTAGATTAAATAAAAAATCGAAATCCAATACCTTAGGGCATGATCTTTCAATTTTCAAACACGTAACATTATCTTTATTTTGAAAATTTATTGGATTAATATTAGACAATAGTAATGATAATAGCAAATAAGCAAATATGTGAATAAATCTAATTCATATAAATAAATAAATGAGCAAATAAATAATGAAATAAGGCTAACGATAATAAAGATATAGAAACAAATATAATGAAAATAATAACAATAATAATAAAATAAAGAATATGATAAATAAATAAATTTCCTTAAAGTACTAAAAGAGTAAAGAACAATAAAGCGAATAAATAATAAATAAATGAAATGATAAATAAATAAATAAAATAATAAATAAATAATGAATAAAATAATATATAAAAAAATCATAATGGTGAAAATTAAAAGAATGGAGATCAAATTTAAATTAAATAATTATAATAATAAAAAATAATGATACATTAATAAAAGAATGATACATTAATGAACGAATAATAATAAAATAAATAAATAAATAAAAGTAATAAATAAATAAATAAGAGTAAAAATGAAGATAATAATAATAATGGTATTAATAAAAAATGAAACAACAATTGTAATAATAAAAATAATAATAATGTACATAATAGTAAATAAATAAATAGGAGTAAAAATATAATCAAAATATCAAATAATAATAATAATGAAAATAGTGAGACAAAATAACAATCAAACAAGTACATAAAAATATAATAATGGTAATAACAATAATCTAGTAACAAAAGACTAAAAATATTGCAAAATAATTAAAACAAGATTAAATTGCATTAAAATAAAGATTTTGGGGTTAATTCGAAATAAAATAAAAGAAGAGGGGGCTATTTATACGCGCGAAAAGATTGGAGGGACCAAAGAGGCAATAAGCCCTTTGGCCAAAACGCGTAGCAGCAGGGGGGGCCTGATTGCGAATCGAAGTAGATTATTGGGCTAAATTTAAATTAACAAAGATTTAATTGCAAAATTATAAAAATGCGGAGGGATGCAGCATAAATAGCCCATCGATTAAAAAACACGCGGATCCCCTGGAGCGGGTCGGGTCGGTCGGATCGGGTCATGTTCAAAACGACGTCGTTTTGGTGCCTAAGAGGCCTGCCCAAAACGACGTCGTTTTGGAGTCCTATTTATAGGCCAAAATTTGCAAAAAAAATTCATTTCTCTGTTAAACCAAAAAAACATTCCTTCCTTTTTTTTTTTTCTCTGCAGGGCCGGGTTCCAATGGGATTTCCGGGTTGGCCATCGACCGTCCGCCGGCCGACGGCGATCGCCACCGCCTACTGGTAGAAAAAGGTAAAAGTTATTTTTTTATATTTTTTTTTTAGGAAATAATATGTGTGTATATATATATATTAGTCTGCCGAGAATGAAAAAAATAAAATATATATATGTCTGCCGAGAATGAAAAAAGAGAAAAAAAAAAAGGGAACTTTAAAATTGTAATCACCTCTACCCCCTGTTTGCGATTCTAATTTTTTGTTAACTCCCTGTTCTTGCGTTTTTTTTACTGACTTTGCTTGCTATTGTTGCTTTTGGATGCTTTGATCTGTTTCTTTCTTTTTTATTAATCGAAAAAAAAGGAAAAAAAAGGACCCTTACAACGGGGAGATCCTTCGGCTTTTATAGCCATTTACAAGAGATTTTTTTTATTTTCTTCTCGCTGCTGTTTGCTTTGTGTGTTTGCTTCCTTTTGCAGGGTATGGGCAGCGGTGACGATGGGACGGTGGCCGGTGGTGTAGGGAGCAGGTGGCTGTCAGGGGGCAGGTGAAGGGTTGGTTCGGTGCAGAGGCAAGGGGTGGCTAGGGTTTTTTTTTGTTTTTTCTGTTTTCTAATTTTAATGGGCTAGGGTTTGTACTGATATGGGCCCGAGCAATTTGGGCTTTGTACAGGCTTGATAAAACACAAAGCAACGATCACAAAAACATAAAAATCACTAAAAACCGAGCTCAAAACATACCTTGATTGAGCTTAAACAATGCCAAATATACAAGAGCTTCAAACCCTCTTTTTCTTTTCTATTTTCGATGGAAGAACATCAAATATAAGCATTAATTCATCTATTTGTTATATTTTATTAAGCTTATTAACTAATTTACTAAACTATCCTTAATGAAATAATATTAAAGCCTTAAAATGTTTGCCCATAACCGTCCATACTAACATTCAATGGCCTAATTTCATCGTAAGGCCTCCACATTAAAAGAACATGGCAATAAAGCACTTTAACAAATATCACACAACTTTTACATTTTATGTGATTAAGTCCTTTTCTCAAATTAAGCACACAAACAATAAAATTAATTCACAAAACTTTCACACATGTCAATTCACATACTATAAGTATGAAAAATAATATTAAAATATTTTTCTGACTCAGATTTGTGGTCCCAAAACTACTATTCTGATTAGGGTCTAAACCAGACTCTTACAGGTTTCGGAAGACATAAGCCCATATTTATAGATTTTTCAAGGCTCCTTTACAAGCACACCATTTTGGGTTTGAAAACCGTAACCAATAACATCTAACCACCAACACCGTGTCAGATACTCCTCATCATGGTCACTCTTCTCCAAAAAACTTTGCATTTATATTAAATATTCTAGAAAGAGTTTAACGCTTTTCCATCTTCTCTGGCGATATAGACCTTAATCAAGATCTAGGTTTTATCTAATGGAAGGCCACTTTATAACCTCCTATTTGACTCAAGTGCGGGTACTGTTATACCCTTTCGCTACTCGTACACATGTATGGTGCACAAGACACATCATTAACCTCCACATTGACTCTATTTAAAGTAATGCCTCGAAGGCCTCCAGCTTCCAACATCTTTTGGTAAAACCGCTCGTTCTTACTAAAGGGAATTACCCACCCACTCTTAAGTATGAACATTGTCCAAGTGTAAACATACTATTGATATAATAAGGAGTCCATTTAGACACAATGACATCGTATTGATAAGATCCCATGATATACGTCATAGAAATGGACAAGAGGACCTTCCCTATAAATACCTTGAGAAACGATGAAAAAGGGATCAATCTCTTAGCACCCTAGAGTTACTCTGTGCAATTGTCCCATTGATCAGCCTGTCCTCTTATCCTTGTTTTGGCTCTTGGCCTCTTTAAGTGAATCGGCCTCTGTTGCACCACATTGATCTTCTCTTTCGTTGTACTTTATATCAACAATATTCACATTTTTTTGTCAATATTTCATATTTACATATTTAAAATTTATTTATTTTTATAGAACCATCAAATATATTTTCAATTATTTTTATAGCACCTTGCCTTTCGACATTCTTAAAGGTCATGTAATATGAATATGATAATATTTCAAAGAAAATGAAAATTTTGTTCTCTTGAACTAATTTTCATGAGTTTTTAATAATAATTATGAATAATTGATAGATGCCAAATACACCAAAAATAAACCCTATAGAGATTGGTTGGTCAGTGTTTTCACAATTAGGGCACTTCGTGGGTAGTTTCGTGCCATGGAACTTGTAGTCCTGTGTAAAATAAATAAAGGGAATTAAAGTATCATGAAATTAAATAAATGAAAATAAAAAAAATAAAACAATAAATAAAAATTGAATTCAAAATTAAATAAGATAACTTGAGTACAACTTCAATCTCGATTTCAGAATAGATCATGGACTATGAATGTCTCCTCGCTCATTGGTAAGCCAGTTATAGTGATTGAGGATGCCTCAACCACCAATTTTCCTTAATTGTAAATTTATCGCGGGATCACTTGACAATTAACCCTTACCAAAGGAATAACCCTCAAAGCTGCTTCCATGATTTAATCTATCATTAGCTTTGCGAACTAGAATAACCCAACTCTAATTAACAATATCAACTGCGTGAATAATTTAAATTAGATCACTTAATCTCATAGTGTCACTCAACTGCACTCCTAATCTAACCATGCCAATTTGTTCTTCGATAAAATAATTCGACGCCAAATTAATTGTACCAACTGTGTATTGGTTCCAACACCATACAAGGGATCCTCCTTAAAACGAAGCTAAAAACAATATTATAAGACGATCCTATCTCTTGAAACCTAAAAAAAAAAAAACCAAACAAAAAGGGTTAAGTGCAATTTCGAATCTCATAATCCAATATCAATGTCTAATCCACCTTCGACTAGAATATAATTTAGTTACTTGTAATTATTAACTAAACAAAGCAATAAAAAAAAGAAAATTTAATGAAAGAAAAAAAGAAAAGAAAATAGCACAAGCTGCTATGTATTTTGATTTAATTGGTTCGAGCCCACAATTGAAGCAGTTCGTGGTACGAGAATAGTGGAGAAGATTGTTTGGTTGAAAGTCAAAAACCTCAAGATTCCGCTTATCCAAAAATATAGGTACAAATTTGGTTAAGGTTTATTGTTATAAATATCACAAATCGGGTCAATTTTCGAAATTTTAATTTTTCGCTTTGCAAGAAGACTATTTTCAAACCAGATTTTTTCCAACATGCCTATTATCCAAAAAATGAAGGCCAAACAAATGTTTCAAATAGATGTTTGGAGAGATATTTACATTGCATGATAGGAGAACACCTTGGGGACTGGGCTGTTTGGTTGCTTCTAGTAGAATGGTGCTATAATTCCACTTTCCATATTGCCATTGAAACGACACCGTATGAGGCCCTTTATGGTCAATCCCCACCTCAACATCTTCCCTATCTAGCGGGTTCTTCAATGGTGGAGTGCGTCGATCGCAGTTTAGCACACCAAGAGGTTGATCGAAACCTCATTCATTATCATCTCAAAAGGGCCTAGGAACACATGTAGCATTATGTGATAAGCATCGAAGTAAGCGTGTGTTCACGGAAAGATATTAGGTTTACCTCAAACTACAACCCTATTATCAACATTCACTATGGAAATTTCCCAATTAGAAACTTCCCCCTCGTTATTTTGGCCCATTTCAAGTGATAGCTAAGGTGGGCACGGTTACTTACACTCTACAGTTACCACCAAATTCGAGGATTCACCCCACCTGTCATTCTCTTAACTCAAGTGACACGTTGACAACAACCCATTCAACCCATATTACCATTGATAGACCCTACAAGAATGTTGCTTTAACAATCAATATATATCATGGATCATCACATGGTGAAGAGGCACAGCCAAGAAGCGATAGAGGTATTCATAGAATGGGCCAATAGTTTTCCAAAGGATGCCACCTGGGAGTCGTGGTCAGAGTTTCACAATCGATACCCTAACTTTGATCTTTGAGGGCAAAGACTTTATTCAGCAGGGGAGTGGTTGTTAAGGGGTGAAAAGTTGAATTAGAAACTTTAAATTTCTGTTTATTTGGTTGTTATTTTGTATTTTTATTGTTTATATTTTATTTTGCAACAAAGCGATGTGTTTAGTACTGGGGTTTAATGAAACGGTGTTTTTCAAAATAGAGGGTGGACAAAAACGACACGTTTTTTGTCATGTGAGGGTACACCTAGCATAACGGATCTTTTGTATCACATTTTCTCTCTCTTCCTCAATTATAATGACATGGAATGAGTAGGAAATACATGCAGAAACAAAATTGTGAATTGAATCCTACTATCATCTCTTCTTCTTCTTTCTTCTCACTTTCCTATTATTCGAATTTTCAATTTTTTTCTTGTCGTAAATCATATATTTTAGATTGATAACATGTTAAATTTGCATGATTTTTTGTGTTTAAATCAGTTAATTCTTGAATTGATCCCTGCTAAATTAGTGATTTTATGTTTTAATCTTGTCAAGAATGCAATTGGGATTCTATGAGTTAAAAACGAGCAGAAAATGACCAATTTGTAGCACAGTCAATAAAGTGGGGCCGAATCAAAAACGTGGAAATAGTCAATGACTCATCAGATTTCTTTTGACCTTGTAAAACCTAAAATTAGAAGAAAATACGATTTTATTTTTTTATTTAATTTTAATTATGTAGTGGATAGTTTGGCCAAATTTAGTAAGTCATATGTATATAAATAGGGCTTTTATGGTAGCTTGGAGGACACACTTGATTTCACTTGGAATTAAATAAGAATTATTCTTTTCCTTCCAATTTCATGCGTCAGTAGCATACTACTACTCCATTTTCATTTTCTTGTTTCTTAAAAAATTGTTTAATTGCTTTCCAAGTCACTTCCCTTCCCAACTTTCACCATTTTTATTCAAATTCATTTCATAGCCAACCAAAGCATGATTAAACTCATGCTTCACTAAATACTAACTGAGCTTTAGGCTGGTATTCTTTCTGGTAGGGAATTGTGAGATATGTACTGTACTAAAATCTTTCCAATCAGTATTCACTATTTTTCCTAAGTATCTGGATTGACAAATTTATCCCTTAAAGTTAACTCGATTTCAAATAAAAAAGCACGTTGGGTTGGAGTCGTGTTTGTGAATAGTTGGGAAAACGAGTCGGTCGTGCTGTATTCAGATCCCTGAGAACAAATCAAGGGAGAAGTGATCGGTTTAAACATCTTGCACGGTTGAGATCGTTGATTGGAGTTGGATTCTTCAGAACGCAAAGCTGTCGGAATGTTGAATCAGGAACGCGTGTATCTTGGTTAGATAATTGGTAAGGGTTGGTTTATAGGTCATACCGGGACCAGCAACAAGAGGAACAATTGGTGGTTAGGACGTTCTTAACCGCTATAACTAGCTTATTGTTTGGGGAGAAAATTATTTTTCAAGGATTGATTCAAAATCCAAAAACCACTGAGTCTAGGGCTAAGGCTTATTATCTCTATTTACAAAATTTGAATTTATTTTCCAATTTAATTTTATTTCCAATTTATTTAATTGTTTATTTATGTTGTCTCTATTATTTAATTTCTAAACATTTCAAAACTCCCCTAATTTATTTGTTTATTTTTTAGCAGGTTCATTCGGAATCGTAGGCACGACTATTGCCACGATTATCGACATGACAAAAATTCTAATCACAAGTTAAACACAAAAGTTGATTATAATACCAATCCCTGTGGACTCGACACTATACCACTCTTTACTACTATTTAGAGTTATTTTAATTGTAAGAATTATTTTTGGTGGTTTCGACGCCCATCATAGATCTATTGTCTACCACTTTTTCCTAATGAAAATGTCATTAAGGATTTAGGTTGAAAATAAAATAAATAACTAAATTTATTTTCATTTATTTAATTTTAAGCTTTAGCAAGATTTAGGTTAAAAATAAAATAAATAAATTTTTATTTAATCCAATGAATGTGATATTTTCAAGAAGAGAATGGAGGTAGTGAATTTTCTGAAAATCGAGTACTAATAGTGGTGTGGGCACGACGTGCTAAATGCTGACAATTATTTGCCTACAAATAAAACCCAACACCCTTAACCCAAATAATAATCCCAAAACCCAAATCCACTTAACCTACCTACCCCATTCCCAAATACTAACCCAAAAAAAAAACCCACACAAAAATCCCAATACCCAATACCCAAAACCCAAAATAAACCTAATACCTAACACCCCACAAGCCCAACAAAAAATAAGAGAAGAAAAAAGAAAAGGGGAAGGAAATTGGACTGAATGGCCAGCATTGGCCAAAGAAAAAAAGAAAAAAAAAAGGAAAAATGCCGAAATGGCCAATAAGAAAAAAAAATAAGAAAAAAGAAAAACACCCAAACCCCCAAACACCCACCCTTCTTCTTCCTTACCTTTCTTTTTCTCTTCTAAATAAGAAAACCCTAACTCTTTAAAAAGCACACTGCCGTTGCCTCATCACACCACCGTCATCGTGTATCGTCACCACCATCGCCAACCGTCATCACTGTTGAGCACGAACCTCGCGAGTCGCCATGGTCTCGTCGTTTCTACTATCACCGAATGCCACTTCACGAAGCACCGTCATTCTTAACCTTCATGCATTTGCCGTTGTCGAACTTGGATGCCGCCACATTGTCAAGGTCTCGTCATTTCTCCCATCGCCGATCTAACTCCTTAACCACCACCGTCCATTAAAACTCACCCCAAACCGCACACCACCGCCGTCTGACACCATCAACCACCATTTGACAGCCCCTCTCCACCACATCAACACCGCATTCTCATCGATCTACACCCTCACCCATGCGTCGTCGCTCTATCCTTCCCTAAACACCATCTCATCTATTTTTATTTCTTCTATTCTACCATAACCACCAAACCTCTAAATGTCAATCAACCCTCTTTAACCACATTAACCGATGCCATATCTGAAACCCCTACCACTACCCTTCAAAAATCGTCCCAACCCACGCTGCCCGCCGCCACCGTGAGCAACCAGAGCCGTTTGTTCTTAAAACCTAATATGAAAACCATGGTTCAAACTTAGAACCAAATGACTGACAATATTTTGGCTTCACTAAATCGCAGACAAAACTGATTTTCAGCGCCTCCAACCATCGATTTAGACGACAGCTCAAAACCTTCTCCACCTCTTACAAGACGAACAGACGCGCCAATGAGAACTTGTCGCCGACGAAGCCCAAATCGAATCAAAACATTTGAACAGTAGCTCTGCTACTCCCGAAGGTCGATTCCTAACCCACAACCTATTTTACCTTTTCTAACATATTATGCAGGTTACTCAGATGAGGTCGGGACTTCTAATGACTATGTTGAAGGTCCCTCGACTAGAAAGGAGCGTGTTTCCCATCATCGAACACGATCATCCACCACTCAAGCCTATTGACTTGAGCCATTGACGCCTCCACATAACATTACCGACACTGTTGGAAATTTGAGTCCACCACCCAACTCGCCTAACGAAAATGTTCGACCATCACGAGACGATTAACGTAATAGACGAGGCTGTGCCTACACTACTCCCACTGAAGGACGATTACGAGGGCTTCTAAACTTTTCGACATCGGAGTATCACGCAAGATACGACAACATTTGACAATGTCCGCTCTCGGTCTGTAAGCAAATTGGTCTTTACACTCTTGATATGTTAAATATTCGTGATGTTGTGATGAGCTATTTTAATGTTATTGGTTGGAGTTCATTTGCAAATATTTCATGTAGTGCATACCATGAATTGATTTATGAATTCTACACCACATTTAGCTTCAATATTAATGCATTACGAACTATTAAAATGCAATGCGTTGTCTGTTTTTAGTTACTTGGTAAGGACTTAAGGATGTCGATTTCTGAATTTAACATTTCCGTGGGTTTTGTTGACCCTGACAATATTCAAATTGATTCCTATAATACTGCTCTGTTAGATTGATAAACCGTAATATATACATATTTTAAACCTACATTTAGCATTCTTTTGGATGATTTATCCCGTTAATTGTAAAATTTGATGCTCCTAATCCTTTGTTTTCACATTTTATACTCAGGAGAGCATAGGAGGATAAAAAGAATGAGAAACGGGCCAAAAATGAAGAAAATGGGCCAAAGTAAGAAATTAACACGTCCTGAGTTCACCATACGACCGTGCCTCTTTAGTAGGCTTAAACACGGGCCTGGGCTAGAATCACATGGGTGTGCGCCACGGGCGTGTCCCTGCCATGACCTATTTTAATTCTACTCAGAAAAGGATACTTATAAGCAAAGAAAGACATTCCGAAAGCCTATATAAACACCCTAAGTGTATCCTAAAAGAGGAGGTAGCCTGAGGTAGCCAGAGAGGGCTGAATACAGGGAATTACTCAAAGAAAGCCAGTTGATCCATCTCAGAAGCCGGAGTCACACTCAAGACTGAGGATTTCTCCTTCAATTCCTTCTGGCGTTTTAGAGTTATCTTTATGTTTTCTTATTTTTCTTTTGAGATGTATTCTTTTATAAGCATGAACTAAACCCCTTAAATACCAAAGAGGGATGAAACCTAAGACTAATCTTGTTATTGTTTTCTGAACTATATGATAAATACTTGATTTGTTCTTGATTATGTGTTCTTAATTCTTGCTTTGATATTTCAGGATATTGATTCAAGTATTGATATGCTTATTCAGAGGAGCAAAAGTCCCTATTTAAGAGTAGATCTAGCATAATTAAGCGAGTTGATCGCACTCCTAGAAATAGGACGACGAAAATTTTCCAGATTAAGGTCAAACCTAATATGGGAGTCCATAGATCGAGTTAATGCAACCTTAGGGGTTTTAATTAGAAAGAGATTTCAATTAATCAACCTAGGGTTAGACGTTAGTAGCCTCGAAAGAGGTATTAATATAAATTAGGGAATCTTACGAATCAAGTCAAGTGAATAAATCGTCTAGTTCAAAGTTAAATAACAAGTGAAGTCTAGGTGGATTCTTCCTTGGGTATTGTCTTGATTAATTGATTTTCCAAAAAGTATTTTCCCTATTCAATCTTTATGTCTTGGCATTCTTAGCTTAATAATTAGTTAAATAAACATTAATCACTTTTATTTTAGGCTAGATAATAAAAAGAGAGTTAGTACTAGTACTTTTGGTTCCTTTGGGTTCGATATTCCGGTCTTGCCACTAAGCTATACTACTATTCGATAGGTACGCTTGCCCCAATCGTGGTGATAGTTAGTTTCTAGGTTCGATTATTCATTATATAAATATTAAGACTTATCACGGACACGATCAAGTTTTTGGCACCGTTGCCGGGGAACTGAAATATTAGGAACACTAAATTTTTATTACTTTAGCCATTTTTATTTTTTGCAATTTACTTTTATTTTTATTTAATTTTAACTTTGCTAATTTTTTCTTTTATTTGTTCTTGGCAGGTACCTCTAGTTTATGACTAGAAGGAACCCGACAGGACCCTTAATTTACGACAGTGATATTGAAGGTACTGTTCACAGAAATCGTAGAGAAATAAGGTGAAGCTTAAATTACATAAAGGAAGAGGAAGAAGACGAAACCAATACTACTGAAGAAATGGCTGATAACAATCTGCTACCTCCTGTAGTTGCCGCAAACCCTGTGAATCAAAATCCTGCTCCTCGTACTATGTATGATTATGCTAAACCTAATTTAACAGGAGCTGAATCGAGTATTGTTAGGCCTGCTATTGCTGCTAATAATTTTGAACTGAAACATAACACTATTCAAATGATTCAACAATTCGTTCAATTTCATGGTTTACAGGATGAAGACCCAAATACTCATTTAGCAAATTTTCTAGTATTCTGTGATACCTTCAAAATAAATGGTGTTTCTGATGATGCCATTTGCCTACGGTTATTTCCCTTTTCTTTGAGGAATAAAGCCAAACAGTGGTTGAATTCTCTTCCACGAGGATCAATCACTACATGAGATCAAATGACCGAAAAATTTTGCTAAAATATTTTTTGTCGACCAAAACGGCCAAGTTGAGGAATGATATCTCTTCTTTTGTGCAGATGGATCTAGAAACACTATACTATGCATGGGAGAGATACAAGGATTTACTGAGACAGTGCCCTTACCACGGGTTACCATTATGGCTATAGGTTTAAACCTTTTACAATGGTGTAAACCCCTCGACTAGGCAATTAATCGATTCAGTAGCCATCGGCAGAACCCTGAATAAAAAAATTTCTGAGGTGGCCTATGAGTTTATAGAGGAGATGTCACTGAACAACTATCAGTGGCAAGTTACAAGGACAAGGCCAACAAAAGTAGCTGGAATTTTCAACCTTGACGTAGTAACCATGCTATCAAATCAAGTAGAGATGTTAAATAAAAAGATTGATGGTTTGTGTTCTTCGCAGGTACATCCGGTAATGCAGTGCGATTCATACAGAGGAGGGATGAACAATACAGAATACCCACCCTACAATCCTGGCATAGAAAGCGAACGGATGAACTATATGGGTAACAATTTTAGACCTCAAAATAACCCTTATAGTAACACTTACAATCCAAGTTGGAAGAACCATCCCAACTTCTCATAGGGTGGCCAAGGAAATCAGAGACAACAACCCCTCCTAGGCTTTCAACAGCAATACTACCCACAAGAGAAGAAGCCAAACCTTGAAGAGATGCTAACAAAATTTATCGCGGTGTCAGAAACTCGTTTCCAAAACATCGAAACAGAACTCAAAAATCAAGAAGCATCGATTCAAAGGATCAAGAACCAATTAGGAAAACTTGCTAAGCTGATCTTTGAACGACCACAAGATAGGTTGCCAAGTAACACTGAAACTAACCCAAAGGAACAACTTCAAGCAATAACTGCTCACGATAGTGAAGGGTTAGATGAACCAAAACCACAGCAAGAGAATGTGGTAGAGGAAGGTAAGGTTGAGGTAAGCCGTGATCAACCAAAATCGAGAATTGTAGAGTACCAACCTCGTGTGCCATACCCTAATGCGAGGAAGAAAGATGACACAGATGAAAAATTCGATAAATTTCTTAAACTTCTAAAAAAATTACTTATTAACTTACCATTTCTTAAAGCTCTTTCACAGATGCCTAACTCAAGGAAATTTTTAAAAGAGCTTTTAACAAACAAACAGAAGTTAGACGAGGCATCGCATGTGGAGCTAAATGCAGTGCTCTCAACAATTTTGCAAAATAAACTACCACTAAAATTAAAAGATCCAGGGAGTTTTACAATTCTATGTTTAATTGGAAGTTTATCTGTTGTTAATGCTTTAGCTGATTTAGGGGCAAGCATTAATGTTATGCCTTATAAAATGTTTAAACAGCTAGGTCTAGAGAAACCCAAACAAACTAGGATGAGTATTCAGTTAGCTAATAAAACTATTAGAATTCCTAAGGGTATAATCGAAGATGTCCTAGTAAAAGTTGATAAATTCATATTCCCAGTAGACTTTGTTGTTTTAGACATGAATGAGGACAACAATGTTCCTTTAATTTTAGGAAGACCTTTTTTAGCAACTGCTAAAGCTAGAATTGATGTTGGTACAGGTGAACTTACACTTTGTGTGGGTGACGAAACGATCACTCTTAAAGCTCTTGACTCGGCTAGGACATCGAACAATCAAGGT
The DNA here is from genome assembly GCA_025506655.1 of Gossypium rotundifolium. NCBI lineage: Eukaryota > Viridiplantae > Streptophyta > Magnoliopsida > Malvales > Malvaceae > Gossypium > Gossypium rotundifolium. The sequence continues at coordinate 54,287,934 of CP106723.1, forward strand.
GAAAACGTAAATTCTATTAATGACCATTTAGTTAAACCTTCTTTACAGGAAACACCACAAAACTACACAACTGAGCCAGATCCTAGACCTCGTGCCAATAAAGAAGTAACTCATGAGGAACGAGGCTTCAGATCGATGAACTAGACGAGTGGAAGCCACACATCAAGGAAAAATCGAAAACACATGAAGCAAAACCATGTCAAACATAAAGATGACACAAACCAGTTTAAGATAGGAGATCAGGTATTGTTGGATAAGAAAGACCCTCAATCGCCATTTCAGACCTTAATACAAACGAAGAGATCCCTTTCATGGTACTGAATGTCTTCCCATACGGCACAGTTGAGGTAACTAATCCTGCATTCGACACTTTTAAGGTAAACACAACTCGACTTAAATTATAAATAGATAACCGAATTGATAGCAAGAATGAGGAGTTCCTACTCTTCAAACCACCAAGAATGTGCGAATGAGAGGTAAGTCTAGCTTAAGACTTTAAACGACCGCTTAAGAGGCAACCCAAAACTAACCCCATTAATTTTAGTTTTTTTATTTTTTTATTTTTATTTTATTTTTACTTTTGGCATCTAACTACAAACTAGCCAAATTGATGAAGCGTAGGCTTCCCTACCACACGGCCTTACACATGAGTGTGACCAGTAGCCATATGGACACCACGGATTTGCACATCGGCGTGGCAGAGACCGTGCGGTCCAAGGATAGAAACTTTCCCAAAACACGGGCTACGATAAAATCCACGGTTGTGCGATGCGGCTATGGTCAAAACTGCCTAAAGAACATAGGCTGAGATAAATCAACACAGTCGTGCGAGGCAGCCGTGGTCTATACTGAGTAAATCACACGAGCGTGTAGCAACAACCCCTTTCTCTCCTTGACTGGTACTCGCATCCATTGAATAGCACTTAATCAGAAGACCCAGTTAAACTTTAAATCAAAACTTAAATAAGACAACACCAAATCTTAATCGAATACTCTTACTGTAATAGATCCAAATCCCGAAGGCTCCTCCTCAACCTCTGTCGAAACTCTCCCTACATCAGTCTAGTTAGAATCAGCTAAACTGCATAAAGCCAAAAGATGTGGCCTTTGGCCGAACCAAAAGTACACCCCCTTACCTTGCTTGATCAAATCCCGAAAGTTCTTAGATACCCCCAACGTCGGCTTCCAAAAATGGACACAAGGTCACCACCTTGAATAGATTCGGCCACACCTATACAAAGTTAGGCATCTAACTTTCGGCAACCAAATGAAAGAGAAGCAAAACGACAAGAAGAGAACCCTTACCAACTATTAGATCCGATAGGAATAGAGTCTGACAGATTTGGCCTAGAGATCAATCTTGAAAACAAAACGGAATGGAAGAAGAGAAGAAAAGAATACAACCGCAAGGAGAAAAGAAAACATGAATGAGAGATTCACCAAGACTCAAAGAAATAGAAGGGTTATTCGGCTTCTAGCAAGTGAAAAGAAAAGAGAGGGTTGGGGTTTATGGGTGTTTCGACTATGGTGGAAGTAAAGAGAAAGGTTCGGCTTAAGTGAGGGAGTGAACAATCCCAAGAGAAAGAAAAAAAAAAAGATGAATGCCCCAAATAGAAATCTCGCTTTTGATTTTGGCCTCTAAGAGACAGGGAGAAAAGAAACACACAAACACTAGCTTTTGGCACACCACTTTTCGGCAAAGAGCTAAAAGAAAAGAAAAGGAAACCGAAAGTAAAATGACCCCTAAATAGCTAAAGCACATTCATCACCTATCCTCCTCCATATGACCGAAAATGTCACCTCTCCCTAGCATCCAATATTCGGCCAACTCCTCCTCTCTCTTCCAAATCCCTTCTTTTCCTCCTATTTTTCCTCTTCACCTCTCATTCAAACGAATTTGAATGTTTCAAACCTCTCCAAAAGCTCTCCACCACTCATTCCAACATCTTGACCAAGTCTTCCTCCCATCCTTCCAGAGTTCAAATGCCGCCCAACTCTCCCACTCCCTTTACGCAAAAAGTAACCCCAAAATGCTTCCTCTGCAGCTCAAACCTTGCCCCACTAACTCCCTAAGGCGTCACTCCCTTATGCACTAAGTGGCGCCTCTCTTGCCACTCTACCATCTGATCTCTTGTGTCTTAAACTCAACATAAGAACCCTTAAGGCCTATCTCCCTTAGCTCTCCCCTAAAGGCTCTAAACCAAAAATTTACCTAAGGTCCAAACTTAGCCCCAAGATTTCCTGAAACCCTCAAACACATACAAACAGCATATAGAGCACACTACCACATACATATAACTTAAGAAGAGATGCAAGACCCCTAAACCCTGGATGTTACAATGCCCGTGGGTGACACTGATTTATCAACATGGGCGTGGCGACCTCTACAATGAGCGTTTATTTTTTCTTTTTTCTTTTTTTTAAACTATTTCCATTTATCTTTCTTGTCCTTACTTTATTTTAGTATATTTTTCTTTCTTTAATTTAGGTTCAATGGGCTGTTAAGGAAAGACCATACCACCACCAAGTATCTACCTCCTCTGCCCAACTTTACACCTTTTCTTTTCTTTAACTCCATCCAAAATTTAGGAAGTTTCACTTCTCTCCCTATCTTTTGATTTTCTTACTATATGATTATTATCTATCTTTTTACATTGAGGGCAATGTACATCTTAAATGTGGGGGGTCAAGTTTATTTAGAAAAGTTCCTAACTTTTTGCATTATTCTCAAATCCCTAAATTAGTTCTTGTTTTTAAGTGTGGAGAGGTGTCAACAATACTCTCCCTGAATGATATCGTGTCTTAAGTAATTTTCTCATATTACTAATTAGAATGAAGCTTTTGTTGATTTATGATTTTTATTGATATGTTTTGGATTAAGTCATAGTTAATTGTGCATTGGTGATTTAAACTTTAAGATATTAGAGAATCAAGCATGATAAGTCTGTTTTCAAAATGAAAATTTCTAGGTTGTTAACCTAAATTTGAATATTACCTTGAAGTTTGAAAATTTGCAAGGTTGTCATCAAAAACCATATTTTTTGTGAGATTTTGAGCCTTTTAGAGCATATTCTTTTTCATACTCACTTTATTGATTATGAGTGTGTCAACATTGATTTGTTATTTTAGAACTTGCTTCGATTATACAGGTCGAGACCACACCTCTAATTTGATATACTGAGATGATAAAGGCACTTAGGATTTAACCCACTCATTCCACTAAAAGCCTACCTTCATAATTAACCTCTAGTAAACCTTTTTGATCTTAACAAACTGTTTCTTAACTCACCCATTAATATTAACCTAAAACCCATCTTGTATTTGTTATCACCATTTCTCTTGACTACCCTTATATCGAGAGTTAATTTGATCAGTTGCCTAACTACATTATTTATTTCAATTGTTAAATTCAATTTATTTGATTTGTTCTTGAAAAAAAATGTTAGAAAATCTATTCATCATTAGTTCTATGTTCTATGAGCTTAAACAGTTAAATTCACATCTTTAGAAGAAGATCGAGTTATTAATGTAATTATTCATTATTGGTTTATTGCTTCTAGTTAGGTAATTTGTCAATTCAATCTCGATTCTAACCTTCTAATTCAACCTATATCCACACCTTTAACCCAAGCCCCATTACAACCATTTTTAAAGACATTTTGATTTGTGTATCATCTCATATTATAGTGGTGGTGATTTTATTTTCAAGCAAGCTTATAGGATTAATTTCACGTTTGACTTTCGAGTGCTTATATTGAACCTTAAACATTTCGAGTGACTTGAGTGAATCTTTAGTGAGGATGTCAATCCTTGTCAGTTTTGAATCAAAGGTAATTATTCGGATAAGGGAAACACCGATGTTTTCATGCTACAAACTTGTGACTTAGATTATTTGAATCTTTAGGACTCTTTGAGTTAAATTATCCATGTATAAATTATCTATGAATTATTATGAGACATTGTTGAGGAGAATTATGAATCAAGGGAAGTTAATTCTAATTGTGAGTTTAGATTTTTTTTCTTGTGGACAAGCAAAAGCTTAAGTGTGGGGGTATTTGATAAACCGTAATATATATATATATATTTTAAACCCTCATTTAGCATACTTTTGGATGATTTATCCCGTTACTTGTGGAATTTGATGCTCCTAATCCTTTGTTTTCACGTTTTATACTCGGGAGAGCATAGAAGGATGAAAAGAATGAGAAACGGGCCAAAAATGGAGAAAATGGGCCAAAGTAAGAAATCAACACGGCCTGGAGTTCACCACACGGTCGTGCCTCTTTAGCAGGCTCGAACATGGGCCTGGGCTCGAATCACACGGGCGTGTCCCACGGGCGTGTCCTTGTCATGAGCTGTTTTAATTCCACTAGGAAAAGGATACTTAGAGGCAAAGAAAGACATTCCGAAAGCCTATATAAACACTTTAAGTGTATCCTAAAAGAGGAGGTAGCCTGAGGCAACCAAAGAGGGCTGAATACAGGGAATTACTCAAAGAAAGCCAGTTGATCCAACTCAGAATCTGGAATCACACTCAAGACTGAGGATTTCTCCTTTAATTCCTTTAGGGGGTTTTAGGGTTTTCTTTATGTTTTGTTATTTTTCTTCTGAGATGTATTCTTTTATAAGTATGAACTAAACCTCTTAAATACCTAAGGGGGATGAAACCTAAGACGAATCTTGTTATTATTTTCTGAACTATATGATAAATACTTGATTTGTTCTTGATTATGTGTTCTTAATTCTTGCTTTGATATTTTAGGATATTGATTCAAATATTGATGTGCTTATTCAGAGGAGCAAAAGTCCCTGTTTAAGAGTAGACCTAGCATAATTAAGCGGAGTTGATCGCACTCCTAGAAATAGTACGATGAAAATCTGCCGGATTAGGGTCAAACCTAATATGGGAGTCCATATATCGAGTTAATGCAACCTTAGGGGTTTTAATTAGAAAGAGATTTCAATTAATCAACCTAGGGTTAGACGTTAGTAGCCTCGAAAGAGGTATTAATATAAATTAGGGAATCCTACGGATCAAGTCAAGTGAATAAATCGTCTGGTTCAGAGTTAAATAACAAGTGAAGTCTAGGTGGATTCTTCCTCGGGTATTATCTTGATTAATTGATTTTCCAAAAGGTATTTTCCTTATTCATTCTTTGTGTCTCCTCATTCTTAGCTTAATAATTAGTTAAATAAACATTAATCACTTTTAGTTTAGGCTAGATAATAAAAAGAGAGTTAGTACTAGTACTTTTGGTTCCTTTGGGTTCTACATTCCGGTCTTGCCACTAAGCTATACTACTGTTCGATAGGTGTGCTTGACTCAATCGTGGTGATAGTTAGTTTCTAGGCTCGATCATTCATTATATAAATATTAAGACTTATCATGAACACGATCATAGATATTCCGAGTAACTTTGATGCTCAAGATGTTTATTGAGCTTTAACTCATTTTAGAAATCCACTTTATAATCCAAAGACCTCTAAGGACTTATTGGTGCATGAACCCGCTTTAAGTTATATTCATCGACCCGCTTTAAGATATATTCATCGATTTTTAGCTTTTATTTTTTCAAGTCGAAATGATGTGTCATCCATTTTAACTAAAACTTAATTGTATTTTTTTTTTGTTGTGTATGCATTATGGATTTAAAGTTAATTTAGGATATTTGTTTGCACGAAACTTTCATGTTGTTTTGCGATCTAATCATCCACTAATACTTGACCCATATATTAGTGTGCATATACTATGGATAGTCTAGATGAACATTGTTTGGATTCTATGGGTTTGCTTGTCGGCACCCTTACTGTGTATTATTTTGTTCCTCCAAGTACATGAACCACTCGCAGAAATAAGTTCTTTCACCAACATCCACACTTCACTACTAGAGAGTAAGAGGAGCAGCCTCCTTCATTTATAGAGGCACATTTAAGCTGGATCGAAGCTCGACTTAAAACAGTGGAAACCCAAGTCTCCACAATCCTCGACATCCTACAAAGTCGTTATCCCAACACCGACAACATCATTAAAAAACACATGAGGAGTACTTTTAAACTTTCTCTTTACTTGTTATTTGGGTTGCTATACTTTATTGCATATAAAACATGCTTGAGGACAAGCATAGATTAAGTAGGGGGTTGAAATAGTAAGTATGCATGATTGATCAATTTTTGTTGCATGTTTCTCTTTTGCATATGTTCAATCTTATGCTAGGTTTATTCGATAGTTTATTTGACATTGAGCCTCTAATCTCATTATTTAGTCAATTTAGACAATTGGGTAATTTTGGAATTAAAGTGTTCGAGTATTTAGATTAATCGACATGTGTGTTTTAAAGTTGATATAGGTAACTAGATTTTTCATAAAAAAATTTGATTGTTTGGAACCAATATTTGCTTGTATATAAATAAATGAATAAAGGCTCAAGTTATGGTGAAGGTTTCGAAAAAGTGGCCAAATTTAGTAGCCTAGATGAGGTGCTTTGGTTGTCATCTCATCTCACGTAAAAAGGTTCGAGTGACAAACTGAAAACTTACAAACATTCCGCTAACCTAGCTTTTCAAATAAACAAAAAAAGACTGTTTGAACTAAGTAACCAAGGTAGGGTACTTGGATTGTCATCCTAGTTCGCGTAAAAAGGTTTGACCACGTATATATAAAAAAAATAAAAAATAAATTATTACTACATGATTAATTGAGGATAATACCTTGCAAATTTTGGTTCAAACTCAATTTAGTGAAATAATATAGTTCACATATTTCAGTTTTATGACACTTGTTGATCAAACTAGGTACTTTGAGCTTTTATTTGTTTTTTGCCTATATTGTTTACATTGATTATGGATGCGAAAAAGAGGCTTGATTTTTAATAAATTGTTGAATAATTTCTAACGTATGAAAGTACAATACGCTTAAGGGCAAGCATGAGCTAAGTAGAGGGATTGGATAACATGTTAAATTTGCATGATTTTTTGTGTTTAAATAAGTTAATTCTTGAATTGATCCCTACTAAATTAATGATTTTATGTTTTAATCCTGTCAGGAATGCAATTGGGATGCTATGAGTTAAAAATGAGCAAAAAAGGACCAATTTGCAGCACAGTCAATAAAGTGGGGCCGAATAAAAACGTGGAAATAGTCAAGGACTCATCAGATTTCTTTTGACTTTGTAAAACCTAAAATTAGAAGAAAATATGATCTTATTTTTTACTTAATTTTAATTATGTAGTGGGTACTTTGGCCAAATTTAGTAAGTCATATGTATATAAATAGGGCTTTTATGGTAGCTTGGAGGACACACTTGATTTCATTTGGAATTAAATAAGAATTATTATTGTCCTTCCAATTTCATGCATCAGTAGCATACTGCTACTCCATTTTCATTTCCTTGTTTCTTGCAAAATTTGTTTAATTGCTTTCCAAGTCTCTTCTCTTCCCAACATCCACCGTTTTCATTCAAATCCATTTTATAGCCAACCAAAGCATGATTAAATTCATGATTCACTAAATACTAACTTAGGTTTAGGTTGGTATTCTTTTCGATCGGGAATCGTGAGATATGTTTCCATACTAAAATCCTTCCAATCAGTGTTCACTATTTTTCCTAAGTATCGAGATTGACAAATTCATCCATTAAAGTTAACTTGATTTCAAATCAAAAAGCACGTTGGGTTGGAGTCGTGTTTGCTGACAGTTGGGGAAACGAGTCAGTCGTGCTATATTCAGATCTCCGAGAACAAATCAAGGGAGAAGTGATCGAATTTAAACGTCTCTCACGGTTGAGGCCATTAATCCGAGTTAGGTTCTTTAGAATGCAAGGCTGTCGGAATCTTGAATCGGGAACGTGTGTATCTCAGTTAGATAATCGGTAAGGGTTGGTTTGCAGGTAGTATCGAGACCAGTTACAAGAGGAAGAATTGAAGGTTAAGACGTTCTTAACCTCTATAACCAGCTTATTATTTGGAGGAGATAATTAATTTTCGAGGATTGATTCAAAATATGGTGTAACACCCTAAACCCGGCCTAGACGTCCAGCCTGAGTCCAGAGAGTTACATCATTGATGCTAAAATACCACATATATATAACACAATAAAACTAAACCATACGTCGCATAATATCCATCACAATGATTAGTTAAGTATATAATCTTCCAAAAGTCATATTATCATAGTTTACAGAAATTACTAAAGTACTATTTACATGGAAGATTAAAGCTTGATCGAGCTCCCGTAGCGCCGACCCGTTCAAGTTTACGAACCACCTGAAATCTAATCAATTAATAAATGAGTTGTGAACTCAGTGCTAAAAAGATGTTCATTCAAGTGAAATACAATTACAAGACTATTCTCAAATCCTAATATTCGAGTAAGCAACAATTCAGATAAAGAACAGTTCAGTTACAAAAACAGAAGCAGTTTTAGTTTCAGTTACAGAACAAATCAATTTCGTATGCAATATTTTCCTACCCCAACCGCTACACACTATTTTTGGCCATCCCAACACACCATTAAGGGAGTTCAATGCCCGTCCAACCCTACACACCACATAGTTTCTGTCTAACACGTTTATAGATACGTAGCTTAGTTGCTAAATCAAAATGCAAGAAAACGTCAGATTCAGAGTTCTCCGCAATGTGGCTTAGCCACTGGTTCGGAGCAGAGTACTTCATTCTTCACAATATCCCAACCCATGCATATGTAGTTTACAAATATCCACAATTACAGAGTACGGTTCAGTATCAGAATTAGTTATCACATACATATATAGTTATGCCATACATCATAGACCATCAAAGAGCCCTCATACAATCAAACTCAGATCATTCACACGTTGAGGAGATTCAGATCATTGTCGGTCACATACATGGCCTCAAAAAATTAGGATTCAAGCCCGACTTATATGCCACATGGCCTAGACACATGTCCGTGTGAATGGAACGCAAAAAGAAATAACGAAGAAGAAAATGATACTTTAAATTCTATAAACTTCCAATCAACTTCCAACACTTAGCAAAAATATTCACTCTCGCATATTCCGAGATTCAAACTCAGAACCAGAAAGAATACAAACAGATGCTTAAATAGTGAACCAGCAAGCTCATTCTTGACATAGGATCTCACAGATTTACACTTAGCTATGTGATGCACGAGTAGGGGTTATTCTAAAATGATAAAACTCTAAACGACGGGACTCAAACTCCATACCACATAAGCAGAGCACAAAACTAGAGATACAAGGATTTAATTACTACATACTCTCACATATATAAATTCTAAAATTTTGAGGCGTTACATCCAGAATCCACCGAGTCTAGTGCTAAGGCTTATTATCTCTGTTTACAAAATTCGAATTTATTTCCCAATTTAATTTTATTTCCAATTTATTTAAGTGTTTATTTATGTTGTCTATATTATTTAATTTCTAAACATTTTAAAACTCCACTGATTTATTTGTTTATTTTTCAGCAGGTCTGTTCGGAGTCGTGAGCACGACTATTGCCACAACTATCGACACAACAGAAATTATGATCACAAGTTAAATGCGAAAGTTGATTATAATACCAATCCCTGTGGACTCAACCCTATTACCACTCTTTACTACTATTTAAATTTATTTTAATTGTAGGAATTAATTTTGGTGGTTTCGATGCCCATCATAGATCTATTATCTACCATTTTTTCCTTATGAAAATCTCGTTAAGGCATAAAAGTTCAGGGAATCCAGCCGCCATCCTTTCTTCTCTCATGAACAAAAGATAAAAGCTTCAAGATGAGCTTTGCAATATCGAAAAGTAGGTAATAGTTTTCCCGCTTCCTCATGGAAATTTTTTCCTTTCTTTTCCCTCTTTTATTTGTATATATATTGCTTAAGAAGCTACAAATTCGATGAATTTTGCAATTAAAATTAAATTTCTTAATCTAATTCATATTTTTGTTGCATGTTTTTCAGTTAGAAACTAATTATTTACAAGATTCTAGCCATTTTAGACATGTTTTAAAAGGATCCGAAGGGTTTCTTTCTTTATCCAATAACACAACAAAGTAATTATATTTTTTATTAACCTATATTTTATCAACTATTTTAATTTTATATATGAATTTATTTTTAATCATTTAAAAGCCAAGCAAAAAACCCAAGAATCTGGCGTCGGTTCTTCATTGTAGTTGGCCCTAAAACTGGGAGATGAAGAAGAGTGAAGAAGAAAGATGAAGAAGGAAAAGGTAGGTAAAAGAAAAAGAAAAAGGCACACCCAAGTTGAATGGCGATGAAGCTCCTGCTGAAAACAGTGAACGACAGTGAATGGAGAACGATAACAAATTATAGTGAATTGTGAATGACAGCGAACAAAAATGATATTTTACAGATTTAGGAAATTGGTGTCAGCCATCGGGGATGTTTTAGGAATGGGTAAGGAAAAAGAAAAAAGAAAAAGAAAAAGGGAAAAAAGAAAGGAAAAAGAAAAAGAGGTACAAGAAGATGCCACGTAGTGGCGTGTGATTGTCTAGCATTGCCACGTCAAAAAAAAAAAACTAATGGCGTTAGGCTCAAGTACCAACATAGTGGACGGAAAAAATTTGAGTATCAATCTGAGAGAAGTGGATAAATTCGGGTACTAATTTTATATTTAATGTAACGCCCTAAATAATTTATTTCTATTTCTGTAAATATTTGACACAAATATTTATCTGCTTTAGTGGTTAAGTGTTCTGGGTGTGTGTGAGAGGTCCCAAGTTCAAGTCCTACCTTTAGCAAATTTTGGTTATTTTTTAAATCCAAGCCTTATCTTTGTTCAATGGGCTTATATTTAATTGCCTATGAATTATATCAGAATGAGCTTGCTGGTTCAAGTGGTAAGGGAGTCAATGTGTTGGAGGTTCTGTATTCGAATCCTTGCGTTAGTAGTGGTGTTAATTTTTGCTCGAATATCTGTTAAGAGTTTCGTGGAGCTGGATTTCTGAGGGAGTTATGAATTAGTCGATTAGTGGGAGTAAAATTAGGGATCTGGGATATTTTTATTTTTATCCATCTCTTTTTCAAAAAATTTCTCTCTTCCTAGGAAAAAAATAACTTTAGTTTCACTTTGTCTTCTCCAAACTTGTCGTTTTTCCTTTTCTTTTGATTCTTCCTTCTATTTTGTTTTCGATCTATCAGCAATTTTGTTGCTTTGCTTCTCTATTTTCCTTGAGTATTCGGTAAGTGGGATTTTAGTAATTGTTTGAAGGGCTCGTTTTCCAAATTCTCGATTGCAACCTTATAATCTATTTTGGCAGCAGGAAATCGAGTGGAACGGGACTCCCCTCTTGCGAAATCGTAGTCAGAATCGCTTGGGATAATAGGGTAAGTGTTGAGTGCTTGATTTGAACCATTGTTGGTTTCATTGTTTTGGTAAAATTGAGGTTTAAGACTGATGTTGGGAATTTCTTATGTCGATTTTAGGTATAGTGTGGCTCGAGAGTGTTTTTGGCATCAAATCATACCAAGTGTGTACTCGAAACGTAAAAAATAAAGTTTCGATAAAAGCTAAAAAATTACACTATCGACTTCACACAAGCGTGTGGTTGCTCGTGTGGATGGCCGTGTGTGGGACACGACCATGTAATCAATGAAGGCTTAGTCGTGCACAGGACATGGTCGTGTCATGGCTAGTGCGTGGCCATGTGAGCCACACGGGCTAGACCAAGTGGGACGTGTGGGCCCATAATTCTAAAATTTTCCCTAAGGTTGCACAAGTCCTACCAATCGACTGTGGGTTTACCGTAGAGTCAGTAAGAGCTAATCAAACCCTAAAACTGTAGATGTGATAGTTTGATATTCTGTTCTGAGTATGATAAAGCTATGCATGTTTGATTATTCTGATATCTGTACGTAAGCATGTTGAGCATGTCTATTATGTTATTCTGTATATATTTCTGCATATGATTGTGGGGTGGGATTTTTATATGAGGAGGAAGTATTCTATTCGGCGTTAAACGCCAATATCTTGGCAACTTGGCTGCATAATATCTAATATGTGTCTTAATGGCATGACACGATGTGTAAGGATGGATGGGTGTTTTTAACCCCACATTGTGTGATGGGATGGACGGATTGGTGTGTAGAGGATGAGGGTAGGATTTTTGCATGTCAGTTTTTGTAATTTAAACCTGAATCTGTATCGGTTTCTGACTGTGTCTATGATACTGTACGTTTGCATGCTTAACTCTGTTGGGTTACACACTGAGTTCATGTAAACTCACATCTATTTGTCTGTTCTTTAGGTAATCGACAGACTTAGGCGGATCGGAGCGGCAGAGACTCAGCGGTGTCCACTCGACCGTAAATTGTTTAATATTATTAGTTTTGTGGTTTTATTTATGATTTTGGTTTTCTTTTGAGAGTATGTAATTTTAGGGACTCCTTGGATTTTATGGTTTTTTAACTATTGGTTTTTGGTTTATTGATAATCTGCTTGATATGATAAGACATATGAACTCAAAGATTTTATAAAAAAGGGATTTTTCTAAAAATGACAAACCGAGTTTTTTAAAATATAATGAATTTGTTAAACTTCTGATGTAATAAGTGTTTGAAAAAGTAATTAATTGAATAACTAATGCTCACAGGTGATAGATCTATGGCCGAGTATGAGGCCGAATTTTGAGGTTGAGCCGTGACGCTCGAGGCATGGTGGCGTCTGAGTATGAGAGGTGTGTCCGGTTTGAAGATGGTTTGAGAGACAATATAAGGGTACTGATTGCTTCGCAGAGGGAGGGAGAGTTCGCGATCCTGGTTGAGAAGGCTAAGATCGTTGAGGATGTTAAGCGTGTGGAGCACCAAATTAGAAGAATAAGAGGGACTTGGAGCCCTCCAGTTCTATTTAGAGGCATAAGAAAATGGCAAGACATGATGGGCCGTTAGAGTGGGAGCCCCTGTTGCTCCTACTAGGATTCAGCATTGTGGAGACAGTGGTAGGCGCCATCCGGGTGAGTGTTGGAGGAGGATAGAGGCTTATCTAAGGTGTGGGTTTTTGAAGCATCGGATTCGAGAGTGTCCATAACAGACAGATTAGATGCAAGCTTCAGGATTGGGTTATGTACAACCTCAGAGGCGGTTAAGCAACCACCTAAGGGCCGTGGACCGACTAAGGGTGGTAATGGTATGGTCGTGGGCAGAGAGCACCAGAAAGAGGTGCTGCTCAGACTGAAATGAGACAGCCTATGTTGATTTATGCCACTCGACGCCGAGAGGATAGAGATGCTCTAGATGTTATCACCACTACGTTCTTAATTTTTGATGTACCTTATACTGCTTTGATAGACATAGGTTCTCCACACTCCTGTGTAGCTAGTTCTGTATCTGAAAACTTGGGAATTTTTATCGAGAGCACTTCTAGTGAGATCACCGTATTGAGTCCATTGGGGCTCTGGCAAATCTGATGGAGCTTCCGTTTGGAGAGTTCAAATTAATTCTGGGAATGGACTGGTTGGTTGAGCACCGTGTTAACTTGGACTGTGCATCTAAGAGGGTTGTTTTGAGGAATGAGAATGATAAAGAAGTGGTTGTGAAAGGTGAGCACTAAGATTATCTATCAAATGTGATATCTACGCTTGTGGCTGAGAAATTGGTTCAAAAAGTGTGAGGCGTATTTGGCTTACATGAGTGTTTTTGCTTCTAGGGACTCTACTATTGGGGATATCAGAACTGTAAGGGATTTTCTGAATGTCTTTCTTGAAGAGTTACCGGGTTTACCTTTGAATCAAAAAGTTGAGTTTGAAATTGAGCTTCTATCGGGTATAGCTTCTGTGTCCATCGCTCCCTACCAAATGGCACCGAATGAGCTTGTAGAGCTTAAGGCTCAACTTTAAGAGCTACTAGATCGTGGTTTCATCTGCCTTAGTGTGTCTCCGTAGGAGCATTAGTTCTGTTTGTGAAGAAAAAGAATGGTACCATGAGAATGTGCATTGTTTATTGGCAACTGAATAAACTGACTGTGAAGAACAAGTATCCACTTCCGAGAATCGACGACTTGTTTGATCAGTTCTGAAGGGCTTCATTGTTTTCGAAGATTGACCTTCGTTCTAAGTATCACCAGTTGAGAGTTAAGGAAGTGGTTGTTCATAAGACTGCATTTAGGACTTGTTATGGACACTACGAATTCTTAGTTATGCCTTTTGGTCTGACGAATGCTTAGGCTGCATTCATGAATCTGATGAACCGAGTGTTTCATCCATATTTGGATCAGTTCGTCATGGTCTTCATCGAAAATATTCTAGTTTACTCTAAGACTGAGGATGAGCATGATGAGATATTAGAGTAGTACTTCAGATTCTCCGTGAAAAATAGCTCTACGCTAAGTTGATCAAGTACGAGTTTTGGTTACGAGAGGTAACTATTTTGGGCATGTGGTTTCTGCTGAGGGGATCCGAGTTGATCCTAGAAAGATCGAGGTTGTGCTGGATTGGAAACAGCCTAAGAATGTATCTAAAATTCACAGTTTTCTAGGTCTAGCGGGTTATTATCGGCGATTTGTCGTGGGGTTCTCTCTGATTGCGGCTCCTTTTACTAAGCTTCTACATAAAGGTGTTCCTTTTGTTTGGACTAATGCGCAACAATCAAGCTTCGAGAAGCTGAAGTCTATTCTGACTCAGGCTCCTGTTCTGATACAGCTTGAATCTGGTAAGGAGTTTGTGGTGTACAATGATGCATTGCACTTCGGTTTAGGATGTGTATTGATACAAGATGGTAAAGTTGTGGCTTATGTGTCCCATCAGCTTAAGACACATGAAGGGAATTATCCTACACATGATCTCGAGTTGGCTGCGGTGGTTTTTTCATTAAAATCTAGAGGCACTATCTATATAGTGAGAGGTGTATTATCTATACTGATCATAAAAGCCTCAAGAACCTCCTGACTTAAAAGGAGTTGAATCTTAGACATGGCGATGGGTTGAGCTACTCAAATATTATGGTTGCACGATAGAGTATCATCCTAGTAAAGTTAATGTGGTGACTGACGCTTTAAGTCGTAGAACGATGACTGATCTGAGAGCGATGTTCGCTCGACTTAGTCTGTTTGATGATGGAAGTCTGTTAGCTGAGTTGCAAGTTAAGCCGACTTGGATAGATCAGATTCGTGATAAGCAGTTGGGGATGAGTCTTTGGGTTTACGGTTTGTCAGGTTGAGAGTGGCAGTACTTCAGATTTTGGGCTAAATAATAGCGGTGTTTTATGCTTTTGAGGTCGGGTCTATGTGCCAAATGATTCCAATTTAAGGCAGTCAATTCGAGGAGGCACATAGTAGCCCTTATGCTATGCATCTCGGTGGTAATAAGATGTATCGCGATCTTCGTGAGTTGTACTGGTGGCCGGGTTTGAAACGTGCGGTTACTAATTTCGTTGCTCATTATCTGACATGTCATCAAGTTAAGTCTAAGCATCAGTTGCCTTCGGATTTGCTACAGCCCGTTAAGATCCCCTTATGGAAATGGGAACGAGTAATGATGGACTTCGTTAGTGGGTTGCCCTTGACACCCACTAAGAAAGATTCTATTTGGGTTATCGTGGATCGATTGACCAAGTCCGCTCATTTTATTCCAGTTCAGATGGAATTTTCTCTGCAGAAGTTAGCAAAACTCTATATTTCTAAGATTGTAAAAATGCATGGGGTTCCTGTTTCGATAATTTCTGATAGGGATCCTCGCTTCACATCTCATTTTTGAAAGAAATTGCATGAGGCTTTGGGTTCGAGATAAGACTTCAATACTGCATTCCATCTTTAGACCGATGGTTAATCTAAGAGGGTGATTCAAATACTAGAGGATATGCTTCAGAGTTGTGTGATAGATTTCCTAGGTAGTTGGGAGGATTATCTATCGTTATTTGAGTTCACCTATAATAATAGTTTCCAATCTAGCATTCAAATGGCACCTTACGAGGATTTGTATGGTCGTAAGTGTCGCTCACTGCTATGTTGGACTGAATTGGGTGAACGTCGAGTTTTGGGTCCTAAGTTGGTGTCTAAGACCGAAGATAAAGTTAGACTGATTCGGGATCGTCTAAAGGCAGCTTTTGATAGACAGAAATCTTATACAGATCTGAAGAGGCATGATATTGAGTAATCTGTGGGGGACTTCATGTTTCTTAAGGTTTCTCCATAAAAGAAAGGTCTGAATTTGGTCGTAAGGGCAAGTTGAGCCCTAGGTTTATTGGACCGTGTCGAATTCTAAAACGCGTGGGACCGGTTGCTTATTAGTTGGAGCTATCTCCAGAGTTGGACCGTATACACAACGTGTTTCACGTTTTGATGTTAAGGCAGTATCGGTTTGATCTATCTCATGTTGTTTCGATTGAGGAGATTGACGTTAAACCAGACTTGACTTTTGAGGAGGAGTCGATTCAGATTCTGGATCTTGATGTTAAGGTTCTAAGGAGGAAGTCTATACCGATAGTGAAGGTTCTGTGGTAGAATCATAGCACTGAGGAAGCCACGTGGGAGCTTGGGGACTCGATGCATTAGCAGTATCCTCATTTGTTCTGCTCAGGTAAATTTTGAGGTCGAAATTTCTTTTAGGGGGTGGAGTTGTAACGCCCTGAATAATTTATTTCTATTTCTGTAAATATTTGACACAAATATATGTTTGCTTTAGTGGTTAAGTGTTCTGGGTGTGTGTGAGAGGTCCCAAGTTCAAGTCCTATCTTTAGCAAATTTTGGTTATTTTTTAGATCCAAGTCTTATCCTTGTTCAGTGGGCTTATACTTAATTGCCTGTGAATTCATATCAGAATGAGCATGCTAGTTCAAGTGGTAAGAGATTTAATGTGTTGGAGGTTCTATGTTCAAATCCCTGCGTTATAGAGGTGTTGATTTCTGCTCGAATATCTGTTAAGAGTTTTGGTGGAGCTGGATTTCTGAGGGAGTTATGAGTTAGTCGGTTAGTGGGAGTAAAATTAGGGATTTGGGATATTTTTATTTTTATCCATTTCTTTTTCAAAAAATTTCTCTCTTCCTACAAAACAAAATTGACGTTAGATTCACTTTGTCTTCCCCAAACCTGTCATTTTTCCTTTTCTTTTGATTCCTCCTTCTGTTTTGTTTTCGATATGTCGTCAATTTCGTTGCTTTACTTCTTCGTTTTCCTTGAGTATTCGGTAAGTGGGATTCTAGTAATTTTTTGAAGGGTTTCTTTTCCAAATTGTTAGTTGGAACCTTATTTTATATTTTGGTAGTAGGAAATCGAGTGGAACGGGACTCTCCTCTCGCAGAATCGTAGTCAGAATCGCTCGGGGTAGTAGGGTAAGTGTTGAGTGCTTGATTTGAACCATTGTTGGTTTCATCGTTTTGGTAAAATTGAGGTTTAAGACTGATGTTCGAATTTCTTATGTCGATTTTAGGATTGTGTGGCTCGGGAGTATTTTTGGCATCAAAACATACCAAGTGTATACTCAAAATGCAGAAAACGAGGTTTCGACAAAAGCCAAAAAATTGCACTGACGACGCCACACGGGCGTGTGGTCGCCCGTGTGGATGGCCGTGTACGAGACACGGCCGTGTGATCGACGAAAGCTTGGTTGTGCATAGGACATGGTCGTGTGGTGGCTGGTGCATGGCCGTGTGAGCCACACGGGCTAGACCAAGTGGGGCGTATGGGCCACACAGGCATGTGGGCCCATAATTATGAAATTTTCCCTAGGGTCACACAGGTCGTACCAATCGACTGTGGGCCTATCGTAGGGTCGGTAAAGGGCTAATCAAACCCCAAAACTGTAGTGTGATAGTTTGATATTATGTTCTGAGTATGATAATGCTATGCATGTCTGATTATTCTGATATCTATACGTAAGCATGTTGAGCATTTCTAGTATGTTATTCTGCATATGTTTCTGCATACGATTGTGGGATGGGATTCGTATATGAGGAGGAAGTATACTGTTCGGTGTTAAACGCCCATACTCTAGCGGCTTGGCTGCATAATGTCTGATATGTGTCTTAATGGCACAACATGGTGTGTAGGGATGGGTAGGTGTTTTTAACCCCACATGGTGTGATGGGATGGACGGAGTTGGTGTGTAGATGATAGGGGTAGGATTTTTGCATGTCTGTTTCTGTAATCTGTATCTGCTTCTGACTATGTCTATGATACTGTATGTTTGCATGCTTAATACTGTTGGGTTACATACTGAGTTCATGTAAACTCACATCTGTTTGTCTGTTCTGTCAAGTAATCCACAGGCTTAGGCGGATCAGTGCGGTAGAGACTCAGCGGTGATCACTTGACCTTAAATTATTTAATGTTATTAGTTTTATGGTTTTATTTATGATTTTGGTTTTCTTTTGAGAGTATGTAATTTTGGGGACTCTTTGGACTTTATGGTTTTTAACTATTGGCTTTTGGTTTATTGATAATCTGCATGATTTGATAAGATGTATGAACTTGACGGTTTTATACAAAAAGGGATTTCTAAAAATGACAAATCGGGTTTTTAAAATATAATGAATTTGTTAAACTTCCGCTGTAATAAATGTTTGACAAACTAATTAATTGAATAGAGTTTTCAGTATATTCATGACCGAACTCGTGGTATAAAAATTGAATGGTTTATCAAGTTGACACCGTTTTCAAAACCCATTCTCTTGTGACATCACCAGATTCACCATAACGTCTAAGCCGGGTTTGGTGCGTTACATTTAACCTTATAATTTAGACGATTATATTATTAATTTATTTTTTATAAAAATATATTCATACCATTCCTTTTTTTTGTATTTTAAAAATATATTTAATTTTCTACTTTTTCTATATTTAGCTATTTCACTTTCCTTTTCCGTATGTTATTGGTAATTATTCTATCTCTATATCCATAAATTATAATTTCCAAAAGTAAATATGGGTGTTTGGGATATAATGTAATTATTTTAAAGTTATTTAAGTAATAAACAAAAGTAATTATCTTTATTTGTATGGAGTGATTTGTATGAAGTGAATAAGGGAAACCAATATAAATTTCTTTTATTAACTGTTTTTTTATTTTTGAGTTATATTGTTATTCCATATTGGTTGGTTTTTGTTATGTTTATGTTATGTCTCACACTATTATTGTTGAGTATATTGTTATTCCATATTGGTTGTTTTTGTTAATTATTGTCTTTTATTCAAAATAATTTAGGGTCTGTTTGTTTGGTGGAAAATATTTTCCGTAAAACATTTTCCAAATTTTCCAAAGGTTTGGTTGAAGGAAAATGAATTCCTCAAGGAAAACATTTTACAAACACAGTAAAATGTCTTCCTAATTTGTGTAAAACGTCTTACCAAATATTTTTCGGTAAGTCATTTTCCAAAGCTTTCCTAGGTACGTTCTCCTTCTTCCCTTCTTCTTCTCCTTCCTTCTTTCTTTCCTGATCATTTTCCAAAGAACTTCATTTGCTGTCATTAATTTCGTAAGTTCCTCTTTTGTTGGTCTTCTTGAAATCTTTGGAAAATTTCATCTTTGATCTCCTCCGTATGTGCATATTTCTATTTATTTTCTCAATTTTTTCTGCTTATTCTCTGCTTATTCCTCTTGTTCTGCTTATGGGTTTTCAAGCTTAATCGAATAATCTTCCAATTCATTTCCACCTCTTCCCTCGCCAATCTCGATGGTTTAATCGATCCAGATGACCCATTTCCATTACAAAACAACACGTGGGTCGAACCTGCTTCGCCAAGCTTTTGCTTTTCTAAGTTTTGATTCGGGACTTCATCAAACAAAAGTTAATGCTCGTAAGTTTTCACTCGATCGTTGTTTTGATTGCAAATACCATTTTGATTGACAATGGGGAATTATGGTACGTAACCCGATTTTCTTAGGCAATTTAGAGGAAGTATCAATGAAAAGTTTGTTGTTGAAGTTTTGAACTTGGTGAAAATGAAACCCGATTTGGTCGTTAAGTTTTTCATTTGGGCTGGGAAGCAAAGTGGGTATAGTCATACTGTAAATGTGATTAATTCTTTGCTTGATTCATTAGAATCTGGTAATGATGATCCTATCCCAGACAAATTTTTGTTGGAAATTAGGGATGATGATGAAGTGATTCTGATTAGCTTTTCTTTTCCTTCCTCTCGAAATGAGTTTCATTTCATAAGATGACTGATTCATTGTCTTTGTCTTTGCTGGTGGGAATTGATATTTCAATGTTGTTGAACCACTTCCCAAGATATTGTGGTCCTTGTTCATTATTTTTCTCCTTTCAGTATTTTGGCTGCTTTTTTACATTAGATGGCTGAAATTCATATTTCTCTATTCAAAACTTTGAAGACAATGAACTAGTTAAATGTAGCTTTTTCACTATTCCATTGTTTGAACTCATTAACACTTAGAAACCTATTTTGTTTTGGCTGCCTTTTGGGCCAAGGAATATATGTTGTATCTCTATGGTAGTGCTGAATTTGCTTCAAAGACAATTAACCACTTGCCAGGACATGATTATGTCTTCCTGCAGAGATGCAGGTATGAACCTCTTTCTCACTTGGTTTGCACTCTCAAAGTTTTTTCCGTTTATGATTATTCTCTAAGGAGCATGCTTATATTTTGCCTTTGTAATTTGATCCTAGCAGCTTTTAGTCTGTTCTTTTATTTGTCTATTTTACGATATATGCTGGTGCCGATTTCATTCTAATTCCATCAATTTTGAGCCTTGTGGATGGATTTAATCGACAAAGAATGAGATATGGCTCCATACCATTGTTCAGAAAAGCGAGGTGTGTACTCTCCTTAAATCTGTAATTTTGATACCTCTAAACTATATTCTTCTGCGTCTTTAATTACAAATGTGTAGATATGTGGACGATCTGTTACCAAGGATATGGAAGTGTGCAACCATGAATTACATACATCTAGATTTCCCTTATGTTTTGCAAATTGCATCTAATTTCATTGAATTTTTGTTTTTCGGATGGAGAACTCAAGAATCTTACTTGGCCTCGATTCTTACAAGTTAGATCTTCCTAAAGTGTATTGACATTGTGTCTCAATTACTTGTTTCAAGGACTTTATGATAATCAGTATTCGATGTTGACGATGATAAAGCTAGAGTGAAGCACAAGGTCTTGAACCCAACGGATTTAACTTCGATGGAGCTGATGGTGCCGGAGTAGATTATGCCTCAATAGGTGAGTTAATTTCACAGACCTTTGTAAGTGCATTTGTTCATCCATTCCTTCATTATCAATTAGTTTCGAGTTCCCTAATCCACAATACTTGGTTCTATGTTCAACGTGTATGATTGATTCGATCTTGACTTGTTGAAATCTAGGGCTATCTCGCTTGGTATGATGGCGGACTGGTTTAATTCATTGTGCAAGAGGGTGATGGAGCAAGACTGGTCTTGGAATCGACTGCGCTTGATTATATGGAGTCGTACCATGCGGCAAAGAAGTACTAAAAGCCGATTAAGCAAAGATGCAAATTGTTACCATCTCCATAGCTTGTACATTGTTTACTTATACCTTTTATCGCCATAGTTTTAGCACTTAAAACCATTCCTCCATTTTTGTGTATCATAAAGCAATAGGCTCTCTTCAAAAAAAGAAAAGAAAAAGAGAACCAAATGTGTATCATCCTTGAGAGCTACAAATTCTTTTTTGATTGTTGTTACTTCATCTCTATGAAATGATAAAATAATGTGAAAATCTCTATGAAATGATAAAATAAAGGGTTAATTAATAAAAATGTATTAATATGTATATAAAATTTATTAATAAATCTAAAAACACTTTTTCCTAAAATATTTTCGGAAATCTGCTAAACAATGTAAAATATTTTATACTGATTCATCCAAACACCGAAAATATTTTCAAGAATCATTTTCGAAAAGTAAATCATTTTCCGTAAATCATTTTCCTGAAAACATTTTACTTGGCAAACAAACGGAGCCTTAGACGCACATATCTCAAATTACTGTACTAAATTGAAAGGAATTTCAAAGAAATGATAGTACTCCCTCTGTTCACAGTTGATATTTTTAGATCAAAATTTTAAAAATTTAACTTCATTTATTTTACATATTTTAATTAATTAAATTTTATAAAATGAATTTAAAACTACTTCATTGAAACTTGTTATAATATATTTTTCAAATTTTTATCAGTAATAGATTTAGGTCAAAGTTGAAAATTTTTACCTTTGAAAGTTAAAATGTGACATATTTACGGAGATAAATGGAGTAATGTTGAAGAATATTTATGAATTAAAATATGTAATAAGTTTTATATTCTTTGTAGATTTAGAATTTATTCTTTATGATTTTTTTAAAGATTTTTTTTTCAAATTTTAAAATTCAGTTTTAGCTGTTAACATTATTAAATTTATTTTGTTAATATGGGTTCATTACAATATTTTCTTTTTTTTTTTTTTTTTTTTTGCATTGTTACTAAGTGAAACTTTTTTAAATTTCAAAATGTTGAGTCAACAAATTTAGCAAAAAATAATTAACAGTTTTAATAATTGAATATAAATTTTAAAATTTAAAAGTGAAATAATTAAATTTTTAAAAGAAAAGTATATAGACTAAATTCTAAATCTGTCAAAAGTATAAGAGCCCTTGACATATTTTAACCATATTTATATTAATCAGAATCTTTTATGCTATAATTTTGAACATAGTACTTCTTTAGAGAACCCAAAGAATTTGGGTTCAACCTTCGAAGAGTAGATGATTGGTATTTCTTTGGGAGTACCTCTGTTCCATAATAGAGTTAGTGAAAGTTTTAACAGTTGGTCATTGAAAAGGTTCGAAATAAGCTTTATGGGTGGAATGTAAAATTATTATTTTTAACGAGTCAGATCACATTAGTTAACGGTTAGTTTATTATTAAGATTGAAAATTATTTTGAAAGTGCTCTAAAAAATTTAAAAATATTATTTGAAAATTTGATAGTGTTTATAATTATTGTTAAAAAGTGATTTTAAGAAGATAAAATTTTAATTTTAGATATTATATTATAAAATAGAAAATTTAATGGGAAGATAAAAGGTAAGTTCAATAAAAAATATTTTTCGGAAGTTAAAAGTTCAATTTTTTACTTTTTGGCTTGAATTAAAATTCCAATTTAAAATCAATGTTTGGTTTGAAAAGTTGTTTGTTTACTAAATTTTTTGTTTAAAATTAAAAAATTATTTTTAATATAATACTTAAAATTATCCATAATCCCTCTAAACTCTTAAATAAGAAAATAAATGCACTTTAACATATTTAAACCTATGTCCTTTTACACCAACAATAATATCAATCACAATTAAATTAAGATTCAACCAATAAAAATTCTTTTAACTTGAATGGTGATCACAGCCAAAGTTTATTCTTTTAACCACCCTAAACTACTTTATGCAGTTGACATTCATTCCGATAAAGAGATTGAGAAAATAGCTCGAAGCTTTATTTGGGGTTTTATTAATAGGGCGAAGAAGCTTGCTTTGGTTTTTTGAGACCGAGGCTGTTCATCTCCTATTAAGGGGGCACCTAGGCTTAAAAGAAGCTAGGTGAGCCCAATAACTCTTTCCTTTTGAAATTGGACTTTTATATCAATAAAATGGAGGATGGATGTCAGGGTGATATTGGTCACCGGCTAGAATTTGGTCATCGTTAAGGGAGAACATATTTGGTCTACTGAAAATGGTGAGTCTACAAAATTTTGGAATGAGCCATAGGTTAATGAAGTGGTATTATTGAAGAATTACTTGCTAGATCCAAACATGGATATAGATGAATCTGAGTGTATTTAATTTTTAGATTTGAATTTAATCAATTTTAGTTTTATAATTTTCGAGTTGATCAAATTTATTATTGTATTTTTTGAATTTTAAAATTTTAGTCCTGATTTAATTGGTAACAGTTAAATCCGTTTGGTTAAATTCAAATATATTATTTTTGTACTAAGTATATAGTTGTAAAATTAGTTCATATTTTCAAATTTGATCATTCTAAATTTTATACCTTTCAAATTTTAAAATTTCAGTTTTGACGCAAATAAAATTATTAATCTATTAACTAAATTTTTAATGAGTAATATATAAAAATAGTAAACTGAGTGGTGCAGTCTTTCGGATGAATCGGTGCAATAATATGGCTGCAATAATATGTAGCCACGAAGCAGCAATTATGGTTGGTGGAGGCAGTGGCAAATAGCCGTTATGATCCGTGAAGGTAGCAACAAATTGAAGAGGAAACGCACCTATTGGACAACAAGAGCGGCAGGTAGCAACAAATTGAAGAGGAAACGCACCTATTGGACAACAAGAGCGGTACAATGGCAGCAACAATTGGAGCAAAACAATGCATATCAGTTTGAGAGACATGGCAGCTAGTTAGTGGAGGATTTGAAGAGCAACATTGGAAGCAATTGGAAGGTGGAGTATAGCGATAATTTATGGAGCATGAAGCACCCAATAGTATGAAATTTTAAAGCAAATGGCCGTTGAAAGTTAGGGAGATTAAGGCTTTACGGTAGACAAGGAGAAAAGAAGGACAAGTTTGGTGGCGAGGACTTGTGGTTTTTAGGCAAGAATTTCTAGAGATCTAGACTAAGCAAAGTTAGAGTCTTAGTTAGCTCTAAAGTCTAATAAAATTAATCCTATTTATCTAATGTGAAAAAAAAAATTAAATTATTGTCAATTGAATCTTAACTTAATTAGTATTAATATTGTTGTCAATATAGAAGGACATGGATTTGAGTGCACTGAAACGCATTTATCCTTCAATTTAATGGTCAATGAGGAATTATAAATCAACAAAAATTATCAATAATGAGATTGAACTAGGGACAACATACATATAAAATATTTTACCATTTGAACTAAAACATTTTTTTTATTATATGTAAAACTTTAATAAATATATTTCATGTGTTACTATTAATTAGTTCCAAACCATACTTTTCATAATTTATAGTATGTTATATTTAAACACACTTCTATGTTCTAAATGTGGATTTCTATATGAATGCATGTGTGATAATATTTCTAGCATATATAATATAACAAGTACATAAGCATCTATATTACGACAAGTGGGGCATCTCTTTTTTATATCTAATGTTTATATTTTTAAAAGATAATTATATAAATACTTTATTTATATCGGACTTCATTAGAATGTTATATTAATTGATGTTTAATAGATAAATTGATTGTAATTGATCTAGTATGTCAGCAAGTTTTAATTATTTTATATTTAGAGACTTGTATAGGTTTTGAATTTAATCATTTAGCACTTATATGTCCATTGAGTAACTTGTATTTGAGAGTGCATGGAGAGTGTAAAACAAGTTTATTGCTTGGTTTTACAACATAAGTTCTTAGGGTGTGTGACCTAGATTTTTAGTACAAAAATGAGATTATTATATTGAGGTGTAATATGACTTAAATCATTTCTTTGTATTGAGATTAAAGATAATGGAATTTACTCACTGAGTTAGGCTCCGCAGACATAGGAAAATCAAACTACATAAACAATCTTGTGTGTTCAGGTTTTCTGATGTGTTCAACATAGCGGAAACTGAAGTGCCCACTTCCACTCAAATATTTTATTTTTTACTTATCAATTATCGACTGTTGATTCCAACAATTATGCATATATTCTAAGATTTTTAGAACCAAACCGATAATCAAATCAATTAGGTTACCTATTTTGATTTTATTGATTTGATAGGTTTGTCCAAATCAAATAAATTATTTAAAAAATCATAAAAATAAAAAATAAATTTATTTAAAAATAGAGAAAATTGGTTCAACAGTTAGTTCAACCAATTTTTTAGCTTGATTTTGTAACGACCGGTTTTCAATGATGTAGGAAAGTACGGTTTTGAGATCTTTTTTTCATAAATCGAGTTTATAAATATTAGATAGGGACATTTACAAAGTTAATATATTGCCGAATTGAACAATGGCTAAGTGATATAGCCGAAATTGTGTCTAATTAAGTTTTAAGGACAAAATCATAAAATTTTAATTGTTATAGATTTTTAATTAGAACAAGGCTTGACGACTTTGATAAACATTATCCAAAATATCAAAATGGTAAATAAACCCATATTAAGTAAAAGTTATTGGATGTTGATGGTGACTAACATTAAGATTAAGGATAGATTGATTAACGTAATTAAACTTTGATTAAATTAATTAACTAGTAATCTATATATATAACAGAAGTTAGTGGAGAAAGATGAGAAAACTCATCATCTTTCTCATGCTTTCATCGTCCTAGGCTAGAAAGGAAAACCAAAAACATCATTTTTGAAGCTTGAAGCATTCGTCCTTAATTACAAGTAAGTCTTTAGCCTTTTTTATTTTTATAGATTTTTTATCATGGGAGCTTGATTTTGCTAACCCATGAATCAATTTGATCAAGTGGTGAAATTTTGGTAAGTTGCCATTGTTCAGAAGTGAATGATTTAGGTGTGAAATTGATTAAAATGAAGCCTAGTTTAATAAAAATGATTAAATTGTAAATTTTAATTGTTAGTTTCATACATTAGGGGCCACATTGAATAAAATAAAAAAACTATCATGAAATTCTAGGAGGAATAGAAAGTATGAGGTCCCTAATGAATAATTATGAAATCAGATTTTAATCCTAAGCTTTAGATTGAAAGTTATGTGATCTCTCTTTTCGACACTTAATGAGCTCGGATTCAAGTAATTTGTTAGCTTTATGCAATTTATTGATTTAGTTAAGTTTATCTTTAAATTCAATAAAATGAGCACTTTAGTGTGTTTTATGACCTATTAGGCCAATTAGTGCCTAAGTGTCACACCCTGGTTTGGCAAGCTGGATCGGTTCGAGAGACTACGGTGATGAAGACCACTTAAGTTGTGAGACTTAGACCGAATAATGTTGATAACTTCGTGGCGGAGTACTTCGTAAAATTTTGCCAATACTGAGGAATACCATTCCTTGTGATGGCTAGATCATAGTTAGGGCGAAGACCTTATTAGGCAGACTTTCCCGCTAATAAGATCGCCACTCGTGTTTTTGTATTACTACTAAAGTAATTGAAATAGCTTGTGGGACACGTTTAAGACACCTATTGTCCTAGTAGAGGCGACGTGTCAGTAGTTCGGACACTTGGAGAGCATCGTAGGATGTGATTAATTTGTGGAAGCATGTAAGAACATATAATGATTAGAGATAATCTGATTGAGATTTGGATGTAAGGTATCTATAAATAGGAAAGCGTGATAGTGGAGAGAAGAATCCTGATTCATCTTCTCTACTAGACTTTGTTATTATCGAAGAAGCCTGAAGAATTCTTATTTGCTAAAGAATGTGTTGACTGTTAAGCTTAGGAGAGCTTCTATACTAGTTGTCTACTAGGTAGGAGGAAACTACTATCCAGAAACTATTTGCATGTCTACAGATTCTTACTATATTGTAAAGTTTTGGTCATTTTTTATGTTTAAAGGAGTTGCTTTGTTGTTTTAGCTAAAGAAACAAAAAAAGGTCCCAATATTAAAGGGAATGAGCCAATAGAGTAGGCAAGCTCCGAGTAAAGTATTCTGGTGAGTTCATTTGTGCCTTATGTTTGGTATCTGCGTTAAATCGTTTAATCTTTGGCAATATATAACCAGGTAAGTGGCTTTCTCATTTATCTTTGGCGTTCATGTCTAAGGAAAAATATGCAAAGAGTCAGTGCATGCAATGTCACATATGGTTAATCAGACCTAGAAAACCTAGTATTTACATTGTATGAGTACTTCTTCTGTAACACCCCATACCCAGTCCGGTCGCTGAACCTGAATAATAGGATACTATAGACAAATATGGAACACTTACATACAATTCATAGTCCAAAATCTCAATTCAATATTAATAAATCACATATAACTCATATATCGTGCAATACAACCAATTTCGAATTAGAATAAGCTTACGAAAGATTTAAAATTAATCCGGTATCATTCAGCGATCAAATTGAAACAAGTACAAAAGGATAGGAAAATATTGTAAATATGGGTCACACAACCATGTCCCAAACCATGTGAAAGGCTGAAGCCGTGTGGGATGGGTCACACGGCAGTGCAGGCAAGCTGTGTAACAGCCTAATGCCATGTGGAGTTGGAGCCACACAATTGGGCAAACAAACCTTTTAACCCACTGATGCTGTGTGGGTCAAAAGTGAAATTTATTAAAAGATGTCACACAGTCGTTTCACCAAGCCATGTAACAGACTATGGCCGTGTACACCAATTATCACCCAAAACATACACAAGTGTGAATGATTATTTATTGCATAATTAACTGTAGTTGCTCTAGCAACAAATGTAGCATCCTGTAACTCAGACCCGACGATTGAGTCGGGCGAAGGGTGTTATATTTTCTCTCTCATTGTGATTTGGTGGTTTAAGATGTCGTAACCATTTTTTGAAAACGACAAAAAGGGAGGGTTCGACTTTGAAAACATAAAAAAGGGGAGCCGCCACCAATCCTTTTTGATAAGGTGTGATTGGGTCACCTCATAAAACGGTTGTTTTTAATAAACAGTTTGATTTATCAAAACAACGATTTTGGTCTTACGAAATCCGAAAAATTAGTTCGAAGTCGATTCATACATACGAGGAAGGGTTAGCACCCTCGATACGCCCAAAATTGGTACCAAAATGATTAATTAGTGTCTTGATGTCGGAAGTTTGAAATGGTTTTAAAATACGGATCCTTTTAAAAGATATTAGGATGTTCGAGATCTCTTTGTTCCGAGAGGGTACAAACATCACATCCAGCACGTTAGGACATGATATTTCTAACCTTCGTAATCAAAGCTATCTCATGATTTTATGAAGTTTATCAAAAGATGTTTAGTGATTTAGTTAACCGGAAAATCGCAACCCAGCACGTTAGGGCACTATTCCCCGAATTCCTAAATACAAAACATTGCTTTTATCTTTTAAAAACCTTTAAATGGAAGGTAGCAACTTTACAAAATGCCTCGTATCGGGTCAAATCGAGAGAAGGTTCGAGTCAAAACTTGAGATTTCTTTGTCCCGAAAAGATACCAACATCACATCCGATTCGTTAGGGCGCAATGTTTTAATCTCTCGTAATCAAAGTCGTCTCGTGATTTGCAAAACTTACGTAAAAGGGATGTTAAGTAGTTTAGTTAGACGGAAAATCGCAACCCGAAGACGTTAGGCACTATTTTCCAAATTCTAAACACGAAACACCACTTTTATTTTAAAACCTAAAATGAAATGTGATGATTTTCAAAATACATTTTACGTAGTATTAATATGAAATTTGGAAGGATAAACATAGATGTAAATATTGTGAATATAAGAGTACAAACAATAATAATATGATAATGATACTGAAATAATGATAATACTATATCGATATGAATAATACATATATAATATTAGTGGTAGTAGAATAATAAAATGGGTGATAAAAATTAAATAATAAAATAATAAAATGTAAGATAATGGTAATAACACAAAAATGAATAATAGTAAAATATATTATATATATATATATATATATACATATATGTATATAATAGTAGTAAGAAAGAATGGTAAAAATAATTTATTTAATAACAACAATAATATTACAATATATATGTATGATATCGAATGACAAAATTTATATGACATAAACTCGGTAATATACAAAACCATTTAATATGTAAGAATTGGCTTTAGGATGATAAAATAATATATTAATGTAATATAATATGATATGATACAATGTAACATAATATAACATAATATAGTATAATATGGTACAATAGTAATAATGATAATAAGGTAATAATCATAATAATAATAATAATAATAATAATAATAATAATAATAATAATAATAAATGAATAATATAGTAGTAATAATAAAATAATAAATGAATAATATAGTAGTAATAATAAAAATAATAATAAGAATAATAATAAACATATAAATAATAATAACAAGTGGTGAATATTAAATAATAGTGGAAATAGCAAAATTACAAAACAATTTGAAAAATGGGTCAAATTGGAACTAAAATGTAAGTAAGAGGGCCAAATTAGACATTTTAAGCAAAGTCAGACCAAATAGCAACGCATAAAAAGTCGGACGAGGAATAAAATTTCCCGAGGCGGAACGCAACGTTTAAAGGGATCGGATTATAATCGCTTAAAGTTTCCGGCGAAATTGCAATAACGAAAAACTTGATTGTAAAAGTATAAAATGCGGAAGGACCGAACATGCAATTAACCCATCGATTAAAAGCGCGGATCCTCCCCGGCGGGTCGGGTCAATCGCTGGTTATAGGAACGACGCGCGTTTTGAGGCCATGAATCAGCCCCAAACGACGCCTGCTTTTGAAATTCTTATAAAACCAAATTTCCTTCATTTTTTCATTTCAATTCTTGTAAATAAAAAAATTCTTCTCTTCTGTTTTCTCTGCGAGAGGGAAGGTCGCGGTTTCCGACCGTCATTGCCGTCTTGGCCTTGGCTGGCCATCACCACTGATGGTAGAAATTTCAAAAGGCAAGTTTTTTTTTTTTTGTATGTTTATTTACTTTCTCTTTTAGTGTTTCCTATTTTATACGTGCATAAAAAGGAATAAAAGACTATAAAATGAGGAATATAACGAAAATCGAAATACCTTGGGCCTCGATCTCGATTTTTAATACTTCGGTTCTTTGATTTTGTCTCCTTTGGTATTCTGGTTACCTATTTGTTAGTATTTTTATCTTTGGTTTTCGGTTGCGATTGATTTTCTGTTTGATGAAAATTTCTCTGCTCTTGTATTGATGGTTTAAAAGGATAAAAACAGATCTCTTGAAAAAAAAAAAGTCCCTTACAATAGAATACAAATCGGCTTTTATAGCCTTTTCAAATTACTTGCTGTCGCTTCTTGTTTAATGTTTTGCAGGTGCTGGTGGCCAAGTGGGAAGGGCGGTGGCGAGGCGATGGACAAGACGCCGTTAGACTAGTGGCTAGTCAGAAGGTCGAGGGTCGAGATGGCGAGCAGTAAGCATAAGTTAAGCGATTTTAGGGTTTTTCTTTTTGTTTATTTTCTTCTTGGGCTTTAGTGGGCTAGGGTTGGTTTGGTTTGGGTTAATTTGGGTTTGGGTTGTAATTGGGTGGTGGGTGGCAAAATGGGTCGTCTGTTGCCCTCTTTGCTCATTGTCGTTAACGAGAATGGAGCAAAGACGAAGAAAGACCCATTTTGCCCGTCTCGATGGGCCTTAACTTCTTTTAGTGCTTTTTCCTTCAGTAGCCCTATTTCGTCCATCGCATCTTGTTGTTTTGATCCGCTTCACCGTAGCCTTGAGAAATGAGATTTGTAGTGATCGCCTATTGCGACTTCGAGAGATATAAAGATGAAAGTGCTTTTGATCTCGCTTCGCAATCCTCTCCTCGTAACATCGGGATCGCGGACTTGTTATCTTGATCTGTTCTTGCAAATTCAAGAATGTCTAATCCGCTCTCTTCAATCTGATCCCTGCAAACTCAGGGACCACCAGACTGATGTCTTCGATCTGCTTCCTGCAACGTCAAATCTGCTATCTTCGATCTGCTTCTTGCAACTTCAAGAAGGTCAAATCTGCTATCTTCAATCTGATTCTTGTAACTTCAAGAAGGTCAAATCTGCTATCTTCAATCGGATCCCTGCAAACTCAGGGACCACCAGACTGATGTCTTCGATCTGCTTCCTGCAACTTCAGGAACGTCAAATCTGCTATCTTCAATCTGATCCTTGCAAACTCAGGGACCACCAGACTGATGTCTTCGATCTGCTTCCTGCAACTTCAGGAACGTCAAATCTACTATCTTTGATCTGCTTCTTACAATTTCAAGAAGGTCAAATCTGCTATCTTCAACTGATCCCAAAGAACTCGGGATCACCAGTCAATCTTCGATCTGCTTCCTGCAACTTCAGGAACGTCAAATCTGCCTTCTTCAATCTAATCCCTGCAAACCCAGGGATCACCAGACTGAATCTTCGATCTGCTTCCTGCAACTTCAGGAATGTCAAATCTGTTATCTTTAATCTACTCCACTGCATACTCAGGGAGCCGAGATCTGCTCAACCGTACTGTCCTTTTTGAGGACGTAACCTGTAAAATGAATACATACTTATGCCTAATGATTAGGATGCCATGAGTATGATGAGTCAGAATGTTATGAGTATGATTCCTATTTAAGGTGTTATCACTCATTTGTCTTCAAGGTTTTATTTTCGTTTCCCTTTCGTTGGCTGTTTTCACATGGATGGCTTGCCCCTGTGGAAATTTCGAAGTCTATTTTAGGCCTTAGAACACAGGTCTGCCTTGACTTCTAGCTGTCTTCCCCGGGAGTCACAACTCCTTCTTGAAGAATACTCGACTTGGTTTGTTTCAGATTCGTTCCTCAACAATTTAGGGTTTTAGAATCTTTCCCTATCGAAAATTGGCCTGTCATACTTTTCTAAATGACCAAGTAACATTATTCACCCCGCCACAATTCTTTGAATCGGGCGAGGACTTTGAAGAAATGGTTTCCACTTTGAGACCCTTTTTCCAATGTCTTTATCTTGTGTTCGTGGAAGTTCTAAACAAATGTTACATTTGACTTCTGTTTTATCTAGAGATTTCCAAAGTGATACGTGGAACTTTCCTTTGTGAAGTCGTTAGTTCATCAATTATTGTTTCAATGCAAAGATGTTTAATGATGGATAATAGTAGGTCGATTTCAAAGAGAATCAAAATGAATTTATTTATGAGACAAAGAAAATTGATTGGGACATATCCCTTCTTTTGTTTATGGAGAAAAGAGCTCAAAATTGGTAAAATAAACAACATGAATCGGACGCCCTAGGCATCGCCGATTGGACTTCTATATACAAACTTCAAGAAGACTGCTTTTGAGCCTGTCATGTGTTTAGAAGACTCAAAGTATTTTGTCAATGCCTCAATATGCAACGTACTTCCTCTTCTGTTGATTATGCCGCTGCAAGATCCCGACGTGTTCATTCAAAATTTGAGCCGCCCTTTTCGGGTTTTTAACTCAAAAAGCCCTTTGGTCTCAAGGTGCCCTTTTGCGGGTTTTCACCTTGGCCTCTCCGTTTTTTCTTTTTTTTTTTCCTGAAGTCTCAAAGTGCCCTTTGCGGGTTTTCACCTTGGCCTCCTCCATTTCAAGCAAAGTATCTTTTTACTGCATCTGAGTTCACGGGATTGGGCAAGCTTTTCCCGTCTATCTCAGTCAGAATCAGTGCACCTCTTGAGAAAGCTTTCTTCACCACATACGGTCCTTCCCAGTTCGGCATCCATTTCCCTCTGTGATCCTTTTGTATGGGAAGGATCTTTTTCAACACGAGGTCCCCTTCGTGGAATTCCCTTGGGCGAACCTTTTTGTTGTAAGCTCGCATCATTCGCTTTTGGTACATCTGACCATGACGGGTAGCCCTCAATCTCTTTTCTTCAATTAAGTTCAACTGATCATACCGAGCTTGGATCCATTCAACCGTCCGACTTCACTTCCGACAATACTTGAAGAAGGTATTTCCACTTCAATAGGTAGAACCGCCTCCATCCCATAGACCAATGAGAAAGGCGTTGCCCAGTAGAGGTTCTACGGACGTTCGATAAGCATAAGCCTTGAACGGTAATTTTCATGCCAATCCTTGTAAGTCTCAGTCATCTTCCCCACTATCCTTTTGATGTTTTTGTTGGCTGCTTCCACTGCCCCATTCATTTTTGGACGATACGGGGACGAATTGTGGTGTTTAATATTGAATTGGCTGCAAACTCCGCTATCGTACTGTTGTTTAGGTTCGGTCGTTGTCGATATGATCCTCTCAGGCATTCCATATCGACAAATAATCTCCTTCTTCAAGAACCGATGACCGTGACTTAGTGACGTTAGCATACGGGCGCTTCTACCCACTTGGTGAAGTAGTCGATGACCACAAAGATGAATCGATGCCCATTCGATGCCTTCGGAGATATTGGCCCAATAGCGTCCATACCCCACATGGAAAATGGCCATGGAGAAGTCATAACATGTAAAGGTGGCGAAGTGCGTGAATCTTGTCTCCATAAATCGGCATTTATGACATTTTTGGCATAGTTGATCTGATCTCCTCCATGGTGGACCAATAATATCGAACCTCATTATTTGTCCGCCATTATGAAACCATTAGCGTGAGTTCCACAGACACCTTCATGGACTTCTTCTAAGATTAACTTAGCTTCGGTGGCGTCCACACCTCGGCAGACTTGATCCTTCCTTTTCTTGTATAAGACTTCTCCATCCAAGACGTAATCACGTGCTAATCTCCTCAACGTCTTTTTTCATTCTCGATGACTTGATCGAGGTACTCACGATTCTTCACATACCGCAATATATCGTGGTACCATGGTGGGCCGATTTCTCTTCTTCCTCGACATTGTAGCAATGGGTCGGGTCTTGATGAATGCTCATTTGTATTGGCTTCATATCTTCGCTTTCATTTATTCGGACCATGGAAGCCAGGGTGGCCAGAGTATCAGCCATCTGATTTTCATCCCTAGGGAAGTAATTGAAAGTGATGTCATCAAACTCTTTGACAAGTTCTGGGCCAATCTTTTATAGATAACCAATTTTGGATCCTGGTTTCCCATTCTCCTTTGAGTTGATAGATTACGGTATGGAATCTCCGTAGACTTCTAATACCGATTTTGAATTCGATAGCGGTAGAGCCCCATGATGCAAGCTTCATATTCACCATATTATTAGTGCAATCGAAATCCAGTTTGCAAGTGAATGGATAATGGTCTCCTTTTGGGGATATTAGGGTGCCCCAATTCCATTGCCCACTGACATTTGATGCCCGTCAAAATTTAGTTTCAAGGATGGTCTTGGAGGTACCTTCTTTAATGTCCGCCACGCGTACATCAAGTCCTCATTAGGAAAATCAAAATCTAAGGGCTCATAGTCTTCAAGGGCTCTCTTGGCTAGAAAGTGCGCTATCGCGCCCCTTTTACCGCCTTTTGGTTTACATAAGCGATGTCAAATTCGAAAGGGATCTACCACCGCCATCCTCGTCGGTGTCTTTGCAATATCGGTACTTAGTCAAGGGCATATCTTGTAATACGACCATGCGAACACATCCTTGAATTCATGGAGTAGTTTGATGAGGTTACTACTACGGTTCTCTGAGAATACAAGCTCTAATTTTCACCTCTTGCCCTCTCCCTAGGTTCACCGCTTCTACCTCTTTATGGGGAGGATCTTTTCTTCTTTAGCTCTACCATTCTCAACAAATCCGGAGGCAAATCGCATTTTGTGTCATTTCCAAAGTCACGAGATTCCTCTGAACACATGTCTTGCTCAATGAGACCTCTCAATCAGTAATATCATTACTCATATCATTGATGTCTAGAGACACTCGTAATGGGTATCGAAGGGTGTATAAAGAACAAATGAATTTGAGGACAATTATTCACATGATATGAATGAGAACAAAGAATAAATGGTAAAAATGTAAAATAAGAGGATATTTAGTAGAATTGAAGATGCATTTCATTAAAACAAAATGTCCAGAACATGAGCCTATTTCACAAAAGAAATCTCATTGTTTCTAGGCTTGAAAACAACAAGAGTGTTCGAATATTACTCATAATCTCTAAACACTCACAGAAATTCTCTGCGGTCCAATTGTCTAAAGTGCTTAGGTGTTCATATGGGCGGATGCCCGATGATTTTGATCGATCTCCTCTCATCACATATGGCATTGATGTGAGAACATTCCCTCTACAGGAGATTCTCTTCCCGGTAAATCATTCCTCCTGATCTGAAGGTCTCGAGATATGTGGGGAATGTCATCGGTTCCACTTAGCGTCTTCTCCATTCATTCGGCCTTTCTCCTTTCTTGTTTCTTTTCCATCTCCTTCTTCATCTGCTTAGCATCTGGTTTGAAACCTAAACCAAAGCGATCCCTTTTCTTTAAACGACGGGCTTGGACTTTCCCTTGGAGATATTTACCTAATCCTTTTCCGGTAGGGCTCCTTTTCCCATCTGTTACTAGTAATCCCATCCTGGTAGTCTTGGATAGTTTAGGCGAGTTTAAAGAATACAATTCAAGAAATAAAAAGAGAGATTTGTTTTAGAAGATTTTTGAGAGGTGTGTAGTCTAAATTAAGAATGAAAAATAAAGGAAAAAAGTTTATATATTATTAAAATTATTATTTTAAACATTTTAAATATTTTAATTTTTGAATTTTATAAATTTTTATAAACTTTTACAATTTTATCAAAATTTAATTTTTAACAATTATTATTATTTTAATCGAGACTGAATTGATAGAATGGAATGTGCAAATGTTGAGGGTTAAAATTATTGAATTATTTAGAATTAGAACTAAATTGTTATAATGTGTAAATATTGGAGGGCTAAATTTTTATTATGCCAAGAGAAAAAAGGTCACGTTAGCCTACTATTAATGATTTAAAGGCAAAGTGACAAAAAAAAATCAAATTTTGAAAATGTTAGTAATTAAATAAAAAAATTTATAGTTAGGTGATCAGAATAAAACACTCTCATTATTAGGTGATTGTCTATATAATTTACCCTTGGTCAAAATATATAGAAGCTCCTATACTTTTTTATGCTGAATTTAATTTCTGAATTATAATTTAATCATTTCTAAATTTTCTATTTTTTGAGATGTGTATTTTAAATTTTAAGGTCAACTTTTTCCGTTAGTTTCGTCAAAATGTTTACCTGAGTTATTTAACACATGGTGATTTGGTTTTTACAGATCATTTTTTTATACAATTACGTCAATATTTTGCACATGACATTACTCTTGAGTGAGTTTGATGTCATAAGTCATATCGGCTCAATTAAGTAAAATATATAGAATTAATAATATATTATAATTAACATGTAATTGGAAGAAGCAACATTCAATTTCTTTTT
The DNA here is from genome assembly GCA_025506655.1 of Gossypium rotundifolium. Lineage (NCBI taxonomy): Eukaryota > Viridiplantae > Streptophyta > Magnoliopsida > Malvales > Malvaceae > Gossypium > Gossypium rotundifolium. Next base: position 54,324,809 of record CP106723.1, read on the forward strand.
TTAAGTATTTGAATTGAGTTTGAATTTTAAAGTAATCATTGATAGAAGGGTTTTGTTAGTTCAAATAATCAAAGTGAAATTGTTAAGAGGGGTGAATTAGCTTTTAAAATTTTTGTGAAAGCTAAAGAGAAAGAATAGAGAATTAAACACAAGAATTTAGAGTGGTTTAGCCCCAATTGCTTACTCCACTAACTTAGCTTTTCACAACTAAAAATTTTCTCAAATTCACTAATTTGATAACCTTTGAGGACAAAGTTTAACCTTACAAACTATCTTAAGGTTTCTATCCAAACCTTAAGACATAAGCTCTCTCAAAGAGATATAAATAAACAAATAAAGAAAAAATCCTTACAATATCAAAGTGTTTGTAAATTAAGCCCAATTACAAGGAAAAACACTTGAGCTAATAGAATAGCAATAAAGCTCACATGCGTATGAAAGAAAAGTATGAAAATATTTGGCACAAAGGTTATTTATTGGTTTTTTTTGCTTAAGTATGTTTTCTTGTTGTTGTAGGATGTCTAGAAGATCGTATTTATACCCTTTAATTCCTTTCCAACCGTTGAGGTTGTTGTGGAAGTTAATAGAGCCGTTGGAGTAAAAATATCAATGCATTTAATTCACCTAAAACAAAATGTATCAATACTATTTGAAAAAGTATCAATAATTTTAGCATTTAATGCATTGATTCAGTGACCGTTAAAACTGATAAAATTGATACCAGGATAAAATTATCGATACCAAATAAAAGGTATCGATACTTAATGAATACCTCAAAATGACAGAATGTTAATTTCGTATCGATATTAAAAAATGTATTGGTAAAATGTATCAAAATCGATACCATTTAAAATTTATCGATACCTAACAAAAAGGTATCGATACGGTATCGATACTTGGTAACTCATTTGCAAGTCGGTAGCCTATTTTGGTATCGATTTCCATAAATTTATAGATACATGACAAAAAGTATCGATAGTGGATTTATATTTTTTGGCTTGGAGCATTTTTTACTTGTTTGAAAAATGTTTTGAAGTGTTGTTTTTAATTTACTTGGCCTTGAAAAATTTTCTAAGTATAAATTTGACATTTTTGTATTTTAGAAATAACTTTAAAGTACAATTTTGTCAAGTGTTGGTTAAGATGATTTTATTCAAAACATAGAGTTTGTTATATCAAAATGATTTTATCAAACAAAACTTGAGTCAATAATTTTACTTGAATATCACTCTCGATACAAGTAAAATTAAACTCAAACTGAACAAATTATAAATCAGAAAATTAATGTAAATTTCATTTCAATGTTTTCAACTATCTTATTTTCTCTAATTTCAGTGTTTTCAATTATTTTATTTTCTCTCCATTCAATCAATCAACTTTAACTTTTTTTCATTAACTTCTTCTTCTCATATTTTTAGTAAAATTTTCTCCATTAAAATGGATATCACAGTTTCTAATATTTAACTATTTCCTTTTCTTTTTCATAATATATATTTTTGGGTATTTTCTATCTATGACTACATGTTCATCTTGATTTACCAGAAGGCCTTGTATATCCATTCAAAAAAACTTGACCTGGTTCAACTTATTAAAATAAATATTAAATATTATAAATATGGTATTTAATTATAGTAAATATTCAAAGAAATGTGATTTTATGATATTAATATCTTTGAAAGGATTAAATTTCACTACTTACCAAAAAAGAATTAAAATGTTAATTTAATCTATTTTTTTAATTTATAGATAATTTCTTATTTATTCAATTATACATAAAAGCAATATAAATATGGTATTTAATTATAGTAAATATTCAAAGAAATGTGATGTTCTGATATTAGTATCATTTAAAGGATTAAATTTCACTACTTACCAAAAATGATTAAAATGTTAATTTAATCCTTTTTTTAATTTGTAGATAATTTTTATCTATTCATTTATACCTAAAAGGAAGCTATTTATATAACTAAATATAAAAGGAAGTTTGTTGACAGTTGACACGTACTATTTTTTCTTTTTTCTTTACATATGAAAAATTAAATTTCACTTTTAATCTTCTTATGTATACATTTAAGATTTAATTTTTATACAGTAAATCCTCTTTATAATAATCACATGTTATAACATCATTTTGTTATATAATACGTCGTGAATTAATTAAAAATTTGACTAAGGCAAGTACACCTATCAATTAATAGTATAACTATGATGATTAAAGGTATCGTTCCTACAAAGACTAAAAATATTAGTAATTCCTGTCTTTCTATTATTTAACCAATAAATTCGAGTAATTGATTGAAAACTAAATTGATTAACTAACAAACACAGTAAAGAACAAATCACGAAATAACCGATTAACAACCAAGAAGCAAAACAATACTTAGGAAAGAATTTCTTTACTTAGGATTTTGATCTATAGAAATCCCTAAATTATGCTAATATCTCTTTCGAGAGTAAGAGCAATTGACTCTAGGTTGATTAATTGAAATTTCTTTCTAATTAAAACCCTTATTATTGCATTAACTCAATCTATGGATTTTCCTATTAGATTTGACTCTAATCCAATAGATTTATGTCGTCCTATTTATAAAATTGCATGCAACTCCACTCAATTACGCTAGATCTACTCTTAAAAGGGTCTATTCCTCTTTTGATTTAAGCACATCAAACATGGATCAATAATTTCGAAATATTAAACCAAGAATTAAGTGCAAATAATTGAGAACAAGATCTAAGTCTTTATTGCGTAAAATAAAAATCAAACGGCAGAATCCATCATAGGGTTTATCTCCCTATGTATTTAGAAAATTAGTTAATGTTTGCAAATAAAAATATCCCAAAGATAGTATAACCGAAAGAAATAAAGAAACTCATGATAATCTCATAAGAAATCAATTGAGAATCTTCAATCTTGATGGAAATCTGCTTCAGAATCAGCTTTAATGGTGTTTTTCGAGTTGTTTTTTTTCTATGGCGGCTCTCTCCTATCTTTTTATTTTTGTCATAAATATGTCTTAGAATGCCCGAAAAACCTAAAAACCGCATTTTCCCGTAGTTCAAAGTGTCAATATGCGAAATCGACATGGCCTACCACACGGCCACATGACAGCCTGTGTGGCTCACACAACTGTCTGGAAGGGCTCTTGTACCTTGCTTTGATTTTTGCTCTCAAAATACTCTACTACATATAAAAATATAAATTTAAATGATTAGGAGCATAAAATTCACAATTAACATCGAATAATTACCCAAAACGCATTAAGAACGAGGTTAAAACATGTTACTTTTAGCACTTATCACTATAACAACTAAGTTTCTATTAGAATTGATTTTTATGTTTTATTTTCACTTATAAGCTGCGACATCTATAATTATAAAGTACATTCTTTAATAAATTAGTTCTCTATAACAACATAATGTCTAAATTTTTAAGTAAAATTATAACTATTTCATATAAGCAAGCCTATTAATTATAATTTATTAAATAAAATATTCTGAATTAAAATATTTTTAATAAAATACTTAAATTTCACATAAAATCTAATAATAATATTTTATTAAATGAAAATAATCGTTAATGAGCGGCATTAAATATATCAATTCAATAAATTATTAAGTTCTCTAATTAAATATTCTACTATGAATTTGGAACATCGAAACTTATAAATTGATTACCTAAATTTAATAACTCATGATAAATTAATTAATTTAATTTAATAACTCATATTGATTAATTGAACTTGTTAAATTTATTAACTTCATAATTAATCATGTGAAGAATGTAAAATAAAATATGCATAAAAAAATAATATATGCACCTGTTATACTTACTTTAATTTTGTTGATTTGATTCTCACTTCTTTTTTTTTTTAACATAATTTCTGTAATGTTCCAAAAACCTTAGTTTCTGTGTTGTTAATCTCGTCATGAATTAATGTATGTTTCAAGGGTTAAGGGCGTTGTTGGGTTGTTGAAGGTCTTGGGTTTGAGCTCTTAGGTGTGCAATTATGAGTTAATTTTTGTTAGTGTTTTGCTTGGGCCGCATAACAGGTTGTTGGAGTTAAGTTGGGATGGTTAAGAATCTTGGAAGTTGTTGGATAGGTATGGGTTAGTGGGTTGGTGGATGGATAGGAATTGACTTGTTAGTTTGTTTTATTTTGTTATTTAAAAAAATAATAATAGAAGATATTTCAAGGGAAAATATTCTCTCTAGTTTCACGTCACTTTAGTTTTTCCTATTCTGTTCACAAAATCTTTTTTTTTTTTATTCCTTTTCTTTCTTTTCACGTGGGTTTGGAAAAGGGGGGTAACAAATGGTTCTTTTGGTTTCTTGATTTTTAATGCCAAAGCCTCATTATTTTACTATTCAAAGATCGGTAGTGGTGTTAATCGAGTATGTTCCAACGTGATTCGAGTGTAAGTCTTCACTCTCTCTTTCTCATTGCGGATTTATCCATCGTTAGTTGGCAATTATGTTGAGGGTAGTTGGTGGGATGTACCAATATTAATTGATTGTTTTGTTTGTTGGTGACGAACGTGAGAATCGGAAATCCCCTCTTGCGATTTAGTTGTTTTAGGGGCTGCTGTGAACATGGGTAAGTATTCCAACATTTTTATGTTAAATTTTAGTTGGAATTGCTCACGTTTTTGTTTTAGTCAAGTGAGTGGCTTAGTAAAAATTGAGGAATTAAGGACTGATTTTGGGTGATTTATTGTTGATTTTAGGTACTATTTTCTTCATGAGTGCGGTGATATCGAAATCGAATTAGGTGTATATCGAAAAACATGAAAAATAGCGATCGGCGAAAGCCAAAAAAAATTCACTATCAACACCACATGACAGTGTGCTAGGCCGGTGACAGACCATTTGCAGGACCGTGTGTGACACACGGGCTGAGCTATTTGGGCCGTGTAGGCCCTAAATTCTAAAATATTCCCTATGGCCGCATGCAAGATCTCGATCAGCTGTGGGTCTTCCATAAGGTTGGTATGTGAGTAAATGTAATGTAAAACATGAAATTTGGACATTTGTTAGTAAAGTTTCTGCTATTAGTAAGAGTAATTAAAATATTGATTGATAATTAATCTTGAAAATTTATATTAAGTATATGATTTGTATCTGATTTGTTGTGCATGTAAAACTATAGCATGTACAATTCATGTTCTGAATATGTATGATATTTATTATATTTTGTATTTGTATTTGGGTTGAGTTGGAAATAACATGTAGAGGAAGTGGTTCTATAAAAAGGCGATAAACCATGGGTGTTTTATATTGATATAGTGTGTTGGGATGGTTGAAGATGGTGTGTAGCGGTTGGGGGTAAGATTATATATCTGATTTGTTTTGTTATAAATATGTTTTTGATAAATTTTTTAATATGCATCTAACTACTTTAAGTTATTTGATATACACTGAGTTTCAAAAACACATTCTATGTTTGTCTCACTTTCAGGTAATTCACAGCTGGTCGGTGCGACGGGAGCTCGGTTATATTAGTATTTCGTTCTTTTCAACTATTTAAAATTGGGTTTTAGCGTTTTGTAAAATTTGAATTGTTTTGGACATTTTGGGACGGTCTTAGTTTTGGATTTTATTTTCGATTTTCGTATGATACTGATAAAACGATTTAACAAAAATGATTGTTTTTCTGCAAACAATCGGTTTCAAGAAAACAAACTTGATTTTCCAAAATATAATGACCTAGAATTTATGTTGTAAAGTATTTGTTTTATTTTGAAGATTTAAATAAACAACGATTTCAATTAAATAGTTATATCAAATACGTTTTCTAATAAAACGGGTTTTTAAGTAACAAAAGTTTACGATGTTTTTCAAAATATACGAGAATCAGATTTAGTACTGTTTTACGTAGCATCTCCAGATCTATGTTATAACGTCCAGGTCGAGTTTGGGGTGATACAATTTTTCATTTTCTTTATTTTATGAAAATTCACTATATAAATTTTATGGTGGGCTTACAATAATTCTCTCTATAACAGTATGTTGTTATAGATGTATAATAATTGCCTTTTTATAGTTGGCAAAATCTTGACATGCAAATGGGATTGTTATAGAGAGAGTTGATTGTACTATAATTTCTAATATAATTTGGTTATTATATTTTTATAATGATACTAGTTAGGCCAAATAGTTAATATAGTTAATTTTTGATTAAAATGTTACCTATTTGTATATAATTTATGCCCTAAGGGTCCTAGAGGTCGACACTTTTTGGTTTTGCCTTTTTGACATTATAAGGTAATGGTCAAATTTTAATTTTGATTCTTGTTTTATATTGAAATTTGGATTGAATCTATATGTTTTAATTTTGATATAATTTGGTCTCTCTATTTTTATAATGTCATCAATTAGTCTAAATAACTAATATTGTTAATTATTTCAATTACAATGTCAACGTCACTTTTCTTAAGAACACTATTCCAACAAATTTTTTATAATAACTAGTTCAAATGGAAATTTTAAGAAGAAATTACATTTCAACATTTTTTTGTTATATTATTGTCAAGTGATTTTTTTAAAATTTCAAAATATCATACTAATAAATTTAATAAAATAATTTAAACGGTGGTAAAAACTAAAGCTAAATTTTTAGATTTGAAAAATAGAGGAAATAAGGGTTTAATTAGACAAACATGCTGATTTTAAAATAAAATGAGGGTTTGAGGCCTCTTTTTTCTCAAAATTTAGGAAAATAGACTATTTTTGGATTAGAAAGAATGAAAACACCTAGAAAAGCAATTTTTATAAAACACGTTTTGTTTTGACACATTAGTTCCTCTGGTTAGACGGTCAATTAATAGTGATTTTATTTTTGAGTATCGATTTAATTCCTTTTTAAACACATTTGTATTTTTTTATTTTATGTTGTTTCAAGTTTTTTATTATTATTTCTAATTAATATTTTGTAAGTAATAAATATATTATTTTCAAGTTTTTTTATTTTAATTCATCTTTTAATTAATAAATCTTTTATTTATATAAATAAAATAATTATATGTAATTATATAATAAAATATCTATTTTAAATATATCATTATGTTAAAAATATTTTTAATTAATAGCTCCTTTATTTATATAAATAAATTAATAATTATATAATTATATAATAAAAATATTTTTTATATTTATCATTATGTTAAATATATTTTATTTTAAAAACATCAACTAATTTTTTATATTTTTCTTTATATATAATATTTATATGTCAAATATTTATTTTTCCACCTACATTGTGAGTATGGTGATTTCTAATATTATAAAATCAAATAATTATTTCAAATATCATTATGTTTATATGTGAAATATTTCAAATATACATACAAAATATATAATATTAAAAATTACTACACTCATGATATGGATTGAAAATAAATATTTAACATATAAAAGTTATATTTACTAAAAATAATGATATTTTAAATAATTAATTGATTTTATACTATTAGAATTTACCATACTCACAATGTAGATAAAAAATAATAATATTTAAAATATTTTACATATAAAAATAATAATGCTATTTGAAATAATTATTTAATTTTATAATATTAGAAATCGTCACACCTAAAGTGTAGGTGGAAAAATAAATATTTGACATATAAATATTATATATAAAGAAAAATATATAAAAAATTAGTTGATGTTTTTAAAAAATAAAATATATTTAACATAAGGATAAATATAAAAAAAATATATATTTGGAAGACTCTAGTGAAAAGGTTTCAATCGGTTCTTCGGTTGTGTGTGGATGAGGCTCAGAGTGCTTTTGTTTTTGGGAGGCTGATTACGGACAATATTAGTTTAGCCTATGAGATCCTTGATGTGTTTTGGCACCAGTGACGGGGAGGAAAGGGAATTTTACCTTAAATATGAGCAAGGCATACGATCAATTAGAGTGGGATTTTCTTTAGCAAATGTTGTTGAAAATGGGATTTTCGGACTGTTGAGTGCGTCTTCTTCTTTATTGTGTTTGATCTGTTTCTTACTCGGTGACCATGAATGGGGAAGTCAGTAGTCCTTTTACTCCGGGTCGGGGTCTTCAACAGGGTGACCCTCTTAGTCCATATCTTTTTCTTATATGCTGCAAGGGGTTGTCTTCCCTTTTATGACAAACACTTCGTGCTAATCTAATTCGTGGGGCTTATATTAGCCGCGGAGGCTCGTCTATCTCGCACTTGCTGTTCGCAAATGACTGTTTACTTTTTGGGAAGGCCACGATTGGAGGTGTTTTGGTGTTAAAACCGATTCTTACTGATTATGAGCGCTCTTTAGGATAGTGTGTTAACTTTGATAAATCCGTAATTTATTTTAGTTCAAAGGTTGAGGATTCCCTAGCCATGTTTATCTCGAATTGTTTGGGTGTCCGCGTATCGAGTGAACCTGAGCAGTATCTGGGGTTGCCAAATATGGTAGGGTGTTAAAAAAAGCAAGCTTTTCACGTTTTGAAGGATCGCATGCGTTCCCGGATCAAAAGTTGGTGCGTTCGGACGTCGTCTCAAGGTGGGAAGGAAGTGTTCATTAAGAGTGTTTTACAGGCTATTTCCACTTTTACTATGTCGTGTTTTCTTTTACCAGCAATTTTCTATGCCGATTTGGAGAAAATCATTAAGCGGTTTTGATGGAAACGACAAGGGGCGGGGGTATACACTAGTATGATTGGCATACTTTGTGTGTTCCGAAGTCCGACGGTGGTTTGGGTTTCTGAGAATTGGCAAAATTTAACATTGCTTTGTTGGCAAAACAAGGTTGGCGTTTGATAACCAACCCTGATTCACGTCGTGATTTCATGCATGCAAATTTGGGAACTTACCCTTCTTACCTATGGAAGAATATATGGTCTGCGAAGGGGTTGCTTTAGATGGAGCTTTGCTGATACGTGGGTATGGGGACGAATATCAGGGTCTGGAATGATGCTTGGGTCCTGGGTTTACCTACCAGACATTTGCATCACACTGATGTTAGTGCTTCTGCCTTACTTGTTTCGGATTCCATTAAACCCTCTTTCGAGGCAATGCGATGAAGCCAGAGTCACCAGCGTTCTGGGTCGTTTCTCTGTTCGCAGTGGCTACAGACTTCTTTCTTCGGGTTCAACAAGGATTACAAACTTTTACAGATTGGTCTACTCTACTTAGTGGAAGTTGCAACTTCCAGCAAAGGTCAAAATTACATTTTGGAGAATTTTTCATAACTATGTCCCTAGCTACTCTAATCTCTATCACAAACGTTTGCGAGCCTCTGGATAAGTCCTCGGTGCCTGTTTTCTGCTGAGACTTTGGAATACATCTTCCGGGATTTCCAGTCGGTCTTTGCTATTTGAGGATCCTTGCACATTACATGGCCAAGTGAAGCATCGACTGTCTCATTACAGGATTGGCTAGTATCCATTTTTACAGTGTCTACTGGTGAAGTTATCCGGAAAGTAGTGTGTGCATTGTGGTTCATTTGGCGTGTGAGAAACAGGTGGGTTCATAATAATGATGTTATAAAAATATATGTCCTTGTGCGTAGAGTTCGGGCCTACCTCTTGGCATAGGATGTGGTGAATCAGAGGTTACCTGGTAACCGAATCGGTGTTGAAAGGTGGCGGCATCCAAATCCTCCCTTTGTAAATGTAAATTTCGATGCCGTATTCCGTGCTTCTGAACACTGTTCATGTGCAGGTATTGTCATTAGAGACCACACAGGTAGGGTGCTGGGTTCTCAAACAGTACTCAATTCACACGTACCTTCGCATTTTGTTGTCGAGGCACTGGTTTGTCACCATGCAGTTTGATTGGTCTTGGATTTGGGGTTCCATTCGGTCATTTTCAAGGGCGATTCTTTGATGGTGATTCAAAAGCTCCTCTCTCCTGAGACGGATACATCAGTTCTGGGGCCTTACATCAGTGACATTGCTGCCATGACGGTGTACCTTCGTGCCTCTCGCTTTGCGCATGTACCTAGCATCACAAATCGGGTGGCCCATCTATTAGCAACAGCGGGGTTACGGGACGGGGGTTCTATTTACAGAGTGCGTGTGGAGCCTACCTTTCTTTTTTCGGCGGTGGCCTTTGATAGGGCTGCCTCAGGATCGGGTGTCTGTGGCAGTTGAAACATCTTCGCCGACTTCGGGTTTCGGGGGGTTTTGGCTGATGGTGGGAACTCACTATTTTCGTGGTTCGCATGACTGGGGGAGCATGGACTCTCTCTGCTGGAACGCGGGCTTCGGTTTGCATGTTTCCTCTCTTCTTGGATTTGGTAGCTGCTTCTCTGTGTTTTGCGTTTGCCGGTTTCCCTAATTTGTCTTGTTCACGTTGACCTCCCTCCAGCATTTTGCTTCTTTCTCTATAGGGTTTGATTGACAGCTCACTAGGGTTTCTTTTGTTGATTTTGGTTCACTTCGGGAGCTGTTTTCTAGGCTTGTTTTTTGGGCCTTTGGTTTCTTTGTTGGCTTGTTTTTCTTTGTTTTGGATTGATTTCTGTTTCGTTTTGTTTTTTCATCAATAAAGCCCAATTTCTTTTTTAAAAATTATTATTATATATTTATAAATTTATTAATTTATTTATATAAATAAAAGAGTTATTAATTAAAATATTTTTAACATAATGACATATAAAATATATATTTTATTATACAATTACATATTTATTATTTTTATATAGATAAAAGAGTTATTAGTTAAAAAGAAGATTTAAAAATAAAATAAAATAAAATAAGGTTTGAAACAACATGAAAAAAAAAAATACAAAAGTATTTAGAAGAGGAATTAGACCTGGGACTCAAAGACAAAATCACTATTATTTGACCATCTAACTAGAGGAGCTAATTTATTAAAAGAAAATGCATTTTTTCAAAAAGTGTTTTTCCCATGGCTCGTTTTTCGTTTCTCTCTCCAAAAATGTTTTATTTACCTAAATTCGGGAAAAAGTTTAAAACTCTCATTTTGTTTTAAAATTGACATATTTGCCTAATTAAATCGGGAATAAGTTCTTGAAAATAAAAGTATGGAGACTAAATTGTAAATGTATAAAGTGTATAAGGATTTAGAGTATATCTTAACCTTCAACTTTTCATTATATAATTTGACACAAATAAATAATTAATTCAATACAAAGCATGCAACCATACTAATTTTTATTAAAAGAGTGAAAGAAGTTTATTGATTATGTAAATTAAAAACTTAAAATCAATCCAAATCTTAAAATTTCTAACTAAATGAGTTAATCTTAATTTATTTAATTCTTATATAAACTTTTGCTAAAATTATGTATGCCAAGGGTTGTTGCTTCACTAAATTAAATATTGCCTTGTTGATAATAAAAGGGCAAAACTGGAATTTAAATGATCACCCTACGGTCTATATAAGGAAGCTGGGTTTGCCAGGCTGCTCTCATTCTATCATAATTGTATTGCTTCATTTCTTCACTGATTATAAAGGAGAGGTTTTTCTCATCACATATATGAATAGAAAAAAAACCAGTGTGATTAAGAGATTCTCACAGTACAACAGTGCTCTCAAGTTTTTCAGGTAAGTAGTACTCTCTTTTTCTCTTTCATTTTTCTTCTCGTTTTTCTCTTAGTGAAGTTTTCTGTTTGGTTACTAAGAAAACCATCGGATAACAATATCGGGAAAGAAAAAGCAAACATATCGTCTTCTTAAAGAGTTATAAGATAGTATGGTTTCATATCTATTATGAGACTGAAACGGATCATTCATTTTTTTTCATAATAGTTGAGATTCTACGCTTGTTTGAGTGGTTGATATCGTAAATTTGTGGCGAGTTTGAGGGCATGGATGGAACCAGGACTCAAAATTTTGAATTACAGATCTTGCTTTCAGATCATTGCTTTAGGGAAACACATTCATAGCAAATGCAGGCAATTGGCTTAGGACATTTGCCGAAAACTCAAAATATTCTGATTTAACGTCAACTACGTTGAAAAGGATGTAAATTGCTTCGAAAAGACCCTAATGCCCCCAAACATGTGCCTAGTTTTAATGATTCTCATACACTACTAGATGATACTAATATAAATATTAATATCATTTTATTTATACAATTAGTATTTGATATATTAATAATATATTTTTATTTACCGTATTAAAATTTTGTCATATGTATTTTTAAATATTTTACTGGACATTTGTAAATCCTTAACTCTATTTATAAAATCTAAAACCTCAATTGGCAATATACCAAATATTTTTATATAACATATTTATATTTATATTTTATTTGTTTAGTAAGGGAAAAGAATTAAATAACATAGGTTATTCAATCATTAGATTGATTTTTTTGAGTGATTTTTTTAAATTTTTTAATGATCTTGTCATGATAGATTTTGATCATATTTATTTTTTTGACACAATACTTAAAATTACCCATAATCCCTCCTTAACCCATAAATAAGAAGATAATGTGCTTCAGCGCATTTAAATACCACATCCTCCTATATTGACAACAACCCACATGCCAATCAAGTTAAGACTGTTGTGTTTTAATTTATTTAGATTACTATTATTCATATATTTTTGTAAATTTCCTTATATTTTCATTAATATATCTGAAATGGATTACCGTAATTAATATCAACAATTTGGTAATTAAGAAAATATCTACAATTTTTCCAAAGATGGAAATAAGCTTTTAAATTTATGAATTTTAAACTTTTAGATTTGTTTACATTTATTATCATAATTAATATAGTTCAATGTATGGGGAACTAAGAAAATCACCGTTACACATCATGGATGTATTTTAGTTTGTTTTTTCTTTAAAGATAAACACAAGATTAAAATATATTTAGATTTAAATTTAAATAAAATTATAGCTAGACTTAAACATAGATAATATGAAAGACAAGTTGAAATTGAACGCTTAAAATTCGAAAACTTCAATATTTTAAAATTTAATGTAACTTTCTAGTTTATTTTTACCAAGTTATATTATTAGTCAATTTATCTTATTTTTGATAGCCCACAGTCTTGACACGTTTCGTATATTTTATTATTTAACAATAAATATAGCAGGCTCTAATTTAGTAAATATTTAGTGTATACCCTTTTTAGAAGAACTTTACAGAAACTGGAGATTCTTTATCTTTATTTTATTTTATTTTCTTGAACTCCGCTTTTTCTGTGATTTGAGCTTGATATTTTTCGAAGGTGATAACTTGAGATTCCTCAAGTATAATTAGTTTAAGATTTAGATGATAATTTCGATTTAAATGGCACTATTGGTGTTACTAGTTTAATCTTTCTTTCCTGAATTAATTGTTTTCCGTTGTATATACAGTAATCAGGTGGACTGAATTTTATCAATAGCAGATTCGTTAGCGTTATCGGTTCTGGTAGTGGTGCAATATGGCTACGAATACTTCAAGTTCAAGCCATTGTCCTTCTCCAATGAAAGCCACATCGAATGGGGTGTTCCAGGGTGATAACCCTTTGGATTTTGCACTCCCTCTGGCCATCCTTCAGATATGCCTTGTGGTTGCACTCACTCGTATTCTCGCTTTTCTTCTTAGGCCTCTACGGCAGCCTCGTGTCATCGCCGAGATTGTCGTAAGTTCCTCTCCTCAGGATTTTTTTTTTTTTTATTAACAATAAGGGCAGAATTAACGGCTTGGAATCTTTTTTGTAGGGTGGAATATTACTTGGTCCATCAGTTCTTGGTAGAAACGAAAAGTGTCTGAATGCAATCTTCCCAGCTAAGAGCCATACAGTGTTGGATACTTTAGCTAATCTTGGTCTCCTTTTCTTTCTATTTCTCGTCGGTCTTGAGTTGGATCCGAAATCAATTCGCCGCACAGGAAAGAAAGCTCTTTCTATAGCAGTTGCAGGGATTAGCCTACCTTTTATGCTAGGAATAGGAACATCATACGCCCTTCGCGCAACTATCTCAAAGGGTGTCGATGAAGCTCCGTTTCTCGTCTTCATGGGGGTTGCTCTATCCATCACTGCCTTTCCTGTCTTAGCCCGTATTTTGGCTGAACTGAAGCTTTTAACCACTGATATAGGCCGAATGGCAATGTCAGCTGCTGCAGTAAATGATGTGGCTGCATGGATTTTACTAGCTCTTGCCATTGCCTTATCAGGAACCGGAAATTCTCCTCTTGTATCATTGTGGGTTTTCTTGTGTGGTACTGGTTTTGTCGTCGGATGTACATTCATTGTCCCTCCTATTTTCAAATGGATGGTTCAACGTTGCCCTGAGGGTGAACCGGTGAATGAATTGTATGTATGTGCAACTTTGACAGCAGTTTTGGCAGCAGGCTTTGTTACTGACCTTATTGGAATCCATGCCTTGTTTGGTGCATTTGTAATTGGAGTTCTTGTCCCCAAAGAAGGTCCATTTGCTGGTGCCTTAGTGGAAAAAGTTGAAGACCTTGTTTCCGGCCTCTTTCTCCCTCTGTATTTTGTGTCAAGTGGATTGAAAACAAATATTGCCACAATTCAGGGGCTCAGTCTTGGGGCCTCCTTGTTGTAGTCGTCATTACCGCATGTTTCGGAAAGATAGCCGGCACTGTCTCCGTTTCCCTTCTATGCAAGGTGCCTTTCAGTGAGGCTTTAGCCCTCGGGTTCCTTATGAATACAAAAGGCTTGGTGGAGCTCATCGTTCTCAACATCGGTAAAGACAGAAAGGTGAAACTTGATTACTTATTTGAGATTGGATTGGCCTCTATATTCATTTCCTTATATATGTATAAACTCAGTTAATCAATGTTTTAAAATTGATATTTTGCAGGTTTTAAACGATCAAACATTTGCAATCATGGTTTTGATGGCCGTCTTTACAACTTTTATAACTACTCCCCTTGTGATGGCGGTATATAAGCCAGCTAAACGACAGGGTAAAGGAGACTACAAACACAAGACAATTGAAAGGAAAGAGAGCAATTCTCAGCTTCGTATATTGGCCTGCTTCCACAGTTATAGAAACATTCCCACTATGATTAATCTCATTGAGGCTTCACGTGGTACTGAGAAAAAGGAAGGACTATGTGTTTATGCATTGCATCTCATGGAGCTCTCAGAAAGGCCATCCGCCATGCTTATGGTCCATAAGGCAAGAAAGAATGGGTTACCGTTTTGGAATAAAGTGAAACAGTCTGGTGGTGATCAAATTGTGGTTGCTTTCGAGACTTTCAGGCAACTAAGCCGAGTGGTGGTCCGCCCGATGACTGCGATCTCATCCATTTCTAGCTTGCATGAGGATATCTGTGAAAGTGCGGAAAGAAAAAGGGCAGCCATGATAATTCTCCCCTTCCATAAGCACCAGAGGGTAGACGGAACATTCGAGACAACCCGAACTGACTACCAATCGGTCAACAAGCGAGTTCTTGAACAAGCGCCATGCTCGGTTGGCATTTTAGTTGATCGTGGTCTAGGTGGAACGACGCATATATCAGCTAGCAACGTTGATTCCATCATAACAGTCTTGTTCTTCGGTGGACACGACGATCGCGAAGCACTCGCTTATGGCACACGTATGGCCGAGCACCCTGGCATCAGTCTAACCGTTGTTCGCTTCGTACCAGGCCCCGAAGTTTCGGGTGAGATCGTCACAGCTGATATAAACACAAGTGACGATCGAGTCCTGATGGAATTCAAGAACAAAGCCTCAAAAGAAAAGTCAATAAGTTACGAAGAAAGAGTAGTAAGAAACTCCACGGAAACCATTGAAGCGATTCGAGAATTCAGCCGATGCAACCTTTTCGTGGTGGGCCAAATGCCTGAAAATCATGTCACTGCGATAGCCAAACTAAATGCTGCCAAGACCGAGTGCCTTGAATTAGGGGCAATAGGCAGCCTATTGACTTCCCCAGAATTCTCAACATCAGCATCTGTTTTGGTAGTGCAACAATATAGAACCACAAAGAAATCACCTCCTCCATCACCGTCTTCCACAAAGGTAGCTGAGATTCCAGAAGGGGATGTAGAAAGTCCATGAACCGTTGACTAAACGTTGCTTTGTACATATTGTTCGAAGTACAACATCGTCATGATGACGATCTCATTCCAACCATGATCATGAAAATTAAATTGAATAATAAATTGCTTTTTTACTTTATGTTGGGAATACAAACTATGCCAATATCGTTGAATAAATATCTAGTTAGAATGTGTGCAACTTTTCATTTAAATAATTTTTTATTATTCATTAATGACTTCATTCGGTCTAATTATGCAAGTGAAGATACAATTTTGTAGCTTATATATATGGCTTTTAAGATTGTCGGAGTCATATTTCATTTATTACTTTTGGTATTTTATGAAACTTATGGATTTAATTCCTATATATTAATGAAAGCATTTTAGTTGATTAAATTTTATTATTTTCAAAATTAACAAATATATTATTATATATATAATGTCATGTTAATTTTTTATTCTCATATATTACTCACTAAAAATCTAATTAATGTATTAATAAATGACATTTGTGCCAAAATAGAAATTTTGAAATTCAAAAGTATTAAAGACTTAGGATGATCGATTAAAGAACATGGACTAAATCTACAACTATACGTATAGTACAAGACTAATAATTGAATTTAACTAAACAGATTTAACAACTAATATTTGGGTTAGGATTAAAATTTTAAATTTCAAAAAGTATAAGGATTAAATTGATCAAGTTAAAGTACAAGAACTAGTAGCAAAATTTAACCCTTTTTATTTGTGGTGTGTTGTTGTAGAGATGGTAATGGAGAAGCGTGAGGATAGATATTACTAAATCTATCACCACTCCACAATTGACATGTCTTGCTTTACCACTTGTCCTGCTCCACTATGAATGTATAATCTTAAAATTACTATTACCTCCACAAATGTTGGATGCATCCATATCCACCCACCCCACTCTATTTCAATTTAATTTTTGCTACTTATATATAATAATTTCAATATTTTTAAGTCAAGTAAATATTTAAACATAATTCTTCAAGAAATATTTAAAAATAAGATATATGGGTTTTTTTTCTATAGGCATAATGACAAAATTAGCCCCAACGTTTGGGTGTTGGGTCACTTTGGCCCTTAAGGTTTTTTTTTTTGGAGCACTTTCATACATAACCTTTGTTTTTTGGTCAAATTGGTCATTTTTTAATAGTCTTGCTGACGTCGCTGTTAAGGGACTAACGACGTTGACGTGGAATTTTTTTCCACACTACACGTATGTTGATGCTAACGTGGCATATAAGACAAAATAATGTCACGTCAGCAAATGTTAAACTTAAAAATAATTAAAATAAAAAAATATTTAGAAATTTTTTGGGGTTTACCCACAATTAAAACAATTAAAAAAAGTAAAACAACACTAACCAGAAAAAAGAAGTCCGATCGATCACAATAAAAAACTGAACCCTAACTTTTGAATCAGTTAAATAAAAAAATATATTAGAACCCTAACTCGAGAAAAGAAAAAATTAGGGTATGTTTTTATAATTTTCACCTTCAAACTATTATATATGTTATTTCGGTTAATGTTTAGGGTTCTTGGGTTTAGGGATTTTTGTTTAGGTTTCAAAATTTTGGGGATTTTCGAGGATTTTTGGGTTATGGGATTGTTGATTTTGGGGAATTTTGGGTTTAGGGTTCATTTATAATGTGTTTTCTCTTTGCTCTTTTGCAGTGAAGATTGGTGAAGATTCATGCTCCAAATCACAGAGAAGAAAAGATACAAACCAATAAACAAACTGATCTTTATTTTAATGCTTTGTTTTGAATGATTGTTTCTTTTTGTATTTGTTGGGATTTGCTTTTGTTTTTTTACTTTACTGCAACTTTTTCATGTATTTGGAGTTAAATAAATCTTTCTAAAGGAAGATTCCCCTTGAGCTAATATGTTTAATATGAAACAATAAAATATCTTTGAAGTGAGAGAGAAGTGAGAGAGAGGAAGAAGGAAAAGCAATAAAAATTTGAAGTTTGAAAATATTTGAAGCCTTTAGGTTTGAACATAGATATATCCTTTTTGCCAAATTTTGAATTCCATCATTTTGCTTTGTGTTGCTGGTTGAAATTGTCATGGAATGTAAAAGTAATATCACTAAAAATAATTTTATTTATTAATTGATACGAACTCGATTGTAGTTGTCTCGAGTCGTATTTGTTGCCCAATCGTGAATTTGAGTAAGAGTTGAATCGTTTTCGAAAAGAATTAGGTTTAATCAAAATAGGCTGATGAGAAGAAAGAAATAGGCTTAAAACAAGGTTGCGAAATGGTTAAGCAAAGAAAGGTAATTCAGCTAAGGCCTGAGAATGAACAAACAATAATGTGATTGTTGACCCGAAACTTAAAATAGGTCTTAGGTGAATTCAGTTTAGGAAAAACAGCACAAAACCTTGACCCGTTATCAAATGTGATATGAACCAAAGGTATATGAACGCCACACTAAAGGTGATAAGTTCGGTTTAACAAAGAACATATTGACGCCACAAGAATACTTGATAAGTCAATTCAGTCCCGAAAGAACAAGGAGAATTGGAAATCTCACAAGTTTCAAATTTAGTGTAAATTCAACAAAAAGGTCCCTTACAATGAGCTGATTACAAGTGTTTATAGTGCTAGATGAGGCCTAGCCGAATAGTCACTTTTGTTCAGCTTAATGAGCTAATAATAAGCTGAAATTAACTTAGTCACTAAGCACAAACTCTTGAAATCTCTGGGCCAAAGTAACAACAACTATCAATATGATTTAATGTTCCAATTCAGCCGATTTAATGAGCTTGAATGCCTAGGTTTCATTCTTGAGCAGCCACAGAGTTTAGGAAAAGCTTTAAATTCTCCCTTGGATAGCCGAATAGACACCATGGAGAAGAAGAATAGGCTGTCGAATTTTAAAGGATGTATAATGCTCTCCTTTAAATGATGTAACAACTCTTTAAATGATGTATAATGCTTTTATTTAATTGATGTAACAGCTCCCTTAAATGCTGTATAATGCTCTCTTTTAAATGATGTAACAACCCCTTGTATGTAACCGGTTCCAACTGAATAGTCACATTTAACACTTTGTAACAGCCCTTGTTCATAATTGTTTCCAGCTGATTAGTCACCTACAATCAAACACATTAAACACTTTAAACACATTTAAACGCATATTAAACTTAATAAGTTTAATTCATAAACTGTAAATAAACACATTTAACACTTAACTTAATTTAATAAACTTAAAACACATGCAACAATAAATTATTCTAGCAACTAATTAACTAAGAGAAGCATAATTAAAATAAAGTCCAGCAAATTAAAAATGGGTTGAAGTTAAGCTAAATGAGCTCGAGTTGAACTAGACGAGCTTGAAGAAGCTAGAATTGAGCTCATTGAGCTGAAATTAATCTTTATTTTGCACTTGGGCCCCTCGAGCTAAGGCCAATTCTGATGTCGTCGAGTTGTATCGAAAAATGATGCGACCGGGATCGCATCATACCCTCCCTCTTGAAGACGATTTGTCCTCAAATTGGGCCATTTGATTGTGAAAAACCTCTCAAAATCACAAACTCTTTTGATCATAAGTCTAACAAAATTGTTTCCAAAGACCCAAAACCACAAATGGTTCGAAAAGGAAGCAGGTTATTTGTATACCCTCCCTCTTTAGGAGGATACCATTTTGGCTTGTCACCTACACAAGAATGGAACCAATTAGTGACAATATAAGTTATAAGCTCAAAAGAAATTTCTGAATTGTTATTCAAAACTTGAACATATAAACCAATACCGGGATAAAAAATGGAAATCGGTCTTACCTTTCCATAATGAATCAAAAATTGCAATGACGGTAACAAACTGGAATCACAAAGTATTCAAAAGTTAACAACATTCCAATTCTCAAATCCCTTGAACAAAGATATAGAACAATGGTCTCCGGGGTCAAAAACAAAGTGTTCTCTTACCGCTTCAATCTGACTAGATAATTTCATGACCAGTAACATGGAAAGAACATGAAGCAATTGAAAGTTGTAATCATGCAAAACATGATTAAATCTTTTAAACGACAATATAGGACAATCTCCAGAGTAAAAAATGTGAGCTTGACTTTGCAAGCCAACAAAACTCTCAAGCTTTATTTTCAAACAAAATAAAGATAAAACTCGAGCAAATAAAATGGGTCAACACATTGATTCAAAAAACTATTTGGATACTCACCTTCACTTGACATCAACTTAGGCATACATGCTCTGGGTTTAAAAACACGATTTTGATTGGTCGTTCCACAACGCAACAAAATTTTCATTTTCACCAATAAATCACTCACACTAAGCAAAGAGAAATTAAGCACTCACATACTCAAACAATCGAATCTCTTAGATCCCATGTGAACAAGCTTGCACAAACATGTTAATTTCGTACAACTTAAAGGATATTTAATAACTTCACAAGCAAACATGTTACATTTTGTGTATCAACTTTTTATTACATGAGATCAGATGTTGCTTGTGTTGAATCAATCTTTCTTCAACAACAAGCTTACCAACGCCATTATCAACAACAGAAAAATTCTTCAAACTATGATTCAAAATGAAATCTTCAATAATCAGAGAGTGGCACTTCGATAAATCAAAATGAGGAGCTCTTCCAAAAATTATACCTTCGGCGGTATGATCAACAATATTCAAGTAGGATAAATGAGACTAAAATGTTATGGACCCCTTACCTTTCTTACTTTTAAGCAATTGTGGGTGGATATCATTCTCGATCTTACCTTTCTCGAGCAATCGAATCGCCTCTCATCGGGAAAGTATTGTAGTTGAAGCTCGTCACATGGATATTTAGAAATCTGAAAAGAAGAAACATTACAAGAGCAACTCGCATATTGGTTAGTAGAAAGATCACTCACGTTTTCTCGCTTACTTTTATTTTTTTATTCGTTTCTTTCACATTCTCTCTCTCTTTTTCAATCGTCTCTTTTGAAGCCTCATTCTCACTTTTGATTTCATTTTCAATCTCTTTTTGTATTCTCTCGATTTCTTTTTGAGTTTCTTTTTCCACTCGTGCTTTTACCTCCACTCTCTCACTTTTTCCTTTCTCTTTTTTCATTTTTCTTTTCTTTTTTTCTCGTTTTTCTTTTCTTTTTCACTTTCTTTTTCTTTTTCACATGCTTTTTCGATTTTATTACAAAAAGAAAAAAAAAGAAAGAATCATAATGAAAACCCTTCCGTTGAGAGTAAGAGGAGGGATCTTTATACAAAAACAATCATCTCTTCGGGATGGGATAGTTGTGGATAAATATTTTGGTGTATACGATGAGTTGCTTGAACCTTCTCATTTGTCACCATAATAAGTTTCAATCCCGTAGCTCGCTTTATTTCGACCCAAATTTCTTAAGGAATAGGAATCACAATAAGGGTCTCTTCTCGCGTATTAGTTGGATGTTCATCTCCTTGATGATCTCATTACTGTCCTTTCATTTTGATAAATTTGCTCCTGTTGGGTTCTTGCTCGATGGCCCCGCTCTTAATCATGAACCAATCATTCTTTAGGGGTTTTAGTTTCCTATCGAACGGTCGATCCATTTCTTTCATCAAATCTTGAATTTCAAATTCTGAAAACTCTTCTTGAAACATGATTTATTGATAGAAAAGAGCAATAGAAAATGAATGTCTCACCAATACAAACATCACGTTTCACTCACAAAGAAAAATAAGATGGCACTCCACTCGTGTCTACACTCTCTATTTGGCTTTTACTTCACTCGATTAGTCTCACCTTACTCTTGCCTTTTTCCTGTAACACCCCAAACCCAGCCTGGACGTTATGGCCAAACCTGACAATGTCACATGGTAGTGTGTTACAAAACTATAACTCTGCTTAGAACATTTCCCGTTTAGAATTCCTTATTATCTTTTATTAATTCTAAAATCGTGATTCTAATTCACCGTTAGTTTTCAAAACATTATACGTTGCGGAAGTTTTTTTTAAAATAGTTTGTGTCCTTGTGGGTATTTTGCTAAAACACATGCATTTCTTTTATAAACCTTTGTTTTACCTAATTCTAGCGGATATAAGCAGAAAACAATATAAAATCTAAATTTTTGGTAAAAATATATAGATGCCATTATTACAGAAAAATACCCCAAAATAAAACTTAAAATTTTAAATAAGTATCAAATATAAAAAAGGAGTTATGTGGCCATAGCTGAGCCCTTCGCTGAACCGATCCGCCTTTGTCTGGGGATTACATGTATAGATTAAATAGAAGGGGTGAGTTTATGTAAACTCAGTGTGTAATCCCTATACAATCAAGCAGAAAATAACAGATAATCTCAGTTCGGCTTAAGCCCTTTTTAATATCATAATCAGTATCAATTTAGGCCTTAGCCCATTTCAATAACAGTGAGCAATAGGGCCTTAGCCCATCACAGTACAATAGCAGTAACAGATATGCAATCAGAAAATCCTATCCACCAGCCTCTACACTCCATCTCCGTCCAACCATACACTCCATGTGGGGATATAATCAACCCACTCATCCCTACACTCTAAGTAGTATCGGTTGCGGCATTAAACAGTAGTTTGCAGCTGGGCTACCAGTAAGTTAGGCTTGAAGCCTTTCAGTACATTTCCTCCAATCAATATCAATCCACAACCCAATGTAATGCATCATATAGTTATGTTATACCCAATCATGGTATATCACATTTATACAGTACAATACAAACAACATGCTCAATATACAGTCATTCAGTTAGGAGTCTAGGTAATCTTACCGACCCTACAGTAGGTTCACAGTCGTCTCGGGTGACCTATGCAAACTTAGTAATAAATCAGTGAAAATGGTCTCACAAGCGCACGTTGTTTGCCCTTATGGGCCCACATGGCCTAGCCTAGAATCCCACATGCCCGTGTGGCCCACACGGCCTAATTAGTCAAGCTTGTGTCTCACACACGGCCTTGCTTGGCTGTTACACGGTCGTGTCGCCTGTGCATGATGTAGCTCATCGATCACAAGATAGTGTTGTGGCTTACAGCCTTACATACGGCCTACCACATGAGCTACCATACGCCCGTGTGATGTAGACAGAGAGCTTTTTTGGCTTTTCGCTAAGATGCATTTTCAGAGTTTCGGGAACACACCTATATCATTTTCGACACAAAAGTAACTCTAAGCAATCCCGAACCTAAAATTGATCAATATTTCACTCCATTAATCACTTAGTCATTGAACTAGAACTGAACCAGAATTGAGATACCCATCTTTAAAGCGACGAAAGCTTACCCCAACACCTCGAATCAGTTGACTACAAATCAAAATGAGAAGAACCAAGATCCTCGTAATACGCTGCTATCAAAACGTCAATAACCCCCAATTAAATACTTAGCAATCACAACTTACAAAGCACAAAACTTACTTGTCGAAACGTGTGAGACTATGTTGCGCAATTATGAAAAATTAGAACGAAGTTGAAAAGAGGAAGGGAAGGAAAAAGGCAGATTTCGGCAAAAAGGAGGGGAACCAAGAGAAAATTCGACAGAATTGGGGAAAACAAAACATCAAAAGAATGAATTTGGGGGAGAGAAAAAGAATATTATTTTAATAACTACCCAATTATCATTATACTCCTAAAATCACTCCCACAATTCCCACTGCACACAACCACTACAGAATTTTGGCTAAACCGAAACACCTTCAGTCTATAGAGTAAAAATAGCCTCCTTTGCTCGTGCAGGGATTCAAACACAAGACTACCAACATATTAACACTCCACTTAACCACCAGACCAACAGGCCCATTTTGATATATTTTTACAAACAATCAACTAAAAGCCTACTGACCAAGGATAGAGCTTATTCATAAAAATACCAAAATTTACCCAAGTTGTGACTTGAACTTGGGACCTCACACACACACACACACAAGAACACATAACCACTGAAGTAGATACACAGTTGTGTCAATTTTACAAAAGTCAAAATTAAGAAAATTTGGACGTTACAACTCTACCCCCTAAAAAAAATTTCGTCCTCAAAAATTACCTGATCAGAATAGATGAGGATACTGCTGACGCATCGCATCCTCAGGCTCCCACGTGGCCTCCTCCGAACTATGATTATTCCAAAAAACTTTAACCAGCGTGATGAACTTTCTTCTTAGAACTTTTATCTCTCATTCCAATATCTAAACTGGCTCCTCCTTTAAAGTCAGATCTGGCCTAACCTCGATCTCCTCAATAGGGATGATATGTATGGGATCAGAGCGGTAGCGCCTCAACATAGAGACATGGAACATGTCGTGAATCTGATCTAACTCTGAAGGTAACTCTAACTGGTAGGCAACTGGTTTCACACGTTTTAATATGCGGTAAGGCCCAATAAACCTAAGGCTCAACTTGCCCTTTCGTCCAAACCTCAATACCTTATTTCATGGTGAGACCTTGAGAAAAATGAAGTCCCCCATAGAATACTCAATCTCTCGACGCTTCAGATCTGCATAGGACTTCTATCTGTCTGATTTCGCTTTCAGTCAGTCTCAAATCAATCTAACTTTGTCCTCGGTATCAGAAACTAGTTCAAGGCCCAGAACACGCTGGTCACCCAACTCAGTCTAACATGAAGGTGTGCGGCACCTACGACCATATAGTGCCTCGTAAGGTGCCATCTGAATGCTAGACTGATAGCTATTGTTATAAACAAACTTCACTAGTGGCAGGTAATCCTCCTAACTACCTCGGAAGTCAATCACACAACTCCTCAACATGTCCTCCAGTATCTGAATCACCCTCTTAGATTGTCCATCTATTTGAGGATGAAACGCAGTACTGAAGTCCAACCTTGTACCTAGAGCTTCATGTAGCTTCTTCCAAAATCGAGACATGAAGCGAGGATCCCTATCAGATATTATCAAAATCGGTACCCTATGTAGTCTCACTATCTCAGACATATACAGTTTAGCCAGCTTTTGCAAAGAGTAGTTAGTACGAACCATTATGAAATGGGTGGACTTGGTCAATCGATCCACGATGACCCATACTGAATCCTTCTTAGTGGGTGTGAGGGGTAACCCACTAACGAAGTCTATAGTCACTCGCTTCCACTTCTAAAGTGGAATTTTAACTGGTTGAAGCAACCCCAAAGGTAATTGATGTTCAGCCTTAACCTGCTAACATGTCAGACATTTACCCACAAAGTCTGTAACCTCTCGCTTAAGCCCTGGTCACTAGTACAACTCACGAAGGTCTCGGTACATCTTGTTTTCGCCAATATGCATAACATAAGGGCTACTATATGCCTCTCGCAGTATAAACTACCTCAACTCAATATCCTTCGGTACATAGATTCTCCCACGAAAATAGAGTACCCCTTCTTTATTCAATCCATAATCCACAGTATTCCCATTCTCAATGTGTTGGAAGCAAAGACCCAAGGACTCATCCTCCCGTTGTTTACCATTAATCTGCTCTATCCACGTCGATTTAACTTAAAGTTCACCAACAGACTACCATCATCAAATAAACTGATACGAGCAAACATAGCCCTAAAATATCAGTCACAGCCCTACAGCTCAGTGCATCGGCCACCACATTGGCCTTACTAGGGTGGTATTCAATCTTACAGTCATAGTCCTTAGACAGCTCAATCCATCTACACTACCTAAGATTTAGCTCCTTCTGAGTGAGGAGGTACTTGAGGCTATTGTGATAAGTGTAAATGATACTCTTTTCACCATACAGATAATGCCTTCAAATTTTCAATGTAAAAACCACAGCGGCCAACTCCAAGTCATGTGTTAGATAATTTACCTCATGAGTCTTAAGCTTACGAGACGCATACGCTACCACCTTACCCTCTTGCATCAAAACACTTCCTACACCGACATGTGATGCATCACTGTAAATAGTAAACTCCTTTCTAGACTTTGGCTGTATCAGAACATGGGCCTCAATCAGTATAGTCTTGAACTTTTCAAAGCTCTTTTACTGCAAATCTGTCTAGTTAAATGGCACACCCTTACATAGTAGCTTAGTTAAGGGTGCAGCGATCAGTGAAAACCTCTCTACAAAACGTCGATAATATCTTGCCAGTCCCAAAAAACTGCGGATCTTCGATACAGTTTTAGGCTGCTTCCAATCCAAAACAGCCTTAATCTTTCGAGGATCGACCCTAATCCCCTCAGTAGAAACTACATGGCCCAAAAATATTACTTCTCGTAACTAGAACTCACATTTACTGAACTTGGCGTATAGTTGTTTTTCTCGCAGAATCTATAAAACCACTCTAAGATGTTCATCATGCTCATCCTTAGTCCTCGAGTATACCAGTATATCGTCAATAAATACCACTACGAATCGATCTAGATAGGGCTGGAACACTCGGTTCATCAGATCCATAAAAGCTACTGGTGCATTCGTAAGTCCAAATGGCATCACTAGGAACTCGTAATGGCTGTAGCGAGTCCTAAATGTCATCTTATACACGTCAGCCTCTTTAACTCTCAACTGGTGATACCCTGATCGTAGATCAATCTTAGAGAAAACTAAAGCTCCTTAGAACTGGTCAAACAGATCATCAATCTTTGGTAGGGGGTACTTATTCTTAATGGCCAGTTTGTTTAGTTTACGGTAGTCAATACACATATGCATGGATCCATCCTTCTTTTTCACGAATAGAATTGGTGCTCCCCATGGAGACACACTAGGACGGATGAAACCACAATCCAATAGCTCTTGAATCTGGGCCTTAAGCTCCACAAGCTCCTTCTGTTCCATTCTATAAGGGGCGATGGACACCTGAGCTGTACTAGGAAGGAGCTCAATCCCAAACTCTACTTCACGATTCGGAGGTAACCTAGGTAGCTCTTCAGGAAAAACATCCGAAAAGTCCTTAACCGTCCTTATATCCTTAACCGAAGAATCTCTAAAATCTGAAACATTGATGTAGGCCAAATACTCCTCACATCCCTTACGAATCAACTTTTTGGCCCTTAGTGCAAAAATCACATTTGATAAGTAGTTTTGACGTTCCCCAATTATGACTACCTCACTGTCCCCCTCCATTCTCAGTACAACCCTTTTTATGGCACAATCTAAGCTCACTCGGTGTTTGACTAACTAGTCCATTCCCAGTATCAGATCAAACTCTCTAAAAGGCAGTTCCATCAGATCAGCTAGAAAGATAGCCCCTTGAACCTCTAAAGGAACATCTCTAAATAATTTATTCACCCTTATCGATTGTCCCAGTGGACTCAGTACAGTGTTCTCACTCATAGTGCTCTCAACTGAGATACCCAAGTTCTCATATACAGTACAAACTATATACGAGTGAGTAGATCCTATATCTATCAGTGCAGTATAGAGTACATTATAAATAAAGAACGTACCCGTAATGACGTCAAGAGCATCTCTATCCTTTCAACTACAAGCAACATACACTAGAGCCGGCTGCCTCGCCTCAGTGTGACTAGCACCCCTACCCGGTGTTCTCTGATGACGACCCAAACCATTACCACCTCTGGTCTAACCATGGCCCCTCGATGGCCACTGAACTACCCTCGGTGGTGTAGTACCCATGCCAGAAGCTTGCATCTGATCTGGCCTCCGCGGACAATCCTTAATATGGTGCTTCAGAGAATCGCACCTCATGCATGCCCCAATACTTTTCCAACACTCACCCAAATGACGTCTACCACAATTAGTACACGGCGGCTGCCCGGTAGCGCAATAGGAGCCTCAACTTGAATCAGCCCATCAATTATGGCCTTTTTCTTAGGCCTCTGAATGGAACTCGAGGGCTCTAAATCCCTCCTATTCCTACCTCTCTCTCGGTTCTAGCGCTCAGTGCGCTTCACTTCTTCGATGATCTTTACTTTATCAACCAGTACAGCAAAGTCTCGCTCCCTCTGTAGAGCTATCAGTTCCTTCAGATTATCGCTGAAGCCATCCTTGAAGCGAACACATCGCTCGTACTCAGTCGCCATTATACCTTTCGCATAACGGTTCAATCTCAGATATTCGACCTCATACTCGATCACCGATCTATCTTCCTGAGTTAGATTTAAGAACTCTCTCCTACAAGCATCCACATAACTGGTACCCACATACTTTCCGTAGAAGGTGGTTTTGAAGAACTCCTAGGTCAATCGATCGGGCTGGGTGCCCTCCTTAATAGTGAGCCACCACTGATATGCCTCATCTCATAACAATGATACAACACCCTTTAATTTTTACTCGGGGTTACAATCTAAGTCGTCCATAATTCTCTCTGTGGCCTCTATCCAGTACTCAGCCACATTAGGGGCAACTTTAGTAATACCTCTAAAAATCTCGGCTCCATTAGACTGAAGTCATTCCGTAATCGACCCTCGGCCTCTAGCTCTAGTATTGGTCCCAACGGCCCTCTCCAGAATCCTTAACATGGCTTGGGATAGTGCGTCGTCCCCAACCGCTCGATCATGAGACCCAGTCTCAATCATAGGTGAGGCTAGCGCACTTGTATCCAAATTAGGCACGTTACTAGAAGATGAGGACCCAGCTCGGGCCTCTCTACGGCCTCTACCACGACCTCTTATGCCCCGTCCGCGAGTACCTTTTATGCTTATTGTCTAAGCGCGTTTATCTGTATTAACATTTTTATGCATCAATTTATAGTTTCAGTATTTTATTAACGAATGTTTTATGCAAAATAGTATCAGTAATTTTAAAGTTCGTCTTCGTATATCGTAATCTCACGACAGTTTTCAGTTCCTCTATAATTTCTCAGTGTACACTAACTGAGAGTGTTTTCAATGCAGTATACTACCTATAGTTGTTTCAGTTTCATATCAGTTTCAATGTAAACACATAACATTTCAGAGAACTTACGGGATCAGCGTTGGAGACTCGGTGTACCACACGTTCGGAAAAACATTTCAAATAATTATAAAATATTTATTAGATAATCCAATATTAAAACCTAAATCCACAGTCAGAGTTTTGTAACTTGGCTCTGATACCACTAAATGTAACATCCTAAACCCGGTCTCAACGTTATGGTCGAACCTGGCGATGTCACATGGTAGTGTGTTAGAAATCTGTAACTTTACTTATAACATTTCCCGTTTAGAATTCCCCATTATCTTTTATTAATTCTAAAATCGTGATTCTAATTCAATCGTTATTTTCAAAACATTATACGTTGTAAAAGTTTTTTTTTAAAACAGTTTGTGTCATTGTGTGTATTTTGCTAAAACACATGCATTTCTTTTATAAACCCTTGTTTTACCTAATTCTAGCAGATATAAGCAGAAAACAATATAAAATCCAAATTTTTTGGTAAAAATCTATAACAACCCAATTTTAGGGCTAGTCGAAATAGCAATTTCGAAACCACTAATCTGAGGTCAGAGAAAATTATTTTTATAATTATTTATGTGTTATAACATGATTATATGCGTGCATAAAAATTTTGGTGAATTAATTTTAGTGATTGCATGCTTAATTTTGAAAAAAGACTAAATCGCATTAAGTGCAAAAGTTTTATTTTAGAACCTAAAGGTGTTAAATAGCTATAGAATCTTAATTGGAGGTTCTTAATGTGCAATTAGGCCCTTGATAGAGTGTTGGCCGGTTATAGGGGATAAGAAATGTCAAAATTGGTCAAAGTAGGTGAATTAGGTGACTAAATTGAAGGAAATAATAAAATAAAGAGAAATATGATATCACCCTTCACCTTCATCTTCTTCCATCGAAAATATCAGCCAAACAGGGGTTTTGAAAGCCTAAAGTTTTCAGCAACTTCTCACCCTCAAGTAAGTGGTTTTGATGGTCTTTATTGATAATTTTTGTACTTTTGAGACCCTTGTAGCATAATCTAACTAATGACGGGACTATTTTGCAAAATGGTTGAAAGTATAGGGTTTTACATGAGAGAATTAGTGTTATTTGTTTAATTTTATTGAAGAAAATGAAATTTAGTTGTTAAATAAACAACTTTTGTGAAAGGAGTTTTCGTAAAAACACCTAAAAAGGGCCTTTTTGTAAAGGTTGGAAAATAGGTGGAAAATGTGTGAAATAATTGATATTGTGAGATGATATAAGATTAATAAATGTTCAGCTAAGCTTGTTAAAGGAAGAAATCTGATTAGAATCGATTTACGAGCCTAGGGGCAAAATTATAATTTTGTGGAAGTATAGGGTAAAACGATAATTTTGCCAAAATTGAAACTTGGAAATGTTTTGAATGATGCGGTGATTGAATAAGTGAATTTTCTATTATAGATCAAGAAGAACGAGGAATCAACCTTGATCGAGGAAAAGGCAAGGTCTTAGAGTAAATTCCAAATTGACATGCTTTGTATCGAGGTAAGTTGTATGTGAATAATACAACTCTATTGTTATTATGCTTATAACCATTGATATTGTATAATATGTATGATCATTGATATGAATATCGTTGATATCTATTAAGATGATGGAAAGTGAGGAAATCCTTGGATAATCACCATGGATAAGTGATTATTGATGGGCTGTGTGCGACTTCATAGTGTTTTTCATTGTTGGTGGGTTGTGTGCGATACCACCATATTTATTATTGTTGGTGGGCTATTGCGATACCACCATGAATATGTGTTTAATTTGTGGGCTGTGTGTGATACCACCGTGAATATGTGTTTAATTTGTGGGCTATGTGCGATACCACCGTGTAATTTAATATTGGTGGGCTGGGTACAAAACCACCGCGTAATCGGTATTATCCTGAAGTATTCATAGAGAAACTTTAACTAAGTGGAATTACGTGTGATTATGTGATGTCAAGTGCAGGGAATAAGTTACTGCAAATGTGAGCAATGATTATGATATATTTGTTATGCGGTGGGATTTGTAATGAGCACCAATTACGTTGTATGATTAGTAAGGATGGAAGTGAGTAAGTTATGCCTCTATTTATATAATAATTATAGGCAATGTCATAATATGTTATGAGTATGATATTGCACGGTAATTGTTGTTAATTATTTACATATGACTTACCAAGTTTTATGCTTACTCCCTCTTTTTCCATTTTCTTATAGTGTCACCAAGTTAGCTTAGGGATCAAAGAAAGTCGGAGGCTCGATCACACTATCAATCAGAACATTTGGTATAGTTAGACTTATTCTTTTGAGTATGGCATGTATAGGGACTTAATCTTTCTTAAGTGTCATCTTATTTTAGCCAAATGTGTTGGTTTGTTTTAGAATTGATTCATTTTGTATAAGGCCACGGTTGATGGCGATTACTCATTATTGTTATATGAAAATGATGATAATTTTCATGGAAGTGTAAATTGTATGGTTGTGAATTTTCGTATATTATTGCATGAATGAGTAGGTTATTGATGTAGTTATTGTGGTGCAAGTAAGGGCAGCACGGTCTACCCCATGGGCGTGTGGTTTGGCCGTGTGTCCCCCTATATGCTAAGTTGGAAAAATAGAATGCCCAGTAGTAACCACACAGGTTGAGACACGATCGTGTGTCTCAACCGTGTAGAAGACACGACCATAGGACTTAGGCGTGTGCCTAGGCCGTGTGAAGTCACACCTGAATTTAAGAATTTAATTCGCCACACGGTCTAAGGACACGGGCGTGTACATTGGCCGTGTGACCCTATGGGAATGATGACGTCAGAAATAGAATGTCATGGTTTTTGCACATGGGCTAAAACACAGGCGTGTCTAGGCCGTGTGAGGGACATAGGCCAAGAACACGGGCATGTGTCCTGCCGTGTAAAAACCCGTAGGTTCAAATTGATAAATAAATCTACACGGATGTGGAACATAGGCATGTGATATGCCACATGGGCGTGTGGACTGTTTGATGAATATTTTCTAAGTTTTTCCAGAGATCTTCTAAAGAACTCGGTTTGGTTCTGAACCATTTCTAAAGGGTGTTTCGGGTCTCGTAAGCCCATATTAAGTATTTTGAGTTAAAGGTTGAAAATTTTAAATTTTGAATGAACTTTTATGGATTGTGAATGAGTGTTAGTATGTGTTTTAGAAAGGTAATGCACGTACCATGTGCCAGTGTCAGTTACGGGTAAGGGGTGCTACAAAATCCATAGAGGCCATTATTATAGAAAAATACCCCAAAATAAAACTTAAAATTTTAAATATGTATCAAATATAAAAAAGGAGTCGTGTGGCCACTGCTGAGTCCTCTGCTGCACTGATTCACCTATGCCTGAGGATTACCTGTATAGATTAAACAGAAGGGGTGAGTTTACGTAAACTCAGTGTGTAATCCCCATGCAATCAAATAGACAATAACAGATAATCTCAGTTCGGCTTAAGCCTTTTTTAATATCAGAATCAATATCAATTTAGGCCTTAGCCCATTTCAGTAACAGTGAGCACTAGGGCCTTAGCCCATCACAGTACAGTAACAATAACAGATATGCAATCAGAAAATCCTACCCAACCCGCCTCTACACTCCATCTCCGTCCAACCCTACACTCCATGTGGGGATATAATCGACCCACCCATCCCTACACTCCAAGTAGTACCGGTTATGACACTAAAAAGATTTTGCGCTAAGTCGCCGATGAAGTTAGGCTCGAAGCCTTTCAGTACACTTCCTCCAATCAATATCAATCCCTAACCCAATGCAATGCATCATATAGTTATGTCATGCCCAATCATGGTATATCACATTTATACAGTACAGTACAAACAACATGCTCAACATACAGTCCATTCAGTTAGAGTCTAGGTAATCTTACCAACCCTACAGTAGGTTCATAGTCGTCTCGGGCTACCCGTGCAACCTTAGCAATAAATTAGTGAAAATGGGCTCACACGCTCATGTTGTCTACCCTTATGGCCCACACGTCCCAAATTGGATCCACACGGCCTGGCCCATAATCCCACACACCCCGTGTGGTTCACCCGCATGGGCCCACATGCCGTGTGGCCTACAAGACCCAATTGGTCGAGCCTGTGGCTCGCACATGGCCTTGCTCGGCCGTCACACGATCGTGTCGCCTGCGCACGGCCTGGCTCGTTGATCACACTGTCGTGTTGTGGCTTACAGCATTGCACAGGCCTACCACATGGGCTACCACACGTCTGTGTGGCGTCGACAGAGAGCTTTTTCAGCTTTTCATCAAAACCCGTTTTCAATTTTTTGGGAACACATCTGTATCATTTTCGATGCAAAAGCAGCTCCAAGCAATCCTGAACCTAAAATTGATCAATATTTCACTCCATTAATCACTTAGTCATTGAACTAGAACTGAACCAAAATTGAGATACCTATCCTTAAAGCGACGAAAGCTTACCCCAACACCTCGAATTAGTCGACTACAAATCAATACAAGAAGAACAATGATCCTCACAATACGCTGCTGTCAAAACGTTAATAACCCCCAATCAAATACTTAGCAATCATAACTTACGAAACACAAAACTTACTTACCGAAATGTGTGAGACTAAGTTACACAATTATGAAGAATCGAAACAAAGTTGAAAAGAGGAAGGGAAGGAAAAAGATAGATTTCGGCAAAAAAGGAAGGGAACCAAGAGAAAATTCGGCAGAATTGGGGAAAGCAAAACATTAGAAAGAATGAAGTTGGGGGATAGAAAAAAATATTATCTTGATAACTACCCAATTATCATTATACTCCTAAAATCACTCATACAATTCCTATTGCACACAACCACTGCAGAATTTTGGCTAAACCGAAACACCTCCAGTCCACAGAGCAAAAATAGCCTCACTTGCTCTTGCACGGATTCGAACACAGGGCCACCAACATATTAACACTCCACTTAACCACCAGACTAGCAGACCCATTCTGATATATTTTACAAACAATCAACTAGAAGACTACTGACCAAGGATAGAGCTTATTCATAAAAATGCCAAAATTTACCCAAGTTGTGACTTGAACTTGGGACCTCACACACACACCAAGAACACATAACCACTGAAGCAGATACACAGTTGTGTCAATTTTACAAAAGTCGAAATTAAGAAAATTGAGGCGTTACATTTTTGCCCACTCCGCCTCTCTAAGTTCTCAAAGGGACTATTTAGACTTAGAAGCAGTCGTTGTGGGTCGGTTTGCAAAGTGTTGTCGATTTAAGAATAGTAATTGTTGTAGGACAAGAAGGTAGGCTAGAAACAAATGGTTGGGTTATGGTGTGGCCGAATAGTAGGATATTGAATAGATGTTTCGGGCAGCAAACAAAATTTCAACTCGACAATAAGAACTTGAACACTTTCTTTTTTTTTTAATTTCAAATTTCTTCATATTTTTTTCAATTACAAAATGCTAATTTTCAATCAACTCTTGAAATTCACGATTTTTTTTCAAATTTTTTTATCGAATCTACAATACCGTTGTGCCGAGAACGCCGATTCTTACTCCAATTCCACTAGCTTTGAAACCAAATGATACGAACTTGGTTATAGATGTCTTGAGTTGTATTTTTTTGCCTAATCATGAATTTGAGTAAGAGTTGAATCATTTTTGAAAAGAATTAGGTTTAATCAAAATAGGCTGATGAGAAGAAAGAAATAGGCTTAAAACAAGGTTGCGAAATGGTTAAGCAAAGAAAGGTAATTCGGCTAAGGCCTGAGAATGAACCAACAATAATGTGATTGTTAACCCGAAACTTGAAATAGGTCTTAGGTGAATTCGGTTTAGGAAAAACATCACAAAACCTTGACTCGCTATCAAATGTGATAGGAACCAAAGGTATATGAACGCCACTTTGAAGGTGATAAGTTCGGTTTAACAAAGAATAGATTGACGCCACAAGAATAATAGATAAGTCAATTCAGTCCGGAAAGAACAATGAGAATTGAAATATCATAAGTTTCAAATTTAGCATAAATTCAACAAAAAGGTCCTTTACAATGAGCTGATTACAAGTATTTATAGTGCTAGATGAGGCATAGCCGAATAGTCACTTCTGTTCAGCTTAATGAGCTAATAATGAGCTAAAATTAACTTAGCCACTAACCACAAACTCTTAAAATCTCTAGGCCAAAGTGACAACAACTATCAATATGATTTAATGTTCCAATTTAGCTAATTTAATGAGCTTGAATGCTTAAGTTTCATTCTTGAGCAGCCAAAGAGTGTAGGAAAAGCTTTAAATTCTCCTTGGACAGCCAAATAGACACCATGGAGAAGAAGAATAGGCTGCCAAATTTTAAAGGATGTATAATGCTCTCCTTTAAATGATGTAACAGCTCCTTTAATTGATGTAACAGTTCCCTTAAATGATGTATAATGCTCTCATTTAAATGATTTAACAGCCCCTTATATGTAATATATTCCAACTGAATAGTCACATTTAACACTTTGTAACAAACCCTTCTTCATAATTGTTTCCAGCTGATTAGTCACCTACAATCAAACACATAAAACACTTTAAACACATTTAACACATTTAAACAGATTTAAACACATATTAAACTTAATAAGTTTAATTAATAAACTGTAAATAAACACATTTAACACTTAACATAATTTAATAAACTTAAAATACATGCAACAATAAATTATTCCAGCAACTAATTAACTAAGAGAAGCATAATTAAAATAAAGTCCAGCAACTCAATTATTAACTAAGATGAGTTTAATAAAGTCCAGCAAATTAAAAATAGATCGAAGTTAAGTTAAATAAGCTCGGGCTGAACTAGACGAGCTTGAAGAAGCTAGAATTGAGCCCATTGATCTGAAATTAAGCTTCATTTTTCACTTGGGTCCCTCAAGCTTAGGCCAATTCTGATGTCGTCGAGTTGTATTGAAACATGATGCGGTCGAGATCACATCATAATTGAAAAGACTTTGGGAATTTAAATTGAGCTTAAATTATAGGTCTCTCCATGTTTAGGTAGTGCGGCCTGAGCTTGGTGCATAAAGGCAGTTTTGTCTATACTCCCAGTAGAACTTTAAGGATAGATCCACTAGGGAATGGCCTAATGTCCTAGGAAAAATTAAATAAATGAAAACCTAGTACTGTACTAGTTTCTTTATTTGTTCAAATACTATCTATCTTTCCATGGTTTTTAATTATCATTAACTGACAATTGGAGGAGTTGAATTATTAATATTTTTTTCTAAAATTTAGTTATTATAATGGTATATAATTGAATGACTTAGCCATGTTAAAGGTTCTCCAATAATTTTAATAATTTAAGAAACTATATTATATCGTGTTCCTTTTTCCTATTATTACTACAATTTGGAGAGGTAATTAATTGAAGAGTATTTGAGCCTTCACAATTCTTTGTCAATTTATACTCACTTTACCAATATAACTACAGTTTTATTGAGCTAATAAAAAAGACTACTACTTCTTATTTGGTTTAAGAATATTTTTTTTATGTTTAGTAAATAATTTGTATATTTTAATTTAAATTGAATTCTATAATAGTTTTTTTGTTTGCTTTGCCAAACTAGAGATCCCATCTTTTGCAGGTTCAGCATTTACAATGTTAACGCGTAGTTTCATTGAATTCTGCATCCTTGGTACAGATAATTTTCCAAGGAATTTGCTAATGTATTTGGAAAATATGTTTTATTCCTTCACCAATTATTTCTCTACCATCCTTTGTAACTCTAAGTTCAAGAGAACTGTTATATACCATAACCTCTAGTATGTAGCCTTCAACATGACTTTTTCGAATAAGAAGCTTTATGTTTAATATGTCTGCTGGTTGCTGTTTCTGTTTGTTGTTGTTGATAACTTTCGTGGGGGCAATAATTTTTTATTTTTCACTGCATGAGGAATGGAAGTGGTCTCTTCATGTTTTATTGCTGTGTTGTTATGGCATATATATAATTATTAAATCATTTAACTTTATATGAATTATTTATTATTTATGTAACACCCTAAACCCAGCCCATACACTACAACCGAATCTGGTATGTCACCAAGAAAAATTCTATCGAAACATGTCGTATTTTCAGAAAAGCCCAAATATGTTTTATATAGAATATGCTTAAGTAGAGTAAAAATCCAAACTTAAATACATGCATTTTAATTAAAATAAAAACTTAAACGACTTAAAGTAATAGAAGCCCATAATAAAACATAATAGCCCATAGCCTTATTACAACGAGATTTGAAGTCCATTAATTAAAAGATAAAATAAAACTTGAGTCTCTTTTGCCAAATCTACATATTCTTCTCAGATAGCCACCTTGCGTTCCTCTCCACTTTGGTCCGAATCACTAGGTATCACCGAAATGTTAATTAAAGGGTGAGTCATGAGACTCAATGTGCAACCCTCATGCACCACTAGAGTTTGGGCCTTAAGCCCATTAAACAAAATAAGCAAAGTAATAATCATAATAAAAATTAATAGCAATTAATATGCAAGGCCCAACCCGTTTGCCTAGGTTTCCATCCGCTACACACCCCCGTACCAACCGTTCACACCATTGGGGATTTCTACAATCGACCCACACCGCTACACACCATGATGGCAGTCATGCTGCTCATCCACATATGATGGCCGAAGCCCTTATAACATATAATGGCCGAAGCCCGTATAACATTTAATGGCCGAAGCCCGTATAACAGTTCACGGCATTAGCCGCTACACATATAACGTATAACTTCCTCCTTTCATCAACCCAACCCATGCAATCACATACAAGCATTTTACTTATAACATTTAAACAGATTATTTACTAACCTGGGGATCCGCTTTTACCCTCCTTGGGGTTGCATCAATAAACCGAGATTTCGGCATTTATCAAAACATATAAAACACATGAACATACAATATTAGGTAGATCTAGATGGTGGGGAGGTATTACACACCTGGTTACCGCGAAAATCTATTATCCCTAACGTAGAGCCTTATTTGTCGAATCCCAAAATCCCTAAGAAAACGTCACCTTCCTACCTTCGGCTTTTCCACCAAATCGGCACAGGAGACTTTTAATGAGACAGATTCGGCTACTAAAAGCAGAGAGGGAAAATCGACAGGCCTTAAATAAGTGTTTCGGGTTAGATTTGAATGAAAAGAAAGAGTGAAGTCGCATAGAATAAAATCCCAAAACTTACCAAATTACTAAGGAGTATGTGGCTTATGGTGCACCTTTGGGAAAACAGAGATCTCACTTGTAGATTCAACTATGGGAGATGAGGGTATGAATAAAGGAATTTGGCTTTTAGAAAAAGAAAAAGAGAAACTGTAGAGAAGGCTTGGAAATTTTGGCAAAGAATGAGAGAAGAATAAGGTTTGAATCACCGAAATTGAAGAATACTACTCCCTATTTGTAGAGAAATTTGGCATACCCACACACACGAGTTGGAATTTGACCAACTCTCCCTCTCTGATAGCCTTCATCTCATCGATAACTCAATCCTTATCTTACCTTTAAGAGAGCCCACCTTAAATCCAACTCCTCCTTATTAATTATCACTTTTAACAGTTAAAATAAAAGAAATAACTCCTAAAAGGTAGCCTAATTTCCGTCCACCCCCTTCCCATTTAAGTGCCAAATTTGACCCACTTTTAGGGCCCAAACGGCCACACAAGGGCCCAAATTCCTCCCCCCTTATGGCGCCACCTTATACCCACTTAATGCTCTTTAATTCTTTGAGCCACAAGCCCAGCTTGTCACTTAATTAACCATATTCTTAAATTATAAGCTAACACCATTTATTAGCCACCTAACCCATTTTTTTAAAAGCCCAAAATATCACTTAATTTAAACTCTAATCCATATATTTAATCAAAAAGTCAGCCCAACCTTTACAATCCCAACTTATCATATTAGACTATCATATAAATGAGTAGGCCCACTTTGAGGATGTTACAATTTATATTATTTAATAATTTGTTTGTATATTCTTTTTTTGACTGCACATTGTTTGTCATTATATTTATGTTTTTTTATTCTTTAAACTACATATGTCTGTAGAGGAGGAATACTATATCAACTTGCATATTGGGGGTAAATTTATATGTGATCTCCATGTTAGGTATTTAGGTAGTGAGAAAGGTAAGGAAACAATACTTGATGAGACTGAAAGTGAAAGCTTTGAGGGGCAGTTTAAGGCTGAGGTCCCTGAAGAAGTTGATGGTGAAGAACTAAATGATAGTGTTGGTAAGGAAGAAGATGGAAATAAGACTGAATATTTTGATAGTGATGATCATGTGAGCATACTTAGGTCAGAATATGATGACAATACTAATATTTTAGAAGAAGAAGTAGGTTCCCTACATACAATCCAAACTTAGCAAGTCTACACTTTTGTATTGGGATGTTGTTAAAAGATGGTGAGCAATTCAAATCCACAATTTGTAAGTACTCAATGTGTTGTAGAAGGGAACTTAAGATAATCAGGAATGAACCAAATAGGGTTAGAGTTAAATACATTGCATCAAAAAAGTGTAAATGAGGAATATTTTCAAGTTACAATAACATGGTCAGATACATTCAGGTGAAAAGTATACATGATGAGCACAATGTTGTATTAGTTTTAGAAACAAAATAGTCAATGTAAAAGTTATTGCGGAACATTTTGAAGCTACTATTGACCACCCAAAAATGAAGCTAAGGGAGATACAAAGAATGGTATTTCCAAAAATGCATGTTAATGTTAATATGACAAAGTGTAGAAGGGCCAAAAAAATGATGAAGGATAAGTTGGCAGGGAACTTCGTACAAGAATTTACTATGCTGTGAGATTATGCTAATGAGTTGAAACTTAAGAATCCTAGAAGTACTATAAAGATGGCAGTAAATAGAGTCACACCTCAATCTCCACCACATTTTAAGAGGTTTTATGTCTGTTTTGAAGCATTGAAAATAGGTTGGAAAGAAGGGTGCAGACCTATACTATGTTTGGATGGTTGCTTTTTAAAAGGTCTATTTAAGGGTGAGCTATTGGCTGCTATTGGGAGAGATGGAAACAATCAGATGTAGCCAGTTGCCTGGGCTATTATTGAGGGGGAATGCATTGATTCTTGGGCATGATTTCTTAGTCTATTGACAACAGACTTAGGAATGGAAGATGGTTTTGAGTATACCATCATCAGTGACCAACAAAAGGTAAAATATTTATTTTGCATTTATTTATTACTAATTCTATTAATTATTACTGATGATTTACTTATGTTTTGTAAATTAATTTGCAAGGTCTCAAGATAGCCATTAATGACATTCTGCCTAAAGTAGAACATAGAAATTGTGCTAAGCATGTCTTATCAAACTGGTCTGGTAGGAAGAAAGTAAAGACATTCGAATTTACTTTTGGAAAGTTGTGAAGTCTACAATAGAGAGGGAGTGGGAACAAAACAAAGAAGACTTGTATAAGCTTGATGAAGGTGTTGCAAAGGAGATGTTCTCTAAGAATTTGAAAGCTTGGACCAAGGCATTCCAAGGGTTACACTCGGCGTCAGATATTGTAGACAATAACCTCTGTGAAGCATTTAACTCTAGCATCATGGAGTCTAGATTTAAGAGCATAATAACCATGTTTGAGGAATTAGAGTTAATATGATGACCAGAATATTGGCTAAAATGGAGTAATGCAATTCATGGAAATATAATTATGGTCCACTAATAAAGAAGAAATTTGATGACAGCAAGAAGGAAGGTGTTGATTGGAAGATGATCTGGAATGGGGAAAATGGGTGTGAAGTTAAGAAAGGCATAAAATAGTACGTAGTAAATATAGAGCATAAAACCTACAGTTGTCGAAGTTGGCAATTATCTGGGATCCCTTGTCCCCATGCCTGCTGTGCTATATGGAATTTTGAATAAGATCCTGATGACTACTTACATAGGTACTACCAAAAGGACACATATTTCAAAGCATATGACTATGCTTTACAACCCATAAATAGGTCACATGGATGGACTAAATTTGGTATTGAGCCTATGCTTCCACCAGTTGAGAAAATAATGTATGGTAGGCCAAAGAATGATACGGTTCACCTCGGGATGAGTCGAGTCGTATGCGAATTGCCCAATCGTATATGAGGAGGAAATAAGCCTTCGGGAAAATATTAGGAAATATAGTTAAGTTTGCGGAAGCTATTGAGTGAATTTGTTTTAAAAAAGGGAATTAGTTAGGAATGGAGGTAATTAAGTATTGTAGATGATTTGGATAATGAGAAGGATATGTTCAGTTTAAGATGAAAGGAAAGAAGATGGGATTCGATTTAAGGTTGAATAAGCAATGATAAGTTGATGGTAATGGAAAGATGGAACTTAAGCGAGAAACGATTTAACACTAGTAAAGTGTCACCCCAGTTTCTATGTTGTTTAAGGTGGATGATGGAAATTGAAGATGGACCAAAGACCCGTTACTTAATAAAGTAAGAAGAAATGGTATAATTTGATGGATGAGAACGATTGACGCCACAAGCAAGCTTGATAAGTCAAAATCGAAACTCACACGAAAAATAGAGAGGAGTAAACTCACTCGATGAACAAAGGTCATAAAATTTGATTAAGGTTCAAAACTTTTAATTACAAATGAAAATAGCATGTAGGCTAATCACTAGCTAGCCGAATGGACAAATATATAGGTGTAACATCCCGATTTAGGGCCTAGTTAGGATAGTGGTACGAGGCCACAAACCCGAGGTGAAATTATGAGTTTTCAGGTTTATGCCATGTTTGCATGCTAGTATGAAAGTTTTGTAAAACAATTTTATTAAGTTGAGGTCAATTGGTCCAAAAAGGACTAAATTGCAAAAGTTGCAAAATATGAGTTTCTAGAAGCTTTTTGTATGAAATAGATTTAGAATAATAATTAGGAGCCCTCAAATAGCAATTTACCTAAAAT
Source organism: Gossypium rotundifolium (assembly GCA_025506655.1). Taxonomy (NCBI): domain Eukaryota; kingdom Viridiplantae; phylum Streptophyta; class Magnoliopsida; order Malvales; family Malvaceae; genus Gossypium; species Gossypium rotundifolium. The sequence goes on from CP106723.1 coordinate 54,366,543, forward strand.
TTTAATTTTGGACAAAATTCACCTTAAGATAGTTAAATAGAAATTTTTAAGAGGAAGGACATTTTGGTCATTTGGCCTAATTAGTGTTTTAAGTGGGAAAAAAGATGAGAAAAATCCACTCATCTTCTTCCCCTATTGCCGAAAATTTGAAGGAAGCCATAGCTAGGTTTCTTCAATTTTTCAAACTTACTAGTAAGTGCTCCTAAGCCCGGCATTTTCAAAGTTCTCGTATTATGAATTAGCCATTTTTAGCTATTAAATGAGCTAAGATGGATGTCCAAAAATTTTACCCATGAATGACATGCATGCTAAATGATGTTTTATGGAAGTTTAAGAGAGGTTGATGTTAGATAAACATCTTTTCCTTAATGAATTTCATGAAAAATGATAGTATGGACCATTTTGTAATAGTTATAAAATTTGGTCATACCTACTAGGAATAGTGAGAATTGATGATTGTTATAGAAGAGAAAATGATTCAGTTGAGCAAGAAGTTTAAGAAAGTTGCATGAAAATCATTTTACGAGAATCGGGGAAAAAGTGTAAATATTAGAAAGTATAGGGGCAAAATAGTAATTTTGCCAAAGTATGAGTTATGAGTCAATTTAGTCAATATGGTTTTTAAATGATCTATTTATGATTATAGATCAAGAAAAATGAAGCCCGAATCGAAATCGAGGCAAGAACAAAGTCGAGGACTAAATTGCACATCTACATACATTTTGTATATTGAGGTAAGTTTGTATGATTTCTAAGTTTTATGATTTTTATCATTAATTTGCTTAGTATGATGTACAATAATTGTATGAAATGGTCATGTTATGTTCAAGCAAGAAATCACGATAATATGTACAAGCAAGTCCCGATTGAAGATGAATTTCCCTGGGATACTCGATCTACCACACATGTTATCATGTAAGTCCAAGGCAAGCTTGGCATTGATCAAGATATCATGTAAGTCCAAGGAAAGCTTGGCATTGATCAAGTTAGCAAGCAAGTTATCATGTAAGTCCAAGGTAAGCTTGGCATTGATCAAGATATCATGTAAGTCCAAGGCAAGCTTGACATTGATCAAGATATGATGTAAGTCCAAGGCAAGCTTGGCATTGATCAAGTTAGCAAGAAAGTTATCATGTAAGTCCAAGGACTCAAGCTTGGCATTGAGTATGTTATCAAGAGCAAGACTTCATATAAGTACATGTCAAGACATGGCCTTGAAACCAAGATGAGATAACCCATGTAAGACCATGTCTAGGATATGGCTTTGGCATCATATTATATGGGAAGAGATTTAGTATCCTCGGTTATTCATAGAAATTCATCGGGCAAATGAGTCAGCTAAAAGAAGATAGCAAGAAAGCTAAGAAAGTAAAGTTAGTATCAAGATGAAGTTAGATGAAGTTGAGTATTATTCATGTTGTAAATGAGAAAGTAAATATCATGATTATTGTTATTATAGTATACTGATCAATGTGATCAAGTGATACAGGTATCATAGTTACCTTACAAGTATGATAATAGTAAGTGCCATGAGACATGTAAGAATTTATATGAGTAAGTAAGCTCTTTAGCTGAAATTCAGGGTACCATTGTTTATGTGAAATGGTTTATATTAAGCAATGATGATGTTATGAGTTGTTACATGCAAACTTACTAAGCTATATGCTGACGTTATGATTCTTTATTTTTATGCAGTCCCGCCAAGCTAACTCGTGGATCATTAAAGTTAGAGCTCGCAACACACTATCAACTCTTATTTTGGTATAGCCAAGTTACTTTACTAAGTATGGCATGTATAGGAAACATTCATTTTGTGGACATGTTTTAAGAAGAGCCTTTGTAAAGGCTATCAAGTTTATTATTCTTTTGTATATGGCTAAGTGAATGGCCAAATTTGACTAAGCATGTATGTTGGTTGAGATCAATGAAGCATGTAGTATTATTATTAAAATTGGGTTGTTATTGTATCGTTGAATTGTGTATGGTTATGATCTTCATTTCAGGGTGGTTAAAGGCTTGGTAAATAGCCTGTAAGTACCCATACGGTTGGACACACGGGCGTGTGTCAAGACCGTGTTAACCCTGAACCTTAGTAGTCTTATTCATAATAGGCCATGGGCTAATCCCATGGCCGTGTGTGTATGCCGTGTAAGACATACGGTTTGGACATGGGCGTGTGCCCAGACCGTGTTAATTTAGTCAGTATGTCAAGGATTAGCACATGGTCTAAGCCCACGGTGTGTTTAAGCCGTGTGGAAATAGTCAGTAGCCCTAACAGTTTGAGGGCATGGGCGTGCTTAAGGGTACACGGGCGTGTTCCAAGTCACACGAGCGTGTGAACCCTGCTTCAAAAATGAGTTATTTGATTTTAATCCCGAAAGTTTTTGACATGAGTTAAAGGCCTCTAGGCCCTTGTTATATATGTTGACTAAGAAAGTGAAGTTTTTAAGTTGGAACGAAATTTTATAGCCTGAAAGTACGTGGTTCAGTGAGTTTAAGCATAGTAATGTCTCGTATCCAGACCCAGTATCGGTCTTGGGTGCGGGGTGTTACAATAGCTTAATGTCTAAGTGAAATTCGGCCATTAATGGGCTGGGAAAATTCGAAAATAAAACTATAAGTCTTCTTGTCTATATTCATCCTTTTTGGGACGTCAAAAGTCATGTTTCTAGAGGAATGAATTTAGCTGATGAGTCTTCAAAAGGTAGCTTCAAAGTTAAGTAAAAATCTTCATAAAGTGGATGAATGCATGGAAGCTTCTTAGGCCTTGTCTAGATTCGGCTGAAGAAGAAATGAATGAACTCCAATAGACTTTCAATGTGAAGCCCGAATATGGATAGGCAGCTAGTGTGAACTCCTTGAGATGCTTCTTGAAGAGTGAAACGTTCAGCCTTGAAAAATGGAGGCTTCATGCATGCTTTGGCTGAATGGTCACTTAGGAAATAGCAACCAACATGCTTTTAATGTTTTGTCCAATGGTCTACACGTAAAGCTTATGGAAGAAAGAAAAGTCAGCAACTTGTATGTTTTCCATGGATGCTTTTCTTTAATGCTTCAGTAGCTCATTTAAGTACGTCCATGCATGGGAGACACTTCAATAAATGTCATCCAAACACCCTTTTAAATTCATCCCATGAGTGTTTCTGAAAAGGTGCTTTGAAAAGCTGAACCATCAGCTCATTAAATAGTGTCCCATACATGTTAGACAACCCCTTTAATGTCGTTTCATGCATGCTTAGCTGAACTTAAATGCTGCCGTCCCTTTACCATTCACGAAGCAGCTCATTTAATTCCATTTGTACTATCCAAGTGACTTGTACATGTAGGAAATTAATGCACCAACATCTCATTAATTCACTGGCCAGCATGCTTCCTTATTGCTGCTGCTGATCACGAAAAATGCACTTTAGTGGTTGCAATAAATTCGGCTGGACTAAGATAAGAAACATAAATTAAATTTGGCTCATTAGACATTGAATCCACCATTCATGCATCTAGCTTTTAATGTCTCCAAATTCGACTGTACCTACAAGATGCAAGAACCAATTTAATTCAATTATATATTCAACTGAAGCATGACTTAAAACATAAATTAAACACTTTAATTTGCTGTAGAAAAATAAATAAATCTAAAGACTCAATTTATTTAAAGCATTAAATTAAGTAATCAGCTCAATGAGCTGGAGTGAGCTCAAGTGAGCTGAAACCGAGCTCAAATGGACTAATCCGGCTCAATTTGGACGTGCACCAAGGTGCACATTAGCTCCACGACACTTAGTTCATTTGATCCGAGCTCCATCAATTCATAAAACGTTGGTGCCCCGGGCTGGCCCATATCAAAGAAGAATAGAATGAAGGCAAAAAATGAACCGAAAAAAGTGAAGCCTAGGCAACTTAGTAAGGCTGGTTTAATTATGAGATACAAGAAATGTGGTGGTGAGGGTCACAAAAAAAGATCATGCATTCAACCTAACACAACGGGAATATAGGTATATCGTAAATACTTTTTAATTGTCAATTCCAAAATATTAAAATCTAATTTGAGTTCTGATTTTTTTTTTGTCTTAGTCTGGTACGAGTACGAGAACTAGAAGCCTAAAAAATAACAACATAACACCATGCATTCAGCTTAATACAACTGGATCACAGGTATATCGTATACACTATTTTAATGTTAATTAAAAATATTTTAATCTAATTTAGGGTTCTAATTTTTTTGGTCTTAGTCAGGTACGAGTACATGAACTAGAAGCCAAAAAAAGAACAACTGAACACCATGCATTCAGCCTAACACAACTAGATCACAGATATATCGTAAACACTTTTCTAATGTTAATTCCAAATTATTTAAATCTAATTTGGGGTTTTGATCTTTATTCTCAGTCTGGTACGAGTATGAGAACTAGAAGCCAAAAAAGGATGGCATATTGGAACCTATCAGTACACAAGAATTCACTACAGCAAAGAAGATGAAGAAATGGATTGAGATGGTTAACATATTTTGTTTGTTTTTTGAAATGATTTGTTGAAATGGTTGGTTAACATTTTATTGATATAGAATCATTTTGTTAGCATAACAGAATTTGTTTTTTTAAATGAGTTGTTGAAATGGTTGGTTAAGATATTTCTGCTATAGGATCATTTTGTTAGTATAACATATTTTGTTTGCTTTTTGAAATTATTTGTTGAAATATGTATACAATTACTGCTATAGTAGCTTTTTTTTTTTAACATGAAATTGGTGAAGCCTCACATATGAAAAGAGTGAACATGAAATTGACAAGTGTGTTAGATTTTTTTTTGTGGGGAATATTTTTATACTAATGTCAACCTTGCTTGCTAGTTTTAGTTAAGTTGTTCAAATACGTGAAATTGGAATCAAAACAAAGCATAATAGAATGAACAAATCCAATTAAAATTATATTATAGAGAGCAGTTTTAATCTAATGGTTTTAATCCAATAAAAATAAAAATGGAACTGCCCAAAACCATCTTAGAAGATATTGTTTCTCGAAGTTTTAATCTAATTGTTTTCATCATGTAACACTATCATCCATATTATAGATAAACTGTTCATCAGACAACTAATGATCCAACAATAATCCACAACATTAAAAAGGTTCTCTTAAGGCTACCAAAGCCTAAAAAAATTAAAAATGTTTGCAATCCTCTAACATTTAGTACATATAAATAGGTCAAATTATAATATTCCTCAATAATATGACAAATAAGATAAGTAATACACTACAAATAAACATTTTCTGTAACATCCTTAAAGTGGGCCTACGCATTTATATGATAGTCTAATATGTTAAATTAAGATTTTAAAGGTTGGGCTGACTTTTTGATTAAATATTTGAACTAGGGTTAAAGTTAGTGCCTTGGGTAATTTAAAGTGAAATATTGGGCTTTAAAAATTTAGGTTCAGTGGCTAATAAATGGTGTTAGCCCATAATTTAAGAAGATAGTTAATTAAGTGACAAGCTGGGCTTGTGGCCCAAAGAATTGAGGTGTTTTAAGTGGGCAAAAGGTGGCGTCATAATGGGGGAGAAGTTTGGGCCTTGTGTGGCCAATTGGGCCTTAGGAAATGGGTCAAATTTGGCACTTAAATGGGAAAGAGGTGGACGGCATGTAGGCTATTAAATTAGGAGCTTTATTTCTTTTTATTTAAGTAATAAAAGATGATAAACAAGGATGGAGGAGTTGGATTTAGTAAGGGCTCTTCAAAAGGGTAAGATAAGGGTTGGGGTTATCAAGTGAGATAAAGGCTATCAGGAGGGAGAGAGTTGGCAGAAACTCCAACTCTATGTATGGGTATGATATGCCGAAATTGGGAGGCCAGATATCATCTTTTCCATTTGGTTTTTCTCACTTTCTCATCTATTCTCCTCAACCGAAAATTCTTTCTCTTTTGTACCTCTGTTTCTTGTCAAAACCAAAAACTCTCTAGCTCTTCTCTTTTCTCCTAGATCCCTTCTGAAAGCTAAATGCTCTTAGTGCACATCTTCTTCCTCTATAGCCGAATCTACAAGGAAGATCTCTGTTTTCCCGAAGGTGCACTGTAAGCCGTATACTCCTTAGTAATCCGGTGAGTTTTGGGATTTCTCCTTTTCTGTGATTCCTTTATTTTTATCCAACTCCTAATCTAAATCATTGTTTCCAAGGCCCTGTCGATTATACTCTTTACCCTAGAAGCTGAATCTGTCCCATTAAAGCCGATTTGGTGGAAAAATCGAAGGTAGGTAGTGGTAAGTGTGGCCGAATGGCCTTCCATGATTCTCTGTGCTTTGGCCGAATACTATTTGGGGTTAGGTTGAAAGTGTGTATCGGTTGGTTTGATATTTGGTTGATGGCCGAATGTAGGAAGGTTGGTGGTGACAATTTCTAAAAGATATTCGAGATTAGGCTAACTAGGTAAGTGTTCATTTTAAAGGTTACATTTAACTAATGAGTTAGATCTCATCGTTTATTTGGTTTAGTGATTAAGGGATTGTTATGGACTCAACTAACAGTCAAGCAGAGAAGGTTGGATCTGTAAAACCGTCACCCAAATTCAAGAAGCAATCTGTTTCGGTAGTGCGAGATTGGCCAACGGGGTGTGGGCCGAAATCGAAGTCAGATCGTGGGCCAATAGTAGTTGTTTCAAGTGATAGTAACGTAGACATAGCAAAAGCCTTAGTACGCCAATCAGGTGTGTAATACTTCCCCACCATCTAGATCTAATTAATAATAAATATATATATGTATATGTGTTCATAAGATTTACATGTTACATTAAAAGTCAAAATCTCGATTTAAACGACGGACCCTCAGGTTAGTAAATAATCTGACTATATGTTACAAGTAAACTGTTGTACATGTTTTAAATTATTGTGCATATTGCATGGGTTGGATGATGAAAGGAGGAAGTTATATGTATATGTATATGAGTAACGGTTTTTACTGTGAATTCTTATGTGACTAATCTAGTGATTTGTTATACTGAGCTTGGCCAATATATGTTGATGAGCGACATGACCGCCATCTTGGAGATAGCGGTGTGGGTTGATTGTAGAAATCCCCAATGGTGTGTTGGTTGAGTGCGAGGCGTGTAGCGGATGGAAACCTAGGCAAATGGGTTGGGCTTTGCATATTACTTGTTATCCATGTAAATGAAATTATTGTTATGTTTTATGAGGCCCAAATCTAGCTGTGCATAAGGGTTGCACACTGAGTCTCATGACTCACCCCCTTTAAACTAACCTTTCAGGTGACGATTAGTGCATCGGACCGGGCCAGAGTGTAGCGCAAGGTGGCCATGCAAAAGAAGGTGGATCCGGCAACAAGTTTCCCCATATTAGTTTTTTTTTAAAAGTACTTCATATGATGGATTTAAACTACATTGTAATAAGGCCACGGGCCATTAGTTTACATTTTAGTTTTATTATGGGCCTTTATTATTTATTCTCGTTTTAATTTTTTTTAAGGTCATGTAATCCAGTTTTGGGCTTTTGATTATTAAGGCACTTTTTATGTAATTCTTATTTGGGCTTTCTGTCGACACGATTGGTTTTCCTAAAATTTTTCTTAGTGACATACCAGATCCGGTAGTAGTGTTTGGGCGGGTTTGGGGTGTTACAAATTGGTATCGAGCACAGTTCAAAACTTCGACTTTGGGATTTTGGGCCCAAAAGATTTTCTAAAATGGGTTTTAAAACATGGATTTTTATTAGCAAAGGTTTATTAGTTGACATGGCACTGCGTCTCCGGCCAAGTTCACCAGGTAAGTACGCTAAACCATTGTGTGATATAAATGTGGGCTTAATGGGCTTTTGGGATGTAGACTATTTAGGTTAGAACTTGATGGACTCTAAGCTTAGACAAATAAACTCTTAAAAATCCATAAGACTTAACTTCATTAAACAAAACCTGTAAACAAGTCACAAGACTAAAGTATGGTAACAAGCATATGCATGTCTAGGAGTAGATCCGGAAGAGCTTGGTATTTAAGCAGTTCGAGTGACTCACCTCTTCTTCGTAGGAATCTCACCTGGTGCATAGTGATTGTTCACTTTAGCCATGATAGGGTGTGGCAATAGTCATATGCATGTCTAGGAGTGAATTCAGGGAAAGCTTGGTACTTAAGTAGTCCTAGTGACTCACCTCATTTCCACCAGAATCCTACCTGGTGCGTAGTGACTATTCACCCTAGTTACGAGTATGTGTTGACAGGCCAAAACTAGAATTAAAACCCGAAAGGGACCAGCCACCTGTTTTTCTCACAAAAATTTTTAGAATATCCTTACTTTGAAAAAAAATACCTATGATTTACGAATATACCCCGATTTACAAAGTCAACAAAATCTTTCCATAGAAAAAAACAACAACAACAACAACAACAACGTCAAACTATCCTTGAATTGTAAAATTACCAAATTACCCCTGAGTTGTAAATGACCAAAACATCTTTAATTTGCAAAATGACCAAAATACCCCTGATTGGCAAAATTACTGAAACACCCCCAGATTTTCAAAATTTTAAAATAACCCCAGATTTTATAAATTATTAAAATAACCCCAGATTTGTAAAATTACTGACATATCCCCAGATTTGTGAAATTATCGAAATACCCCCGAGTTGGAAAATTACCAAAATACCCTTATTTCGCCAAATCTCCCGGAACCTTATTTTGGAAAATTACGAAAATACCCCTGTAGGATAAAATTACGAAAATACCCCTGGGTAGCGAAATGATGAAAATACCCTTAGGTAATGAATGTTACTTGTATGAACGTTGTGTGTGTATAATTCCTAGAATAGGAAGATTGAAAACTATAGATAGGTTCGAATTCGAAAGAATCACTTTTAAACTATGTTTCATAAGATTGTTCGGGGATAATTAGTGGAAACAATTAATGACTCATAAAATTTTTAAATCAGATAAACTCAAACTAAAGGAATGAGTACATGAGGTCGAGGACGTCCGCCACGTGGTCGTGTAGAGGTAGGATAATCGTGTCGAAACCCATAGGATCGGGTTATGGGTCCGGAAGTGAGATACCGGTTCCACCAGCTGTTGAGGTGGAATTCCAAGACCAGACAGGAGGAGAGGACGTGGTGTCTCAGGCTATACTGAGGGTTTTAGAAAGAGTGGACGAGGCTGGTATGGGCAGAGGAGCCCATAAATCTGTGCCTGAGAGGTTGAGGAACAATGGGGCAGAAGTATTTCGAGGAGTCTCTGGCGTATCCTCGAGTTCTGCTGAATATTGGTTGGAGGCAGTGGAACTTATAATGGATGACTTAGACTTCACGGTGGAGGAGAAGCTGAAAGGGGTCGTATCTCTTCTTCGAGACGAGGCCTACCAATGGTAGCTCACGGTGAAAGAGGGTACGGTCATGGACCTGATTGACTGGGATTTCTTTAAGGAGTCATTCTAGGGAAAGTACGTTGGGGCTAATTATATGGATGCTCAAAGGAAAGCATTCCTGAATTTGGTGTAGGAGAGTAAGTCTGTGGCTGAGTATGAGGCTGAGTTTCTACGCTTGAGTCGTTACACTCGAGGAATGGTGTCAACGGAGTATGAACGATACGTTCGGTTCAAGGATGGGCTAAGAAATGAGCTAAGGGTTTTGATCGCGCCACAACGAGAGAGAGTTTTTGCGGTTCTAGTGGATAAAGTTAAAATAGCTGAGGAAGTGAAACGGGTGGAGAAACAAGAGAAGGATAAGGATTGGGGCAGGAGTAAGAGGAGTTTTGGACCTTCCAGAGCAACTGGAAATTTTTAAAAGAGGCCTAGAACTGATGGGCCAGCTCGCACTCCATCGGGCCAGAGTCAAGCATGTTCTATATGTGGGAGAACCCATTATGGGGAGTGTAGAGTGAAAATCAATGGATGCTTTAGGTGTGGATCCACAGAACATTTGATGAGGGACTGTCCTCAGGTGGATTATGGACAGCCAACAGGTCGAGGTTCTGATCAGACTATGAGGGGTGACCAGCCTGGACCAAGGGATAGAGGTGCAGCTAGAGGAAGAAATAGACCCGATCGGGGTCGTGGAGCATCCGAAGAGGTATGCAGTGTCTGGATGCAAAGCAACCGAGGTTTAATTTATGCTGACTCATCGAAGGGAGGACGGTGACTCACCGGATGTTATAACCGGTACGTTTCTTATCGCTGATAACCCTTTTCTTGCTTTAATTGATATTGGATCAACCCACTCCTATGTTGCATGCTCAGTATCTAAGACTTTAAGTATAGATTATGAGATAACCACTAGGAAGATGACCATGGTTAGTCCCCTAGGTCAATCTAGGGTAGTGGACAAGCTGTTTAGGGAAGTACCTTTAGAGACTCAAGGAGTAGTGTTCCCGGTAGACTTGATGGAATTGCCATTTGGAGAGTTTGACCTTATCTTAGGAATGGATTAGTTAACTAAGCATCGTGCCAAATTGGACTGTGAGAACAAGCGTATGATGTTGGGTACCCCGGAAGGCGGGGAAGTGGTTGTGTTAGGAGAAAGGAGGAATTACTTGTCCAACGTGATATCCTCTTTAAAAGTAATTAAGATGATTCGGAAGGGATGTAGTGCATATTTAGCTTTTATTAGTGCATTGGATGCTAAGGAGGTGACTGTTAATAAGGTCCGAACAGTCAAAGAGTTCGTGGATGTTTTTTCGGAGGAATTACCAGGATTACCCCCAGATCGCGAGGTGGAATTTGGGATAGACCTACTTTCGGGTGCAGCTCCAGTATCTATTGCTCCTTATAGAATGGCGCAAAAGGAATTGGTGGAGCTCAAGGTTCAGATTCAGGAACTATTGGATCAGGGGTTCATTCGACCGAGTGTGTCTCCATGGGGAGCCCGGTCTTGTTCGTGAGAAGAAGGACGGATCCATGTGTATGTGCGTAGACTATCGTCAATTAAACAAGTTGACGATAAAAAATAGGTACCCATTACCAAGGATCGACGATCTTTTTGATCAGCTCAAAGGAGCATCGATCTTTTCTAAGATTGACTTAAGGTTTGGATACCATCAATTAAAAGTTAAAGAAGGGGACATTTATAAGACGGCGTTTTGGACTCGGTACGGGTATTATGGGTTCTTGGTGATGCCGTTCGGGTTGACGAATGCGCCGGTAGCCTTTATGGATATGATGAACAGAGTGTTTTAGCCATATCTTGATCGGTTCATCGTGGTGTTCATCGACGATATCCTGTTCTACTCTAAGTCGGAGGAGGAGCATGACGAACATCTTCGTGTAGTGTTGCAAACTCTGAGGGAGAAGCAGCTGTTTGCAAAGTTCAGTAAGTATGAGTTTTGGCTGAAGGAAGTGACTTTCTTAGGACATGTGGTTTTGCCCGAGGAAATCAGGGTGGACCCTCGAATGATAGAGGTTGTATTGGATTGGAAACCACCAAGGTCTGTGGCGGAGGTTCGGAGTTTCTTAGGTTTGGCAGGGTATTACCGAAGGTTCGTTGAAGGGTTTTCTCTAATAGTGGCTCCTCTAACTAAGTTGTTGAGGAAGGGAGTATTGTTTGTATGGACCGACAAACAAAGAGAGAAAGCTTTGAGAAGCTAAAGAGAATCCTGACGAAGCGTCGATATTAATTCAACCGGAGGCAGGAAAGGAATTTATCGCTCTTGTGATCGTCGCAAACGGGTTTAGGGTGTGTCTTGATGCAAAAAAGAAAGGTGGTGGCGTATGCATCTTGACAGTTGAGACCGCATGAGTTGAACTACCCTACGCATGACTTGGAGTTGGCGGCGGTAGTGTTTGCCTTAAAGATTTGGAGACACTACTTATACAGGGAGAAGTTGGTAATTTACACCGACCATAAAAGTCTAAAGTACCTCCTTACCCAGAAGGAGCTAAATTTGAGACAACGTAGGTGGATTGAGCTCCTGAAGGATTATGATTGTTCGATCGAATATCACCCTAGTAAGGCGAATGTGGTAGCAGATGCGCTAAGCCGTAAGGTAGTATCGGAGTTAAGAGCCATGTTTGCACATTTGAGTTTATTCGACGATGGGAGTTTGCTGGCTGAGTTGCAAGTAAAGCCAACATGGGTAAGTCAGGTTAAGGATAAGCAGTTAGGAGATAAAGACTTGAGTGCTCGACTTTTGTAAGTGAGGGATGGTGAAATAGAGGACTATAGTCTGAATAAAGATGGAGTTTTGTGTTATCGTGAGAAGATTTGCATGCCTAAGGATGATGAGCTAAGACAGAGGATTCTTCGAGAATCGCATAGTAGCCCCTATGCTATGCATCCTGGAGGAGTCAAGATGTATCGTGATTTGACGAGAGCAATTTTGGTGGCAGTGCGAAGAAAGAGGTAACAAAAGTCGTTGGAAAATATTTGGCGTGTCGTGGTCAAAGCTAAACACCAAGTGCCATCGGGATTGTTGCGGTAGGTGAAGATTCCCCAATGGAAATGGGAGAGAATCACGATGGATTTTGTTAGTGGGTTACCCTTACACCCACTAAGAAGGATTCAATTTGGGTGATTGTTGACCGTGACAAAGTCTCTCACTTCATCTGGGTTCGGTGGACTTTTCTTTACAAAATCGGCTAAATTGTATGTGGTGGGTGGTAAGATTACATGGTGTGCCGATGTCGATCATATCGAGATAGGGACCCTAGGTTCACGTCCACGATTTTGGAAGGCTCTTCATCAAGCAACGGGAACAAGGTTAGACTTTAGTCTCGCCTTTCACCCACAGGTGATGGTGGTCGGTCCGAGAGGGTAATTCAAATCTTGGAAGATATGCTAAGGGTTGCATCATCGACTTTAGGGCGATTGGGAAGAGTATTTGCCCTTGGCGAAATTTGCATATAATAATAGTTATCAAGCTAGCATTGGATGGCGCCTTATGAAGCGTTATATGGAAGGAGACGTCGTACTCCAACATGTTGGACGGAGTTGGGTGAACGTAAGGTATTAGGTCCAGAGTTAGTTTTAGAAACCAAGGAGAAAGTGAAGTTAATACGGGTTCGGCTAAAGGAAGTGTCGGATCGACAGAAGTCCTACGCGGATCTAAAGCGGAAGGAGGTGGAATTCGCGGTAGGTGATCAAGTCTTCTTGAAGGTATCTCCGTGGAAAAGGTAATGAGGTTTGGTCGAAAGGGGAAGTTAAGTCCACGATTTATTGGGCTTTACCGGGTACTAGAACGTGTGGCCCACTGGCTTATCGGTTAGAGTTACCTTCGGAGTTGGAGCGAGATACATGGCGTGTTCCATGTTTCAATCTTTGAGGCGTTATCGATCGACCCATCGCACGTAGTCTTGGTAGAAAGATAGAAGTAAGGCGGACTTGTCCTTTGAGGAGGAACCATACAAATTCGGATCGAGATGTGAAAGTATTGAGAAAGAAGTCTGCATTTGTTGGTTAAAGTTTTGTGAAAAAATCACGGTAGCGAAGAAGAGACGACGGGGAGCGAGGAGGATGTTATACACCGAAGATATCCCCATCTTTTCGACGAGTAAATTTGAGGCCAAAATTTATTTTAAGGGGGGTAGAACTGTAACATCCTTAAAGTGGGCCTACGCATTTATATGATAGTCTAATATGTTAAATTAAGATTTTAAAGGTTGGGCTGAATTTTTGATTAAATATTTGAACTAGGGTTAAAGTTAGTGCCTTGGGTAATTTAAAGTGAAATAATGGGCTTTAAAAATTTAGGTTCGGTGGCTAATAAATGGTGTTAGCCCATAATTTAAGAATATAGTTAATTAAGTGACAAGCTGGGCTTGTGGCCCAATGAATTGAGGTGTTTTAAGTGGGCAAAAGGTGGCGTCATAAGGGGGAGAAGTTTGGGCCCTTGTGTGGCCGATTAGGCCTTAGGAAATGGGTCAAATTCAGCACTTAAATGGGAAGGGGGTGGACGGCATGTAGGCTACTAAATTAGGAGCTTTATTTCTTTTTATTTAAGTAATAAAAGATGATAAACAAGGATGGAGGAGTTGGATTTAGTAAGGCCTCTTCAAAAGGGTAAGATAAGGATTGGGGTTATCAGGTGAGATAAAGGCTATCAGGAGGGAGAGAGTTGGCAGAAACTCCAACTCTGTGTATGGGTATGATATGCCGAAATTGGGAGGCCAGATATCATCTTTTCCATTTGGTTTGTCTCACTTTCTCATCTATTCTCCTCAACCGAAAATTCTTTCTCTTTTGTACCTCTGTTTCTTGTCAAAACCGAAAACTCTCTAGCTCTTCTCTTTTCTCCTAGATCCCTTCTGAAAGCTAAATGCTCTTAGTGCACATCTTCTTCCTCTATAGCCGAATCTACAAGGAAGATCTCTGTTTTCCCAAAGGTGCACTGTAAGCCGTATACTCCTTAGTAATCCGGTGAGTTTTGGGATTTCTCTTTTTCTGTGATTCCTTTATTTTTATCCAACTCCTAATCTAAATCATTGTTTCCAAGGCCCTATCGATTATACTCTTTACCCTAGAAGCTGAATCCGTCCCATTAAAGCCGATTTGGTGGAAAAATCGAAGGTAGGTAGTGGTAAGTGTGGCCGAATGGCCTTCCATGATTCTCTGTGCTTTGGTCAAATACTATTTGGGGTTAGGTTGAAAGTGTGTATCGGTTGGTTTGATATTTGGTTGATGGCCGAATGTAGGAAGGTTGGTGGTGACAATTTCTAAAAGATATTCGGGATTAGGCTAACTAGGTAAGTGTTCGTTTTAAATGTTACATTTAACTAATGAGTTAGATCTCATCGTTTATTTGGTTTAGTGATTAAGGGATTGTTATGGACTCAACTAACATCAAGTAGAAGGTTGGATCTATAAAGCGTCGCCCAAATTCAAGAAGCGATCTATTTCGGTGGTCGAGATTAGCCAACGGGGGTGTGGGCGAAATCGAAGTCGGATCGTGGGCCAATAGTAATTGTTTCAAGTGATAGTAAGCGTAGACATAGCAAAAGCCTTAGTCTGTGAATCGGTGTGTAATACTTCCCCACCATCTAGATCGATTAATAATAAATATATATATGTATATGTGTTCATAAGATTTACATGTTACATTAAAAGTCAAAATCTCGGATTTAAATGATGGACCCTCGGGTTAGTAAATAATCGACTATATGTAACAAGTAAACTATTGTACATGTTTTAAATTATTGTGCGTATTGCATGGGTTGGGTGATGAAAGGAGGAAGTTATATGTATATGTATATGAGTAACGATTTTCTGGTGAATTCTTGTAGTGGCTAATGCCATGATTTGTTATCTGAGCTTGGCCAATATATGTTGATGAGCGACATGAGCGCCATCTTGGAGAGTAGCGGTGTGGGTTGATTGTAGAAATCCCCAATGGTGTGTTGGTTGGTACGAGGGCGTGTAGCGGATGGAAACCTAGGCAAATGGGTTGGGCTTTGCATATTACTTGTTATCCATGTAAATGAAATTGTTGTTATGTTTTATGAGGCCCAAATCTAGTGGTGCATAAGGGTTGCACTGCCGAGTCTCACGACTCACCCCCTTTAAACTAACCTTTCAGGTGATGATTAGTGCATCGGACCGGGCCGGAGTGAAGCGCAAGGTGGCCATGCAAAAGAAGGTGGATCCGCGACAAGTTTCCCCATATTAGTTTTTTTTAAAAGTACTTTATATGATGGATTTAAACTACATTGTAATAAGGCCACGGGCCATTAGTTTACATTTTAGTTTTATTATGGGCCTTTATTATTTATTCTCGTTTTAATTTTTTTTAAGGACATGTAATCCAGTTTTGGGCTTTTGATTATTAAGGCACTTTTATGTAATTCTTGTTTGGCCTTTACGTAATTACGATTGATTTTCCTAAAATTTTCTTAGTGACATACCGATCTGTAGTAGTGTTTGGTAGGGTTTGGGGTGTTACAAATTGGTATCGAGCACTGTTCAAAACTCACTTTGGGATTTTGGGCCCAAAAGATTTTCTAAATATAGGTTTTTAAAACATGGATTTTTATTAGCAAAGGTTTTTTAGTTCAGCATGGCACCTGCGTCTCCGGCCAAGTTCACCAGGTAAGTACGCTAAACCATTGTGTGATATAAATGTGGGCTTAATGGGCTTTTGGGACGTAGACTATTTAGGTTAGAACTTGATGGACTCTAAGCTTAGACAAATAAACTCTTAAAAATCCATAAGACTTAACTTCATTAAACAAAACCTGTAAACAAGTCACAAGACTAAAGTATGGTAACAAGCATATGCATGTCTAGGAGTAGATCCGGAAGAGCTTGGTATTTAAGCAGTTCGAGTGACTCACCTCCTCTTCGTAGGAATCTCACCTGGTGCATAGTGATTGTTCACTTTAGCCATGATAGGGTGTGGCAATAGTCATATGCATGTCTAGGAGTGGATTCAGGGAAAGCTTGGTACTTAAGCAGTCCTAGTGACTCACCTCATTTCCACCAGAATCCTACAGTGCGTAGTGACTATTCACCCTAGTTACAGTATGTGTTGTGAGGCCAAAACTAGAATTAAAACTTCGAAAGGGACCAAATACTGTTTTTCTCACAAAAATTTTAGAATATCCTTACTTTGAAAAAAAATATCTATGATTTGCGAATATATCCCGATTTACAAAGTCAACAGAATCTTTCCATAGAAAAAAACAACAACAACAACAACAACGTCAAACTATCCTTGAATTGTAAAATTACCAAATTACCCCTGAGTTGTAAATGACCAAAACATCCTTAATTTGCAAAATGACCAAAATACCCCTGATTGGCAAAATTACTGAAACACCCCCAGATTTTCAAAATTTCTAAAATAACCCCAGATTTTATAAATTACTAAAATAACCCAAGATTTGCAAAATTACCGACATACCCCCAAATTTGTGAAATTACCGAAATACCTCCTAGTTGGAAAATTACCAAAATACCCTTATTTCGCCAAATAACCCGGAACCTTATTTTGGAAAATTATGAAAATACCCCTGTAGGATAAAATTACGAAAATACCTCTGGGTAGCGAAATGACGAAAATACCCTTAGGTAATGAATGTTACTTGTATGGACGTTGTGTGTGCATAATTCCTAGAATAGGAAGACTGAAAACTGTAGATAGGTTCGAATTCGAAAGAATCACTTTTAAACAGTGTTTCATAAGATTATTCAGGGATAATTAGTGGAAACAATTAATGACTCATAAAATTTTTAAATCAGATAAACTCAAACTAAAGGAATGAGTACAAAAGGTCGAGGACGTCCGCCACGTGGTCGCGGTAGAGGTAGGATAACCGTGTCAAAACCCGTAGGATTGAGTCATGGGTCCAGAAGTGAGATACCGGTTCCATCAGCTGCTGAGGTAGAATTCCAAGACCAGACAGGAGGAGAAGACGTGGTGTCTCAGGCTGTACTGAGGGTTTTAGAAAGAGTGGACGAGGCTGGTATGGGCAGAGGAGCCCAAAAATCTGTGCCTGAGAGGTTAAGGAACAATGGGGCAGAAGTATTTCGGGGAGTCTCTGGCGTATCCCCGAGTTCCACTGAATATTGGTTGGAGGCAGTGGAACGTATAATGGATGACTTAGACTTCACGATGGAGGAGAAGCTGAAGGGGGTCATATCTCTTCTTCGAGACGAGGCCTACCAATGGTGGCTCACGGTGAAAGAGCAGTAGTGGACTGATTGATGGGATTTCTTTAAGGAGTTATTCTAGGGAAAGTACGTTGGGGCTAATTATATGGATGCTCAAAGGAAAGCATTCCTGAATTTGGTGCATGGGAGTAAGTCTGTGGCTGAGTATGAGGCTGAGTTTCTACGCCTGAGTCGTTACGCTCGAGGAATGGTGTCAACGAAGTATGAACGATACGTTCGGTTTAAGGATGGGCTAAGAAATGAGCTAAGGGTTTTGATCGCGCCACAACGAGAGAGAATTTTGCGGTTCTAGTGGATAAAGTTAAAATAGTGAGGAAGTGAAGCGGGTGAGAAACAAGATAAGGATAAGGATTGGGCGGGGAGTAAGAGGAGTTTTGGACCCTCCGAGCAATCTGGAAATTTTAAAAGAGGTCTAGAACGATGGGCCACTCGCGCTCCATCGGGCCAGAGTCAAGCATGTTCTATATGTGGGAGAACCCATTATGGGGAGTGTAGAGTGAAAATCGATGGATGCTTTAGGTGTGGATCTACAGAACATTTGATGAGGGACTGTCCTCAGGTGGATTATGGGCAGCCAACAGGTCGAGGTTCTGATCAGACTATGAGGGGTGATCAGCCTGGACTAAGGGATAGAGGTGCAGCTAGAGGAAGAAATAGACCCGGTCGGGTCGTGAAACATCCGGAAGAGGTGCAGTGTCTGGATACAAGGCAGTCGAGTTTAATTTATGCGGCTTACCAAAGGGAGGACGGTGGCCTTGCCGGATGTTATAACAAAGCGTTTCTTATCCTGATAACCCTTTTCTTGCTTTAATTGATATTGGATCAACCCACTCCTATGTTGCATGCTCAGTATCTAAGACTTTAAGTATAGATTATGAGATAACCACTAGGAAGATGACCGTGGTTAGTCCCCTTAGACAATCTAGGGTAGTGGACAAGCTGTTTAGGGAAGTACCTTTAGAGACTCAAGGAGTAGTGTTCCCGGTAGACTTGATGGAATTGCCATTTGGAGAGTTTGACCTCATCTTGGGAATGGATTTGTTAACTAAGCATCGTGCCAAGTTGGACTGTGAGAACAAGCGTATGATGTTGGGTACCCCGGAAGGCGGGGAAGTGGTTGTGTTAGGAGAAAGGAGGAATTATTTGTCCAACGTGATATCCTCCTTAAAAGTAATTAAGATGATTCGAAAGGGATGTAGTGCATATTTGTCTTTTATTAGTGCATTGGATGCTAAGGAGGTGACTGTTAATAAGGTCCGAACAGTCAAGGAGTTCGCGGATGTTTTTTCGGAGGAATTACCAGGATTACCCCCAGATCGCGAGGTGGAATTTGGGATAGACCTACTTTCGGGTGCAGCTCCAGTATCTATTGCTCCTTATAGAATGGCGCCAAAGGAATTGGTGGAGCTCAAGGCTCAGATTCAGGAACTATTGGATCATGGGTTCATTCGACCGAGTGTCTCTCCATGGGGAGCCCGATCTTATTCGTGAAGAAGAAGGACGGATCCATGCGTATGTGCGTAGACTATCGTCAATTAAACAAGTTGACGATAAAAAATAGGTACCCATTACCAAGGATCGACGATTTTTTTGATCAGCTCAAAGGAGCATCGGTCTTTTCTAAGATTGACTTAAGGTCTGGATACCATCAATTAAAAGTTAAAGAAGGGGACATTTATAAGACGGCGTTTTGGACTCGGTACGGGCATTATGAGTTCTTGGTGATGCCGTTCGGGTTGACGAATGTGCCGGCAGCCTTTATGGATATAATAATAGAGTGTTTCAGCCATATCTTGATCGGTTCGTCGTGGTGTTCATTGACGATATCCTGGTCTACTCTAAGTCGGAGGAGGAGCATGACGAACATCTTCGTGTAGTGTTGCAAACTCTGAGGGAGAAGCAGCTATTTGCAAAGTTCAGTAAGTATGAGTTTTGGCTGAAGGAAGTGACTTTCTTAGGACATGTGGTTTTGGCCGAGAAAATCAGGGTGGACCCTCGAAAGATAGAGGCTGTATTGGATTGGAAACCACCAAGGTCTGTGGCGGAGGTTCGGAGTTTCTTAGGTTTGGCAGGGTATTACCGAAGGTTCATTGAAGGGTTTTCTCTAATAGTGGCTCCTTTAACTAAGTTGTTGAGGAAGGGAGTATTGTTTGTATAGACCGACAAAGCGGTAAGAGAGCTTTGAGAAGCTAAAGAGAATCTGACTAAGCGCCAAGATTAATTCAAATTTGAGGCGGGAAAGGAATTTATCGTCTCTCGTGATGCGTCGCTACGGGTTTAGGGTGTGTCTTGATGCAACAATGAAAGGTGGTGGCGTGTCGTCTTGTGATTGAGACGCATGAGTTGAACTACCCTACGCATGACTTGGAGTTGGCGGCGGTAGTGTTTGCCTTGAAGATTTGGAGGCACTACTTATACGAGGAGAAGTCGATAATTTACACCGACCATAAAAGTCTAAAGTACCTCCTTACCCAGAAGGGGCTAAATTTGAGACAAAGTAGGTGGATCGAGCTCCTGAAGGATTATGATTGTTCGATCGAATATCACCCTGGTAAGACGAATGTGGTAGCAGATGCGCTAAGCTGCAAGGTAGTATCGGAGTTAAGAGCCATGTTTGCTCATTTGAGTTTATTCGACGATGGGAATTTGCTGACTGAGTTGCAAGTAAAGCCAACATGGGTAAGTCAGGTTAAGGATAAGCAGTTAGGAGATAAAGACTTGAGTGCTCGACTTTTGCAAGTGAGGGATGGTGAAATAGAGGACTATAGTCTGAATAAAGACTGAGTTCTGTGTTATCATGAGAAGATTTGCATGCCTAAGGATGATGAGCTGAGACAGAGGATTCTTTGAGAATCGCATAGTAGCCCTTATGCTATGCATCCTGGAGGAGTCAAGATGTATCGTGATTTGCGAGAGCAATTTTGGTGGCCAGGTCTGAAGAAAGAGGTAACAGAAGTCGTAGGAAAATGTTTGACGTGTCAGCAGGTCAAAGCTGAACACCAAGTGCCATCGGGATTGTTGCAGCCGGTGAAGATTCCCCAATGGAAATGGGAGAGAATCACGATGGATTTTGTTAGTGGGTTACCCCTTACACCCACTAAGAAGGATTCAATTTGGGTGATTGTTGACCGACTGACAAAGTCTGCTCACTTCATACCTATTCGGTGGACTTTTCTTTACAAAAGTGGCTAGATTGTATGTGGTGAGGTGGTAAGATTGCATGGTGTGCCGATGTCGATCATATCGATATAGGGACCCTAGGTTCACGTCACGATTTTGGAAGGCTCTTCATCAAGCAATGGGAACAAGGTTAGACTTTAATCGCCTTTCGCCTGGTGATGGTCGATCAGAGAGGTAATTCAAATCTTGGAAGATATGCTAAGGGTTGCATCATCGACTTTAGGGGCGATTGGGAAGAGTATTTGCCCTTGGCGAAATTTGCATATAATAATAGTTATCAAGCTAGTATTCAGATGGAGCCTTATGAAGCGTTATATGGAAGGAGATGTCGTACTCCAACATGTTGGACGGAGTTGGGTGAACGTAAGGTATTAGGTCCAGAGTTAGTTTTGGAAACCAAGGAGAAAGTGAAGTAATACGGGTTCGGCTAAAGGAAGCATCGGATCGACAGAAGTCTTACGCGGATCTAAAGCGGAAGGAGGTGGAATTCGCGGTAGGTGATCAAGTCTTCTTGAAGGTATCTCCGTGGAAAAGGTAATAAGGTTTGGTCGAAAGGGGAAGTTAAGTCCACGGTTTATTGGACCTTATCGGGTACTAGAACGTGTGGCCCACTGGCTTATCGGTTGGAGTTGCCTTCAGAGTTGGAGCAGATACATGACGTGTTCAATGTTTCAATGCTGAGACGTTATCGATCGACCCATCGCACGTAGTCTGCAGGTAGAAGAGATAGAAGTAAGTAGGACTTGTCCTTTGAGGAGGAACCATTACAAATTCGGATCGAGATGTGAAAGTATTGAGAAGGAAGTCTGCTTACATTGGTTAAAGTTTTGTCGAAAAATCACGGTGCGAGAAGAGACAACGTGGGAGCCGAGGATGTTATACACCAAAGATCCCCATCTTTTACGACGGGTAAATTTCGAGGCCAAAATTTATTTTAAGGGGGGTAGAACTGTAACATCCTTAAAGTGGCCCTACGCATTTATATGATAGTCTAATATGTTAAATTAAGATTTTAAAGGTTGGGCTGAATTTTTGATTAAATATTTGAACTAGGGTTAAAGTTAGTGCCTTGGGTAATTTAAAGTGAAATATTGGGCTTTAAAAATTTAGGTTCGGTGGCTAATAAATGGTGTTAGCCCATAATTTAAGAATATGGTTAATTAAGTGACAAGCTGGGCTTGTGGCCCAATGAATTGAGGTGTTTTAAGTGGGCAAAAGGTGGCGTCATAAGGGGGAGAAGTTTGGGCCCTTGTGTGGCTGATTAGGCCTTAGGAAATGGGTCAAATTCGGCACTTAAATGGGAAGGGGGTGGATGGCATGTAGGCTACTAAATTAGGAGCTTTATTTCTTTTTATTTAAGTAATAAAAGATGATAGACAAGGATGGAGGAGTTGGCTTTAGTGAGGGCTCTTCAAAAGGGTAAGATAAGGATTGGGTTATCAGGTGAGATGAAGGCTATAAGGAGGGAGAGAGTTGGCAGAAACTCCAACTCTGTGTATGGGTATGATATGCTGAAATTGGGAGGCCAGATATCATCTATTCTCCTTAATCGAAATTTTTTTCTCTTTTGTACCTCTGTTTCTTGTCAAAATCGAAAACTCTCTAGCTCTTCTCTTTTCTCCTAGATCCCTTCTGAAAGCTGAATGCTCTTAGTGCACATCTTCTTCCTCTATAGCCGAATCTACAAGGAAGATCTCTGTTTTCCCGAAGGTGCACTATAAGCCGTATACTCCTTAGTAATCCGGGTGAGTTTTGGGATTTCTCCTTTTTGGTGATTCCTTTATTTTTATCAAACTCCTAATCTAAATCATTGTTTCCAAGGCCTGTCGATTATACTCTTTACCCTAGAAGTTTAATCATCCCATTAAAGCTGATTTGGTGGAAAAATCGAAGGTAGGTAGTGGTAATGTGGTCGAATGGCCTTCCATGATTCTTTGTGCTTTGCCTGAATACTATTTGGGGTTAGGTTGAAAGTGTGTATCGGTTGGTTTAATATTTGGTTGATGGCTGAATGTAGGAAGGTTGGTGGTGACAATTTCTAAAAGATATTCGGGATTCGGCTAACTAGGTAAGTGTTCATTTTAAAGGTTACATTTAACTAATGAGTTAGATCTCATCATTTATTTGGTTTAGTGATTAAAGGATTGTTATGGACTCAACTAACAGTCAAGCAGAGAAGGTTGGATCTATAAAACCGTCGCCCAAATTCAAGAAGCGATCTGTTTCAGTAGTGCGAGATTGGCCAACGGGGTGTGGGCTGAAATCGAAGTCAGATCGTGGGCCAATAGTAGTTGTTTCAAGTGATAGTAGCGTAGACATAGCAAAAGCCTTAGTACGCGAATCAGGTGTGTAATACTTCCCCACCGTCTAGATCTGATTAATAATAAATATATATATGTATATGTGTTCATAAGATTTACATGTTACATTAAAAGCCGAAATCTCAGATTTAAACGACGGACCCTCAGGTTAGTAAATAATCTGACTATATGTTACAAGTAAACTATTGTACATGTTTTAAATTATTGTGCATGTTGCATGGGTTGGGTGATGAAAGGAGGAAGTTATATGCATATGTATATGAGTAACGATTTTTACCGTGAATTACTGTAGCGGCTAATGCCGTGATTTGTTATACGGGCTTCGGCCAATATATGTTGATGAGCAGCATGACTGCCATCTTGGAGAGTAGCGGTGTGGGTTGATTGTAGAAATCCCCAATGGTGTGTTGGTTGGTACGGGGGCATGTAGCGGAAACCTAGGCAAATGGGTTGGGCTTTGCATTTTACTTGTTATCCATGTAAATGAAATTGTTGATATGTTTTATGAGGCCCAAATCTAGTTGTGCATGAGGGTTGCACACTGAGTCTCGCGACTCACCCCCTTTAAACTAACCTTTCAGGTGATGATTAGTGCATCGGACCGGGCCGGAGTGAAGTGCAAGGTGGCCATGCAAAAGAAGGTGGATCCAGCGACAAGTTTCCCCATATTAGTTTTTTTAAAAAATACTTTATATGATGGATTTAAACTACATTGTAATAAGGCCACGGGCCATTAGTTTACATTTTAGTTTTATTATGGGCCTTTATTATTTATTCTCGTTTTAATTTTTTTTAAGGACATGTAATCCAGTTTTGGCTTTTGATTATTAAGGCACTTTTTATGTAATTCTTATTTGGGCTTTCTGTCGACACGATTGGTTTTCCTAAAATTTTTCTTAGTGACATACCAGATCTGGTAGTAGTGCTTGGGCCGGGTTTGGGGTGTTACATTTTCTTATTGTAAAGGCCCATTTTTAGTTTGCCCAAAAATAACACAAATAAATAAATAAATAAAAATAGTCCTTTAAGTAAAAGTCCAATCCATTACAAACTTAAATGCAAAACCCTAAAGCCCAATTTACCTAAGCCCTAAAGCCTAAAACATTAAAAATTTAAAAAACCCTAGCTCCCCCTAAAGTCTCTAGTCACCGCGCTCCTCGCCACGTTAGCAGTCGTGCCATCTAAGGCCTGACACTGTCGCATCGTCCTTGCCGCCACCACCTGCATAAAATAGAGAAATAGAAGCAGAGAGACAGAAAGGAAGAAGACAAAAATAATATGATGTATTTTCAGCTATAAAAAGCCAATGAAAAATTTGTAATTTTTCTCTCTTTTTTACGAAGAAATTGAACAGAGATTACAAAGAAAAAACAAATTACAAATGTGGTTTTTTAAAACTTCTATTTTGATTCTTATTCTATTTTTTTAGAGCATAAAAAATATCGAAACAAGGTTAAAAAAAAGCGAAGGTTTATCTTTATTTTCTATTTTATTTCGAAAAACATAAAAAATAAAATAAAGATTTGAACTTTACCTGTTTATCACTGCTGAAAGGTCCTCTTCCAATTTGAGAGTGTAACACCCCTAACCCGTATCCGTCACCCGAACAGAATTACGGAGCATTACCAGAGTTTACAGAATAATTACAGATAATTCATATCATTTACTATTTATATCCGAAACTAATCATACTGTCCTTTGAATGGACCTTCGAGGCTCAATTTGAACATTAGAAACAATTCGGGACTAAATCAGATCTTAGAAAATTTTTGCAAAATTTCAAAATTTTTCTTATATACAAGGGTCACACTCCCGTGTGAGTAGGCCGTGTGACTCACATGGTCAAGTGACATGCCTATGTCTCAGGCCGTGTGGGCATTCAATGTGAGGCACACGGCCGTGTCCCTGCCAGTGTCCTTACCTGTGTAACTCACTGACTCGTGCCACACAGCCTGCCACACGCCCGTGTGCTAAGCTGTGTGGTTAATTTAATTTTCAAAAATTAGGTGTAGGATTCATACGGCCAAGACACACGCCCGTGTTTTAGGCCATGTGTCACACACGGCTGAGACACACGCCCGTGTCTCTGCCTGTGTGCCTAATTTGAAGCATTTTGTTTCTAAAATTTTAAGATGCAGGGGACACACAGCCAAACCACACTCTTATGTGCCAAGCCGTATGTCACACACAGTCAAGACACACACCCGTGTGTCTACCCATATGGACAAAATAAGACCATTTCCTAGCCTTATTGCTCAGCCAAATTCGCCAACAACCTACACCAATACTTGCAATCATATACCAACCAATTCAAGCATTATAACCAAGCTGATTTTATCATCTAGTATATTATATCATCACATGCATTCATGTTTATAATCTTACCTTTTATAAACATACATGTTTAACATAACTCAATTAAACATACTAAACACATATGTATTTATCATAATTTAACCTTATAAATATACCAAAACCAACAATCACTAGCCATTCCAATGGCTAGATTACAAACAACCATTTACAAGCTAACAATTGGCCCAATTAACCTATACATGCCACTATACCAAAATAAGTTTACTATTTATACCAAAACGAGCTGGTGGATAGTGTGATGATGCTCCAACTGATATCCAACCTTTGCGAGATTTTGAGTACTATAATACAGAGAAAAGAAAACCTAGTAAGCATTTAATGCTTAGTAAGTTCGTATAAAGGAATTAAACTTACCAATAACATTCATTAAAATAAGCATTCAATAACATGCTTCCCAACAAAATGGCAATTTGCCTAATCACATACACTCAATTAAGCAAGTTAGTCACATAATTCACATGTACATCAAATAAGCATGGATGAGCTCATCATGCTACAAACTTTCAGATATTTTAGAAGAAATCAAGACATAATTCTGTTAAATCTCAAAATTTTCTCATGTCAGGAGTTTTATCCATTGAATCATTAAAATTACGATGGATATTCAGGTAGTATACGCGAGGTATACAAATCAGTGATCTGTCAATTCATATTCAGAGGTACCCGATAGGGAAAATAATCAGGGAGCACATTCCCGAGCCACATATATATCAGGATGCTTAAATGAGCCATGTAACAAGACGCTTATCTGGGCTAAGTAGGGAACTCATAAGAGTTTTAATCAGAGAGCTCATAGAGCTTAACAGGTAACTCCAAAGAGTTATTATCAGGGAGCACCGGATAGCGTAACAGGGAGTTCAAGCGAGCCATGTCAGGAAGCTCATAAGAGCCTATATCAGGACGCTCACATAGAGCTGCATTTGTGTCCATATTATATGCTGGATCACAACCGATCGAATCATGTAACAGGACGCTCACAAAGAGCTGCGATAGTGTGCAACACATGTAGAATTACTACCGATCAGGATGCTCGCAGGAACTATATAACAAGATGCTCGAGAAGGCTTTTAACAGGATGCTCGTCTGAGCTATAATGTTAGCAACATATAAAGTACTATAATCAGTACGGGAAAATATTGTATCTATCGCATTTCATTATTCAAATTGAACTCATTATT
The DNA here is from genome assembly GCA_025506655.1 of Gossypium rotundifolium. Taxonomy (NCBI): domain Eukaryota; kingdom Viridiplantae; phylum Streptophyta; class Magnoliopsida; order Malvales; family Malvaceae; genus Gossypium; species Gossypium rotundifolium. The sequence goes on from CP106723.1 coordinate 54,393,176, forward strand.
TATCGAATAATTTCAGGCATATAATTATTTTCTTACATTAATCATTTATAGAATTCTCACATATACAACATTCAATTGAAAGATATAAATATACATGATTAAGTTACACGAACTTACCTCGACACTTGTTCGTGTATAAAGGTCTACTAATCCGTTACTTTTTGTTTTCCTCGATCCAATTTTGTATTTGGTCTTTCTGGATCTATATAAATGAATTTAATCATCAATTCATTATATTTCATATTCAATTGGATTCAATTTACATTCTAAGAAAAATTACCATTTTGCCCCTATACTTTTCATAAATGACAATTTTGTCCCTAAGCTCGGAAAATGAAATTCATGCAATTTAATCCTTATTCCAAGTCTAACCGAAATTTTCATATAACATTTAAAACACTTGTATGTCACAAAATTCAAAATTTTCCCATAACTTTTACATCTTTACAATTTAGTCCCTAAATCATAATTTCATCAAAATTCACTTTACAAAAGTTGTTTATCTATCAACAACCTTTCATTTTCTACCATAAATTTCAAAATTTTAGCATTTACATCCGTGGAAAAATTTCTACACTTTGATATCTTTACAAATTAATCCCTAAAATAGATAGATAAGTTATTCCAATCTCAAAAATATAAAAATTACTAAAAACGGAACAAGAATACTTACCTAATTAAGCCAAGAAAGCTTGTTTTCTCTTTCTTAGGGTTTCCACATAAATTTTGGGGAAGAAAATGATATAAAATGATCTTATTTGATATTTATTTTATTTATCATCTTTAATTTTCAATTTTCCAATTTCATCCTTTTCTTTTTCTAATTTTCCATTGATGAATCACCGTAAATATCTACTAACTTTTATTTAATGGTCTAATTACCATAAAAGACCTCTTATTTTGAATTCCATAGCTATTTGATCCTTCTAACTACTAGAATTCAACTTTTGTGTTTTATGCAATTTGGTCCTTTCCATAATTAAACACATAATCGGTAAAATTTTCTTATCAGAATTTTCATACATCCTTCCTATCATAATGCAAACCATACAATGACATTAAAATAAATTTTCTTTTTAACTTAGATTTGTGGTCCCAAAACCACTGTTCCGATCTCACTAAAAACAGGCTGTTACAAAGAGGGTCTCTGACCCTTTTAGGGTTCGCCAATGGCCTTGTCGGAGGAGAGAAACAGAAGGGTTCTTTGATATTTTTACGAATTTTGGCATGGTTTCAGAGGTATTCAACCTCAGATCTAGGCTAAGGGGGCAAAAGGGTCAAAAGGGGGTCTTTTGGCGATCTCCGGCCAGCGGAGGCGACGATCTCCGTCACCGATGATCGGTGGCAATGGTGGAGACTACCGTCCCATGGTCGATCGGAGAGGAAGAGTTGAGAGAGAGTAGAGAGATTTTTTTTTAAAGGGTTGCAAATGATTTTTTTAAAAGATTTTTTTACTTATATAGCCCCTTTAAAACAACGTCTTTTGGGCTTGGCTATAGACGCCTAAAACGACATTGTTTCAAGCTTGACCCAATGACCCGATCTAGATCCATCCAAGATCCGTGTGTTTTCAAATGGAGGGTCTAATTTTCTTTTTGGTCCTTCCGCTTTTTTGCCCTTTTTTAATTTCATCCTATTTTCCTTTTTGTTTGTTTTAATTTCACCCCTTTTATTTTATTTTCTCACGATTTGGTCCTTTTACCCACTGTCGACTTAAGGGAATGACATGGGGTTGGGAAAATAACCCTCTGAGTCCCTGTACTTTTCCATTTTAGTTAATTTGTTCCATTATATTCTGTTTGTTTTTTATGATTTATGCTTTAAATTTTGTTACATATTCAGTTCAGTCCCCAGACTATCGACCCTTTGGGGAATAATGTGTAGTGGGTTTGGGTTATTTGCCCATTTGGTCCTTGTATTTTATTTTATTTTTATTTAACCATTTTATTTACTATTTTTATTTATTTATACCTGAAATTTTGTCACAATTTTAATTTAGTCCCTGTTCATTTAATCGAGTCCCTATACTTGCTTATTTTTTCAAATTTTGGTCAAATTTCTAATTATTTATTTTGGTCCTTTATTTTAATTATTGATATTATTAATATTATTAAGTGATCATCGTTGTTAATTAATATAAATTTTGTTAAAATTAAACTCGTAAATCAATATTTTATGAACGCAATTATATTATAATCATACATTTTATATTATTTCACTATTAGTATCATTATTATATAGTATTATTAATTGAATTTTTTTTTTAGTGTACTCATTATATTATTGTCATTATATTTTATTATTTATGTTGTTATTTTGTTAATAATTTTGCCATCATTATGCGTTGTAAATACTGCTACATATATTCATTCGTTTTTTGACACTAGCGCATAAAAACTGAGGCAATGTTCATTATTTTCGATATTCAAAAAATTGTGCCTCTAACTTACGAGGTACGATTTTTTCCTTGAACTAAAATAATCAAACTTCCTTCTCTCTTTTTAAAAAAATAAAAAATATAAGATTTGTGCAATAATTAAAAGGTGATAGTTCTTATTTTCAAGAATTTGAGATTTTGTGCCCTTACTTACGAGACATGAGTTTTCGTCTTGATCGACCCCAAATGAGAATTTCTCCTCGTTAAAAATTCAATTTAGATAGGGACTTTTTTAATACCACCAAATAACATCACGCGGAAGGGATTGCATTTTAAATTCTATTCGGATTCTCAATTTTTGACGTCAAGACATTAAGTAATCAACTAGGTATCAATTTTGGGCATTATAAGGGTGTTAATCCTTCCTCATACGTAACCAGTGTCGCAAACCTTTTTTTTGGTGTTTTTATAAAAACGATGGTCGACTTTAAAAATAAAAATGGAGTCACCATCAATCCCTTTTTACTTAGGTGTGATTGGATCACCTTATAAAATGTTTTATTTCAAAATATTGATTTTGGTCCACGAAATACAAGAAAACAGATTCGGGAGTCGGTTACGTACGAGGAAGAGTTAGCACTCTCGTAACGCCCAAAATTTGGTACCTAATTGATAATCTCATGTCCTTAACGTCGAAATTTTAAAATACGATCCTTTTTATTTGAACGACAGCCAAGACTTACCTATCTTAAGGAAATAAAATGCCACACCCAATAAGTTAGGATGTAACATCTTATGACATTGAAACTAGGTTCACATTTGTTTGTAGAAAATCCTTACCTCGAGATACAAAACATCATATCTAATAAGTTAAGATATAACATTTTGAATTTTCGGTAATAAATTTTGTTTTGAAATTTATAGGTTTAAAAAAAGAGGAATGCTTGATACCTTAAGTTCTACGAGAAAAATTAAAACCTAGTAAGTTAGGGCATAATTTTCTCGAAGTCCCCAAAATACCACGTACCGTTATATTAAAACTTTTTAAATAAAGTGCGACAATTTTACAAAGCGTGTTTTTTATAAAAGAAATTCGAATGAGATATTGCATTAATACGTTACGACATGCATATCTAATAGCAGTTCACCATAACTATAAATTATATTAATAGTTACTACTAATAGATAAATTAAAGAAAGAATAATATGAAACAACAAGTTATACAAATAATAGAATAATTATACTAAAGCAAAACATACAAATGATAAATGAATGAAAAGGGATAAACAAATATAAGATATAATGCAAACAAATAACCAAAGATTAAAAAAAAAAAACTTTACATGCATGTAAGATAAAATAACAACATAGAATGAATTATAATGGATATTGTAAATTAAGAAACGTATGGTTTTAAATAAAATGATGTAAAATAATAAAAATATGAATTATATAAAAATGAATTAATATGCAAAAATGATGTGGAGTAATCAAAAATAATATATATATTAAAAAAGTAAAATATATTGTTAAATAAATAAATAAATAATATATAACTTTAAATAAAATTATATTTATAATATAATAATCTAATACATATATATTTCATATAAACAATATAAATAAATTATGTTATACAATATAAATAAATTTTATACAAAATAAGATTTTAGAAGTGATATATGATATAATATAATACTATATAATATAGAAATTTTAAAAATGTATAATATAATAACAATATATAAATCATAAAAATAATATTAAACCAAATAAAATAATAAATAGTAATAATTTAATATATATAAGGATAATACATATAAAAAATATATATACAAATTTTGTACTATTAATAAATTAATATACAAATAATAAAGAAAATAATATAGAATACTTAATATGATAAAATAATTTAATACAATGTTAAAATAATTTAAAATAAAATAAAAAGTTTTAAAAATAAACAAAAAAACAGGGATTAAATAGCAATAAAAATAGATATAAAAGGACTAAATGAAAACGCGCATCATACTGCAGGGGTTAATATGGCAATTATGCCAAAGTTTAAAACGACGTCGTTCTGATATTAGCCTTTAAGTAGCCCGAGGATCAAATTGAAACAAAGTATAAGTTTTAGGGCTAATTTAATAAGAAATAAAAAATTTAAATTGGACTAAATTAAAAATGCTAAAATTGCGGAAGGACCAAGGAGGCAATTAGACCTTTTAACAAAAACGCGCGGATCCTCTTCGGGTTTTCGAGTCAACATTCGGATCCTCCCTTAAAACGACGTCGTTTTATACTTATTAGATTAGGCAAAAACGGCGCCGTTTTCATCTTGCTATATAAGTCAATTTAAATAAAAAAAATTATTCTAATCTATTTCAAAAAAAAACATGAAAAAATTCTCTGAAGGCCCTCATCCTCTCGTCTGGGCTCCGATCGTCGAACCTCAGTGCCACCGCCATCATTTAACGCCCCAAACCCGCCTAGAAGTTAGGCCCGAATCATGTGCACATGGAAGTGTTTTTCAAAACCATCTTTGCAATTGTTAACAACTTGTTTGAGAATCACGACCTCTTTGTTAAAACCCAATACAACTAAAGCAATTCTGTCTACGTGAAAACATAATTATCTTTAATAAACCTTTTCGGTTGCGAAAGCATATTTGAAATAAACGATTTGCAAAAACTAGAGTTGTAACAACATTTTTGAAAACATTTCGGAAACGTAGATAAAATACAAGTAATTTGATAAATCACAAATCAAGGAATTAAACTTTAAATCCGTGACTTTTGAAAATGTCGTTAATAAATTGAAAGAAAATTGAGTTAAATCATATTTGTAAAAGTTTATCTTGAAATCCATTTATTAATCAATTTCGAAAAACTTTTATTTTCGTTCTTAGAAAAATTATCGTTTAAAACAATTTAAGCAAAATAATAAGTAAACCAACCATAAAGCAAATAATAAAATAGTTCGAGGCCTTATTACAACTTAAACCAAAATAATAAAATAACAGAATAGAAATTTAAAATTCAAAACACTATTTCAAGAATGGCCTCCACCGAGTCATCCATGGCCCAAGTCCACCTCACGAGCATTACCTACGGGGTTAAGAAAAGGGGGTGAGTTACAAGAACTCAGCAGTATAATCCCTTACCATCATCCACCTGGGTCCTGAACACACATAGCAATATTTTGGGCTAAGCCCAATTACAATTATAACATGTATATAATATGCATGTGATATGCAATTCCCAAACCAAGCCTAATTTCCATCCGCTACACACCCCGTACCAACCATCACACCCTGGGGATCAAGTCAACCCACCCCGCCAACACACCAATCGTGAGGCATTAAGCCATTTTATATTTGTGGCAAAGCCACCTAACTAGAGGCAATAAGCCATTTGATTATTTGTGGCGAGCCACCGAACTAGAGGCAATAAGCCATATTTGTGGCGAGCCACCAACTAGAGGCAATAAGCCATTTGATTATTTGTGGCGAGCCACCGAACTAGTTTTTGGCAACAGCCTTTCTTCTCTTCATCATTTTCCCAACCCATGCAAACATGTATGCATAACAATTTATATCCATATGATAATTTTAGCAAAAGGCCCAATTTACAAGAGAATCAATATTTCAAGTTTTTAATTAAGGCCCATAACACAAAATAACATTTAGCCCATTTAGCACTTTAGCAACTTAGGCCCAATTAACGATCTAGCATATTTTCGCCCGTTTAACGATCTAGCGAGATTTCGCCCATTTATTGATCTAGCGAGATTTCGCCCATTTAATTATTTTTTTAGGGTTTTCGGCCCATTTAACGATCTAGCAGAGATTTTGGCCCATTTAACTATTTATCAGGGTTTTCGGCCCATTTAACAATCTAGCAAAATTTTGGCCCATTTAACGATCTAGCAAAATTTGGCCCATTAATCGATCTAGAAAATTTGGCCCATTATTCACATGAGGCCCATATAGCAACATATTTCAATTTGACCCATAAAGGGTATTTTCGTAATTTAGTCCATAGGGACATTTTCATAATTCGCCCATTAGGGCATTTTAGTAACTTGACCCGTAAGGGCATTTTCATAATTCGTGTCGTACCCACAAAGGGTAATTCAGAATTTACCCTCTAAGGGTATAATGGTAATTTCGCAACCTAAGCTTAATTACTAATTTGGGGCATAAAACGAAACTGTCCAACTGCATCACACTGACTAAATTGGGCATAACTCGAGTTAGAAAACTCGAAATCTAAATCCGTAAATTTTCCTTGAAACTAGACTCATATATCTTTCTACTATAAGTTTTCCAGAATTTTACCTTAACCATTTAGTACAGTTTATTCCTTAAAATTTCCTTGTTTCACTGTCCAATGATTCTGACCTCTCTTACCTTAATCTCAAATATCTTACTGTACGATTTTCATCTACTGCTCCCACTTATTTCTTTTGAAAATAGATTCACTAAGGAATCCATACATATTAATTATAACTCTTAATTCACTTTGTACAATTTTATATGATTTTTCCAAAACAGAACAGAATACCCCGAAGTCATTCAAAACCAGTCTCACTAAAATTAACATATCTCGGAATCTAATATTCCTTTTCCTTCTCCGTTTCTTCCATATTAAAATAGACACAGTAATCTTTAATCCGATATCTTATTCACTTTGAAATTCCTTTTATCCAATTTTTCATGATTTTTCAAATACAAGACACTGTTTCTGACTGAAACTGTTTTATTACAAAATACGATTACCACTACGAATATCGCACTCTCGGTGATCACGAATGCGGTTATCGGTTTTATTTGGTATTTCTACCGAATCACAGAATATTTCATGTAAACTTTCAAAGAGATGTGAGACTTACTCACCATTTCAAACATATATTCGGAAGGGTACGGGATTACACACCTTATTCGGAATCTGTAACACGAAATTCTCCGCGGCACCTAAAGATACAATCGATCAACAATTAATCCCAAAACTGAATTTACCACTTCAACCAATTATTTTGATTGATTAACAATCTATCACTTACCAACAATCCGAGTCTCTTATTACGAGGATAGGTGTTCGATTGGCCCTCCGATAAAGTACTTGAGTCCTTAAAAGTGATTAACACAAAAACAATTCGCGAGGAGGAATCACCACAATACACCCCTTCACCTATATACGGCTTGGAAGAAAAGAAAATGAAATGAAAAGAGGAAAATACGATTACTTACTGATTTGATTAAGAAGAGATTGGATGGAAGAAGAGTGCCTTGTAATTTCGAAATCAAAGGGAATAAACAATAGATGAAAATCTTGATCAAACAAAAGAGCAAGAAAATGCACAATTGTGCTAGGGAATTCGACCAAAGTAAAAAGAAAGAAGAAACTATGGTCACCAAGGCTTGTAATTTGGCACAAAGCAAAGGAAGAGAAAAGAATTTGAGAGGAAAAACAATGCACTATTGTGCTACTATGATTTGGCAAGGAGGGTTGCAAAATTGAGAGAAATGGCACAAAGTTGTCAAAAGGATTTTTGGCCAAAACAAAGCTAAGACTTTACCAAATGCCAAATAAAATTTCAGCCACCTAATTACTCCAAAAACCATCCACATGCATCCCCCTTAGGATAAGATTTGGCCACTCATACTTTCCAAAACACCTCCCGATATTAGCCTCTTGTCCCCTTTCTTTCCTATTCCTCTTGATTCCTTTCCCAAACTTTAACCTTGCCATATTCTTTTAGCCACCTTACCAAAATAATAAAGTCCACACTTACCAAAAATACTTCTTGGCGACACATAAGGAAGGAAAGCAAAATAATAGTCAAATTTGCAAACAATGGGATTTGAACCTCTTCCTCAAGGTATATCACTTAATGCCATAACCTCTTTACCATAAGCTCCTTTATGCTAACAAATTACTCATCTAATTCCATAAGCCTTGAAGCCACTTACTATCTCTCCTTAATAGGCTAAATCACAAAATTTTACTAAGGCCCAACTCGAACCCTAACTTCATAGAAGCCTCAGAACCTTCCAAATTCACTTAACTAATAAGTCCAATTTGCAATATTGTCATTCTCTTGTTCTCAAAATTTTAAACATTCCTACGTCATTGGGCCCAATCCTACTAGGCCCAATTTTAGGATGTTACAATTCTACCCTCCTTAAAGAAATTTCGTCCTCGAAATTTCCAATCAACTACTAAACATATCGCCAGATCACATCACTAAGCTTTATTGCACTCTGCTCTAAAAAACCACAATGTACTTTTAACTTAATCTTAAATCCTTTTACACAACCAAACATCTAATCACAAGAGCAAACCGTTATATACCACTTATACCAAAAATTTTCTTACATTCTATCATCACTTCCAACCATAATCGACTTGATGGTGATGTAACAATCTCGAGCCTTATGCTCCTTAGACTCGCATCTCCAAAGATGCTCCTAACCTCCTCCAAAGATTCTCCTGATGACGCCTTCTACAATAATCGCAAGTCGAAAAGTTTGGACGTGCCTTGACACGCTTTACAGAACGAGACTGTGACCCTAAAGAACCAAGATCTCTTTTCTTCTTATAATCCACACACTCAACTCAAAGTGCCTCACTGATTCCTTTAACCTCCTCCAATACTTTCTTAACTATCTGAGTCAGCTCATCAACCTTAAATCGGACACGAGATACCGTCTCAGCCACTGGCGATGCCAACATCTCCCTTTCGGGCACATGCCTTGGTGCCAAAGATCTAGCCCTAGCACCTCAGCCTCTACCACGTCCATGTCTACCGCGTCCGCGTCTTCTAGCGCTCATGTTCACTAAGTCGATATAATCTGATTAAGAGTTTTATGAATCATTATGCTATTTCAGTGTTTATTAAACAATATTTTATGGAGTATAAGAGTAGAAGTTGTTTTCAAAACGCATCCTAAAGTCTCAATCTCTATAGTTTCAATATCTAAAACTAAAAGTTCTAGAGTGTTCCTATAGTCATATCACAATAATCATAAAACGAAAACAAATACTTACTTGACTTGGTGCCGATACCGGTGGTGCCATACTTCCTTTCAAACGTGTATTATAATTTAAAATTCAAAACAATTTCGAAACGTTTATGAACCCAAACCACGGTACCGAGTTTTCAAACTGGCTCGATACCACTAAAATGTAACGCCCAAACCCGGCCTAGAAGTTAGGCTAGAATCATGCGTGCCACATGGAAGTGTTTTCAAAACCATCTTTGCAATTGTTAACAACTTGTTTGAGAATCACAGACCTCTTTGTTAAAACCCAATACAACTAAAGCAATTACATCTCACGTGAAAACATAATTATCTTTAATAAACCTTTTCGGTTGCGAAAGCATATTTGAAATAAACGATTTGCAAAAACTAGAGTTGTAACAACATTTTTGAAAACATTTCGGAAACGTAGATAAAATACAAGTAATTTGATAAATCACAAATCAAGGAATTAAACTTTAAATCCGTGACTTTTGAAAATGTCGTTAATAAATTGAAAGAAAATTCGAGTTAAATCATATTTGTAAAAGTTTATCTTGAAATCCATTTATTAATCAATTTCGGAAAAACTTTTATTTTCGTTCTTAGAAAAATTATCGTTTAAAACAATTTAAGCAAAATAATAAGTAAACCAACCATAAAGCAAATAATAAAATAGTTCGAGGCCTTATTACAACTTAAACCAAAATAATAAAATAACAGAATAGAAATTTAAAATTCAAAACACTATTTCAAGAATGGCCTCCACCGAAGTCATCCATGGCCCAAGTCCACCTCACGGAGCATTACCTACGTGGTTAAGAAAAGGGGGTGAGTTACAAGAACTCAGTATAATCCCTTACCATCATCCACTGGGTGAACACACATAGCAATATTTTGGGCTAAGCCCAATTACAATTATAACATGTATATAATATGCATGTGATATGCAATTCCCAAACCAAGCCTAATTTCCATCCGCTACACACCCCCGTACCAACCATCACACCTGTGGGGATCAAGTCAACCCACCCCGCCAACACACCAGTCGTAGGCATTAAGCCATTTTATATTTGTGGCAAAGCCACCGAACTAGAGGCAATAAGCCATTTGATTATTTGTGGCAGAGCCACCGAACTAGAGGCAATAAGCCATATTTGTGGCAGAGCCACCGAACTAGAGGCAATAAGCCATTTGATTATTTGTGGCAGAGCCACCGAACTAGATTTTGGCAATAGGCCTTTCTTCTCTTCATCATTTTCCCAACCCATGCAAACATGTATGCATAACAATTTATATCCATATGATAATTTTAGCAAAAGGCCCAATTTACAAGAGAATCAATATTTCAAGTTTTTAATTAAGGCCCATAACACAAAATAACATTTAGCCCATTTAGCACTTTAGCAACTTAGGCCCAATTAACGATCTAGCATATTTTCGGCCCGTTTAACGATCTAGCAGAGATTTCGGCCCATTTATTGATCTAGCAGAGATTTCGGCCCATTTAATTATTTTTTTAGGGTTTTCGGCCCATTTAACGATCTAGCAGAGATTTTGGCCCATTTAACTATTTATCAGGGTTTTCGGCCCATTTAACAATCTAGCAAAATTTTGGCCCATTTAACGATCTAGCAAAATTTGGCCCATTAATCGATCTAGAAAATTTGGCCCATTATTCACATGAGGCCCATATAGCAACATATTTCAATTTGACCCATAAAGGGTATTTTCGTAATTTAGTCCATAGGACATTTTCATAATTCGCCCATTAGGGCATTTTCGTAGCTTGACCCGTAAGGGCATTTTCATAATTCGTAATCGTACCCACAAAGGGTAATTCAGTAATTTACCTCTAAGGGTATAATGGTAATTTCGCAACCTAAGCTTAATTACTAATTTGGGGCATAAAAGCGAAGCTGTCCAACTGCATCACACTGACTAAATTGGGCATAACTCGAGTTAGAAAACTCAAATCTAAATCCGTAAATTTTCCTTGAAACTAGACTCATATATCTTTCTACTATAAGTTTTCCAGAATTTTACCTTAACCATTTAGTACAGTTTATTCCTTAAAATTTCCCTTGTTTCACTGTCCAATGATTCTGACCTCTCTTACCTTAATCTCAAATATCTTACTGTACGATTTTCATCTACTGCTCCCACTTATTTCTTTTGAAAATAGATTCACTAAGGAATCCATACATATTAATTATAACTCTTAATTCACTTTGTACAATTTTATATGATTTTTCCAAAACAGAACAGAATACCCCGAAGTCATTCAAAACCAGTCTCACTAAAATTAACATATCTCGAATCTAATATTCCTTTTCCTTCTCCGTTTCTTCCATATTAAAATAGACACAGTAATCTTTAATCTGATATCTTATTCACTTTGAAATTCCTTTTATCCAATTTTTCATGATTTTTCAAATACAAGACACTGTTTCTGACTGAAACTGTTTTATTACAAAATACGATTACCACTACGAATATCGCACTCTCGAGTGATCACGAATGCGGTTATCGGTTTTATTTGGTATTTCTACCGAATCACAGAATATTTCATGTAAACTTTCAAAGAGATGTGAGACTTACTCACCATTTCAAACATATATTCGAAGGGTACGGATTACACACCTTATTCGAATCCGTAATACGAAATTCTCCATGCACCTAAAGATACAATCGATCAACAATTAATCCCAAAACTGAATTTACCACTTCAACCAATTATTTTGATTGATTAACAATCTATCACTTACCAACAATCCGAGTCTCTTATTACGAGGGATAGGTGTTCGATTGGCCCTCCGATAAAGTACTTCGAGTCCTTAAAAGTGATTAACACAAAAACAATTCGGCTTGAGGAGGAATCACCACAATACACCCCCTTCACCTATATACGGCTTGGAAGAAAAGAAAATGAAATGAAAAGAGGAAAATACGATTACTTACTGATTTGATTAAGAAGAGATTGGATGGAAGAAGAGTGCCTTGTAATTTCGAAATCAAAGGGAATAAACAATAGATGAAAATCTTGATCAAACAAAAGAGCAAGAAAATGCACAATTGTGCTAGGGAATTCGCCAAAGTAAAAAGAAAGAAGAAACTATGGTCACCAAGGCTTGTAATTTCGCACAAAGCAAAGGAAGAGAAAAGAATTTGAGAGGAAAACAATGCACTATTGTGCTACTATGATTTGGCAAGGAGGGTTGCAAAATTGAGAGAAATGGCACAAAGTTGTCAAAAGGATTTTGGCCAAAACAAAGCTAAGACTTTACCAAATGCCAAATAAAATTTCAGCCACCTAATTACTCCAAAAACCATCCACATGCATCCCCCTTAGGATAAGATTTGGCCACTCATACTTTCCAAAACACCTCCCGATATTAGCCTCTTGTCCCCTTTCTTTCCTATTCCTCTTGATTCCTTTCCCAAACTTTAACCTTGCCATATTCTTTTAGCCACCTTACCAAAATAATAAAGTCCACACTTACCAAAAATACTTCTTGGCCGACACATAAGGAAGGAAAGCAAAATAATAGTCAAATTTGCAAACAATGGGATTTGAACCTCTTCCCTCAAGGTATATCACTTAATGCCATAACCTCTTTACCATAAGCTCCTTTATGCTAACAAATTACTCATCTAATTCCATAAGCCTTGAAGCCACTTACTATCTCTCCTTAATAGGCTAAATCACAAAATTTTACTAAGGCCCAACTCGAACCCTAACTTCATAGAAGCCTCGTAACCTTCCAAATTCACTTAACTAATAAGTCCAATTTGCAATATTGTCATTCTCTTGTTCTCAAAATTTTAAACATTCCTACGTCATTGGGCCCAATCCTACTAGGCCCAATTTTAGGATGTTACACACGCGCCTCACGCCACACCACTTGCCACGCCTAATACGGCGCCGAGGTTAAAACCTCTTCTTTTCAAATAAAGTCGAAAGGTAATCCTTTTTTATATATTTTTAAATAGTATTCTGTATTAAAAAAGCATAGATCATAAAGAAAAAAATAAAACAAAATAGAATAAATACCTCTTGTTATTCTGTATTTTTTATATATATTTGCCTGTGTATATCTATTGGTCTCTTTGTTTTCGTGTGTTTTACAGGTTGCTTTCGGGTTTTTATAACCTGAAATAAAAAAAAAAAAGGAGATATACATTCTGTCCATATTCGTTGCTATTTTCTTTCCTTTTGCTACGGTGTTCTTCCCTTGTTTCGTAGGTGAGTGTCGAGGATCTCGGTGGTGGAGCGTAGTTCGCACGGATTACGGTGCGACCGATCGAAGGCTGGACAAGGCTGCTTGGCACTTGTGGCGCCTAGGGTTTTCCAGAAACCTTAGGTCTCTGATTTCACTTATGCATTGGGCCCTTTTGGTCCGCGTGTGTTTGGGTATTATTGGGTCCGTGTTTTGGGTTTGTAATTTGGGTATTGGGTATTGAGGTTGTAATTGGGCCACAAGTTTAGGTTTAGTTTTGGGCTAATCGGGTTTTGGGTAGAGTAATAGGTCTATTTTAATATTTGGATCATGTTTATTGGGCTGTAAATGGACTGGACATTTTGGTTTAAAAATGTTTTATTTTCTATTTTTGGTTTTTGTATGGGCCCGGGCAAATTGGGCCTATTACAGCTGCCCCTCTTTGCTCATTGTCGTGTAACGAGAATGGAGCAAAGACTATAAAAGGACCAATTTTGCTCGGTCTTGCCGAGTCTCGACTTCTTGGTCCTCGTCCTCTTCAAATGGCATCCAACTCTACTGCAACTTCAACGTTATTGGAACTTCATCTTGATTTCAATTTTAGAAACAAGTCTGATAACTTCAGTCTGCTTCACTGCAAATTTAGGAAGGCAAGATCTGTTGTCTTTTAGCCTACTCTATTGCAAACTCAGAGAGGCATGGATGATGTCTTTGATCTGCTTCACTGCAATCTCAGGAAGGTAAGATCTGCTTTCTTCATTTTGCTCCACTGCAACTTTAGGAAGGTCAAGCTGAGGTCTTTGATGTAACACCCCAAACCCGGCCTATACGTTATGACCGGATGTAGCATGTCACATAGAAGGGTTGTTTAAAACTTTTGCTTTCGTTAAAAGTTTGTAATCTTTTTGAAACATCGAGCTTTGTTGTTTATGAAAAATCCAATTTAATTTTTTGAGTTTTCATGTAAAAATATTATTGTTATTGTTTCCAAAAACTTTGTTTATAATCGAAGTCAGACTCAGTGAGTTGCAAAAAAGTGATATTTTGAAAACAATTATCGATGTTTAAGAAAAATCCAGAGTTTTATCAATTATAGTTTGAAAACCGTTCGTTAACATTTTGAAAAAACTCAAAGATTCAAACGCTCTAATGCCTAATAATAACCGAATTGAAAGTTAAAAGCAAAATAAAATCCCAAAGGCCTTATTATAAAACGTTAAACCCAAAATTAAAGTAAATCTCAAATTTAAAGTGAAACAGAATTTACTAAGGTTCCGATGTATGGCCATCACAGAGTCCTCTGCGGCTCCAAATTCACTAACGCTGGGGATCACCTGCAAGGTTAAAATGGAGGGGGTGAGTTACGAGAACTTAGTGTGTATTCCCCTAATCGATCATCAATTGGGCCCAACCCCATACAAAAACAAATCGGGCTGAAGCCCATACAGAAGCAGACTGGGCCAAAGCCTACACAGAAGCAGACTGGGCCGAAGCCCTATTCGGTAACAATCTGGGCCTTACCCTATAAACTTGATCATGCAAACAAAATATACAGCCCAGCCTAATAATCCATCCGCTACACACCACCTGTACCAGCCCAACACACTTGTGGGGATTTCTAAAATCGACCCATCCATCTGCTACACACCTCGATGGCAGTCAAGCTGCTTATCACAAAATTTGTGGCGAAGCCACTAGATATCAGAATATACGTGGCATAGCCACCAGGCAGATTGTGGCAAAGCCACCAGAATATGTGGCAGAGCCACCAAAATATACTTCCTCCGATCATCAATCCCAACCCCATGCATGATGTCGTGACATAAATAATTCGTGTATGCAGTATGTCATAATCATAATCAATCATATAAATATTTCACACATATCACTTAAACTACCACTAGGGTATAATGGTCATTTACCCTCCAGGGTTATTTCAGTAATTTACCCTTCCTAGGGTATTTCAATAATTTTACGCTCAACGGCCTCTCCCAAGGCCTATTGTCACCTCGAGCAACACAAGACCCTCTTTGGGTCTCTACGGAATTGTTGGGCCTCACATTCATTTTAGGCCCAAACAGGCCCACACGCTCGTGTGGCCCATTTTGTATGCTTTCGGTCTCAGATTTCCAGTTTTCGCAACCGCACCTACCCTTTGACAGTTTTCCAACAATTTTGCCCATGTGGGCCAGATAGCCCATTGGGCCCGTTAAGTTCGTTCGGCTCGGTTAGGCCCGTTATAGCCTCGATATTGCAAGAGTGTTCATGACACTCTCTACGAATTAACGTCATGATTCGAATCTCGATTTACCACTACAAGCGCTTGCATGCTCGTGTGACACAGATGCCGGTTTTCTAGCTTTTCAATTTTTGGCCGATTCGTAAAACATCACATGCAATCATTTAAGGGATGTGAGATTACACACCTGATTTGGAATACGAATCCCGATACTCCCCAAAGCACCTAAGGATACAATAGGTTAACAATTAGTCTCCTTGTTCGCTATACCCAAAATATGAACACATAGGATTATAGATTTAACTTACCCACCAATACCAGTCTTCCTTCTGAAGAGGGTTTTTAATCCACCTCTACTGTTCAAAGATCCACCCTTCTAATGAAAGAAACAAAAACGTTAGAACGCCACTCCAGATACTAATAAGAGCAATGGCTTTTCATCCTTAACGAAATCAATCCAGACAAGATGACCATCACCCCTAGCCCACCATGTCATCAACTTACCAACAATAAAACAATATCCCGTACTAGTTGAACCAACACGACACGAGTTTGCAACATAGAGAATTTGGCCCTTTAACAAAAGAGGGCAAGAGGGGTTCAAAAGTAAAAAGAGTGAGCAGATTCGGTCTTGCAAAAAAAGAGTGAGAGTTTCAGCTTAAAGGAAAAAAAAGAGAAGGAAAAGAGGGATAAGAAATAAGATATTACCTTGATCACAGAAGAGCTGAATAATAAGATAGATCCGACAGGCCAAAAATACCCAGCTTCAGACTAGCCAAAGTTCGACTATTAGCAAAAGAGGAGAGGACCAATTCAAAAATGAGAAGAGAGAATTCAATTGATGGAGAAAAGAGTAGAACACAATAAAGAAGGAAGGAGAGTTTCAGCTATGGTGTAGAAAAAAGATGCAAATGGGAGAAATGGAAGGTGAGTTTCGACCAATACAGTTCAGACAATACTAAGTAAAGAAAATGTTATGGGGAAGATGAGGAAAAAGGGGAATAGCAACTTGGGGTTTCGACAAAGAGAATGGAAGCAAAGTGTTTCGAAGTGCTAATACCGAAAATACAAAAAGGGGCAACACTCATAATAGACACTCTTGAAACCAATGGCACACTCACTACCCAATACCGAATATGCTACTAAGTGACCCATTGCTCTTTCTTTTCTTCTTTTGACCGAATTCTCCCCCCATGCACTTCCCATTTTCGTCCAAACTCCTCCACCCAACACTCCCACGATTTCCTCCCTAAATCACTCCACCATTCACTCTCCACCTCCCATTCAAACGGTTTGACCACTTCAAACCTTCACCAAGTAGAATCCCACTCAAACTCCACCTCTTCTTCTCCTTGAGCACAAAAATAAAACTCTAATATGCTGCATGTGGGATTCGAACCCCATCCTACCAAGCTTCCACATTGACGCCACAGCCACCACACTACACACCTCACTTGTGTTAGCAAAACACCAACTAATTACCTTAAACCTTACTTCCAACAGTCCTCCCTCCTAAAGTGCCCAAAAACCAAAATTTTCCTAGGGCTTGGGCTCAAACCTGAGCCTCCCTAGGACCTCCAAACACACCCAAATAGCAAGCCAAGCTAGCCTAACACATGGAATAGTGCAAAATGCTAGACCCTAAATTTTAAGATGTTACAGTTCTAGTCCCCTTAAAGAAATTTCAGCCTTGAAATTTATCTGATTAAAAGAGGTGAGGGTATTGCTATCGCATTGCCTCCACCAGCTCCCATGTAGCTTCCTTTGAACCATGATTACGCCACAACACTTTGACCAGTGGAACAAATTTTCTTCTCAAAACTTTAACCTCCCGATCCAAAATTTACACAGGTTTTTCTTCAAAAGACAAATCAGATTTAACCTCAACTTCCTCTACTGGCACTATATGAGAAGGATCTGAGCGATAGCGCCTCAACATAGAAACGTGAAGTACATTATGTATCCAGTTCAACTCTGGAGGCAACTCAAGCTGGTAGGCGATCAGTCCCACACGCTTCACTATCCGATACGGCCCAATGAATTTGGGGCTCAACTTACCCTTCCGTCCGAATCTCAAAATCTTCTTCCAAGGTGAGACCTTCAAGAAGGCATAATCTCTCACTATGTACTCAATTTCCTTACGTTTAAGATCCGCATACAACTCCTGTCTATCGAAAACTTTTTTCAATCGACCCCAAATCAACTTCACCTTCTCCTCAATATCTGAAATCAATTCCGAACCTTGCAACCATCGCTCACCCAATTCTATCCAACAAGTAAGGGTACGACACCTACGACCATACAATGCTTCGTAGGGTGACATCTGAATGCTGGATTGGAAGCTGTTATTATACGTGAATTCTGCTAAGGGTAAATAATCTTCCCAACTATTTCTGAAGTCGATTACACAACCCCTTAACATGTCTTCCAGAATCTGGATTACCCTTTCCGACTGACCATCAGTCTGTCGATGAAACGCTGTGCTAAAATCCAATCTTGTACCCAAAGCTTCATGTATTCAGAACCAAGATGTGAACCTTAGGTTCCTATCCGAGATGATAGACACTGGTACCCTATGCAGCCTCACAATCTCTGCCACATACAACTTGGCCAACTTCTGAAGTGAGTAGTCAGTGCGAACCAGTATGAAGTGAGTGGACTTAGTCAACGATTACCCACACTGAATCTTTCTTAGTAGGCGTCAGGGGTAGCCCACTAACAAAATCCATCATTTTTCTCTCCTACTTCTAAAGTGGAATCTTCACCGGTTGCAGCAATCCCGAAGGCAACTGATGTTCTGCCTTTACTTGCTGACATGTCAAACACTTGCTGACAAAGTCGGTAACTTCACGTTTCAACCCTGGCCACCAGTACTGTTCACGTAGGTCTCAGTATATCTTGCTTCCACCCGGATGCATAGCGTAAGGGCTACTATACACCTCCCGCAGAATCATCTATCTTAGCTCAGAGTCCTTCAGCATACAAACTCTTCCATGGAAACATAATATCCTTTCACTGTTCAACCCAAAATCCACAGTCTCTCCACTTTTCACTTGCTGAAGTTGAGAACCCAAAGATTCATCCAACAATTGCTTTTTAATATGACCTACTCATATTGGTTTCACTTGAAGTTCCGCTAACAAGATGCTATCTTCATAAAGGCTGAGATGAGCAAACATTGCTCTCAAGTTCGATACCACCTTACTACTTAATGCATCTGCCACCACGTTGGCTTTACCTGGGTGATACTCAATCGAGCAGTCATAGTCCTTCAGCAACTCTAGCCACCTCCGTTGCCTGAGGTTTAACTCCTTCTGGGTAAAGAGATACTTCAGTCTCTTATGGTCGGTGTAGATAATCGACTTTTCCCCATACAGGTAATGTCTCCATATTTTAGAGCGAACACTACTGCAGCTAGTTCCAAATCATGAGTAGGATAGTTCACCTCATGTGGCCTTAATTGATGAGATGCATACACTACCACCTTCCCTTCTTGCATCAGCACACATCCCAAACCTGTATGTGACGCATCACAATAGACAACAAATTCTTTCCCAGCCTCAGGCTGTATCAACACTGGTGCTTCGGTTAGAATCTTCTTCAACTTTTCAAAAATTTTCTACTGTTTATCCGTCCACACAAACGGTACCCCTTTACGCAGCAATTTAGTTAGAGGTGCAGCAATCAATAAAAACCCTTCAACAAACCTTCTGTAGTACCTAGCCAAACCCAGAAAACTTTGAATTTCTGATACTGACTTCGGTGGCTTCCAATCCAATACTGCTTCAACTTTTCAAGGATCAACCCTAATCCCCTCGGCAGACACAACATGCCCTAGAAATGTCACTTACTTTAGCCAAAACTCACACTTACTGAATTTGGCATAAAGTTGCTTTTCTCTCAATTTCTGTAGTACAACTCGAAGATGTGAATCATGCTCCTCCGTTCTTGAGTACACCAAAATGTCGTCTATGAATACCACCACGAACCGGTCTAAATAGGGTTAGAAAACCCTATTCATCATATCTATAAAAACGGATGGTGCATTTGTTAATCCGAACGGCATATCCAAAAACTCATAATGCCCATAATGAGTTCGGAATGCAGTCTTATAAATATCTACCTCATTGACCCTTAGCTGATGATATCCCGACCTTAAATCTATCTTTGAGAAAATCAAAGCTCCTTGCAACTGATCGAATAGATCATCAATCCTTGGTAGCAGGTATTTGTTCTTAACAGTTAACTTGTTCAGTTGGCGATAGTCAATGCACATATGCATTGACCCATCCTTCTTCTTCACGAACAACACCGGCGTTCCCTACAGAGATACACTTGGTCGAATAAATCCTCCGTCCAACAACTCTTGAATCTGAGCTTTAAGTTCTACCAGCTCCTTTGGTGCCATCCTATAAGGGGCGATGGATACTGGAGCTGTTCCTGGTAATAGCTCAATGCCAAATTTAAACTCACGATTTGGAGGTAATCCTGGAAGCTCTTCAGGAAAAACATCTGGGAACTTCTTCACAATTTTGACATCCCCAACAGATAATTCCTTAACATCAGATGTGTTGACAAAAGCTAGAAATGCCTCACACCTCTTACGCACCAACTTTTCGGCCTTTAATGCTGAAATCACATGAGATATATAATTCCTTCTTTCTCCTATCACGATCAACTCCCCATCCTCTGGAGTCTTTAATACCATACGCTTGGCAGCGCAATCCAAGTTCACACGGTGATTAACTAGCAAGTCCATGCCTAGAATAAGATCAAACTCACCGAATGGTAGTTCCATCAAATTCGCCGAAAATACCACTCCTTGAACTTCTAGATGCACATTCCTAAACAACTTGTTCACTACCACAGATTGTCTTAGAGGGCTAATCACAGACATTTCTCTAACAACAATCTTCGATTTTATACCTAGAGTCCCAGACACAGTACAGGCAACATATGAATAGGTAGATCCAATATCAATCAAAGCGGTAAATGGCACATCAAATATAAGAAATGTACCGGTTATGACGTCCGGAGCGTAGCCATCCTCTCGACGTCTACAGCATAAACCAACCTCGGCCCTTTACATCTATGTTACCAGCACCTCTGCCCGATGCTCCACGTCCTCGTCCAAATCTATTTTCCCCTCTGGCCGGACCACGACCTCTAGGTGGCTGCTGACCACCTTTCCCTGGCTGCTCCGATCTCAGACCTACGATCTGCACCCTAACAGGCTCCCGAGGACAATCCTTTATCAGATGATCCCAAGACCCACATTTGAAATACCCACCAGATCTTCTCCAGCACTCCCTCGGATGTGTTTTCCCATACTGCACAGAAGGTCGCAACTAACCCATAGTAACTGGCATCCTAACTCGAGCTGGCCCCTCTAACATGGGCCTCTTTTGGAAGCCCCCCAGAAGAATTGGCTGACCCAAAACCTCTCTTATTCTTACCCCTTTCCCTATCTCGATTTTGCCTCTCAGAATGCTTTACCTCTTCGTAATTTTTACTTTCTCGATCAAAGTGGCAAAATCTCTTTCCTGCTGTGGAGCTATCAATACCCTCAGCTATCTCGCAGACCATCCTCGAATCGTACACAGTGCTCATAGTCAGTCGCAACTATACCCCGTGCGTAACGGCTCAAGTGCAGGAACTTTGCCTCATATTCGCTACTGATTTATTTCCTCGAACCAAATTCAAAAATTCTTTCCTACGAGCGTCCACATAACTAGACCCGACATACTTTCCCTGGAATGCTGTCTTAAAGAAATCCTAGTGATACGATCCACTTGAGTACCTTCCCTCATAGTGAGCCACCACTGGTATGCCTCATCTCTCAGTACGGATACTGCCCTTTAAGTTTCTGTTTAGCGGTGCAATCTAGATCATCCATAATCCATTCAACTGCCTCCAACCAATATTCAGCTACATTTTGGGCCACACTAAAAATGCCCCTAAAGACTTCGGCCCTGTTTGACCGGAGTCACTCAGAAATAGACCCATGAGCTGCCAACCCAGTACTTGCTCCAACAACCCATTCCAAAACTCACAGCATAGCTTGGGACAAAGCATTGTCCCCTCCAGTTCGATCGTGAGACCCTGTTTTGGTCACCCGTGATGCAGGTGCTTCCATTTCAGGCATGTGCCCTGATGCTGAGGATCCAGCCCTAACACCTCGGCCTCTACCACGACCACGTCTACCACGTCCATGTCCTCTTGTACTCATACTGCTGAATCGAATTAATCTAATTAAGAATTCTATGAATTAGTATATAATTCCAATGTTTATTAACAAATATTTTATGGAAAGCAGATATAAGAGTTGTTCTCGCAGATCGAATTTCCTAATGTCTCAGTCTCTACAGTCTTAGCTCTAATAGCTAGCAGTCTTAGTATATTATCACTAACTCTAGCAATTTCTTACTAAAGTCCTTTCATCATAACATCAAAGATAAGGTAAGAGAACTTACGGAATTTGGTGCCGGAGACTCGGGTACCATTCTTCCAATAAAGATAACATTTTTTAAACCAAATTTCAAACAAATTTGAAAAACATTTTCAAGCCCATTCCACAGCCAAGTTTTATAACCTGGCTCTGATACTATAAAATGTAACACCCCAAACCTGACCCAGACATTATGACCGGATCTAGCATGTCACATGGAATGGTTATTTAAAACTTGCGCTTTTGTTAAAAGTTTGTAATCTTTTTGAAACCTCGAGCTTTATTGTTTATGAAAAATCCAATTTAATTTTTTGAGTTTTCTTGTAAAAACATTATTGTTATTATTTTCTAAGACTTTGTTTATAATCGAAGTCAGACTCAGTGAGTTGCGAAAAAGTGATATTTTGAAAGCAGTTATCGACGTTTAAGAAATATCCAGAGTTTTATCAATTATAGTTTGAAAATCGTTTGTTAACTTTTTGAAAAAATTCACAGCATTCAAACATCTAACAGTTTAATAATAACTGAATTGAAAGTTAAAAGCAAAATAAAATCCCAAAGGCCTTATTACAAAATGTTAAACCCAAAATTAAAGTAAATCTCAAATTTAAAGTGAAACATAATTTACTAAGGTTCCGATGTATGGCCACCATAGAGTCCTCCACGGCTCCAAATCCACTAACGTTGGGGATCACCTACAAGGTTAAAACGGAGGGGTGAGTTACGAGAACTCAATGTGTATTCCCTTAATCGGTCATCAACTGGGCCCAAGCCCATACGGAAACAAATTGAGCCGAAGCCCATACAGAATCAGACTAGGCTGAACCCCATACAGAAGCAGACTGGGCCGAAGCCCTATTCGGTAACAATCTGGGCCTTAGCCCTATAACCATGATCATGCAAACAAAATATGCAGCCCGGCCTAATAATCCATCCGCTACACACCACCCGTTCCAGCCCAACACACCTGTGGGGATTTCTAAAATCTGCCCATCCATCCGCTACACACCTCGATGATAGTCAAGCTACTCATCATAGAATTTGTGGTGAAGCCACCAGATATCAGAATATACGTGGCATAGCCACCAGACAGATTGTGGCAAAGCCACCAGAATATGTGGCAGAGCCACCAGAATATACTTCCTCCGATCATCAATCCCAACCCCATGCATGATGTCGTGACATAAATAATTTGTGTATGCAGTATGTCGTAATCATAATCAATCATATAAATATTTCACACATATCACTTAAACTACCACTAAGGGTATAATGGTCATTTACCCTCTAAGAGTATTTCGATAATTTACCTTTCCAAGGGTATTTCAATAATTTTACGCTCAACGGCCTCTCCCAAGGCCTATTGTTGCCTCGAGCAACACAGGACCCATTTTGGGTCTCTACGGAATTGTTGTGCCTAACATCCATTTCCAAACGGGCCCACATGCTCGTGTGGCCCATTTCGTATACTTTCGGTCTTAGATTTCTAGTTTTCGTAACCGCACCTACCCTTTGACAGTTTTCCAACATTTTCGACCATGTGGGCCGAATAGCCCATTGGGCCCGTTAAGCCTATTCAGCCCAGTTAGGCCTATTACAGCCTCGATATTGCGAGGGTGTTCGTGACACACTCCACGACTTAAAGTCACGATTCAAATCTCGATTTACCACTACGAGCGCTCGCACGCTCGTATGGCATAGGTATCGATTTTTTGGCTTTTCAGCTTTTGGCCTATTTGCAAAATGTCACATGTAATCATTCAAGGGGTGTGAGATTACACACCTGATTTGGAATATGAATCCCGATACTCCCCAAAGCACCTAAGGATACAATAGGTTAACAGTTAGTCTTCTTGTTCACTATACCCAAAATATGAACACATAGGATTATAGACTTAACTTACCCTCCAATACCAGTCTTCCTTCTGAAGAGGGTTTTCAATCCACCTCTACCGTTCAAAGATCCGCCCTTCTAATGAAAAAAATGTTAGAACCCCAATCTAGATACTAATAAAAGCAATGGCTTTTCAGCCTTAACAAAATCAATCCAAACAAGAGGACCATCACCCTAGTCCACCATGTCCTCAACTTACCAACAATCAAACAATATCTCGTAGCAATTAAACAACACGACACGAGTTTGTAACCTAGAGAATTTGGCCCTTTAACAAAAGAAGGAAAGAGGGGTTCAAAAGTAAAATGAGTGAGTAGATTCGGTCTTGCAAAAAATGAGTGAGAGTTTCGGCTTAAAGGAAAAACAAAGAGAAGGAAAAGAGGGATAAGAAATAAGATATTACCTTGATCACAAAAGAGCCGAATAAGATAGATTTGACAGGCCAAGAATACCCAGCTTCAGACTAGCCAAAGTTCAGCTATTAGCAAAAGAGGAGAGGACCAATTTGGAAAATGAGAAGAGAGAATTCAATTCATGGAGAAAAGAGTAGAACACAATAAAAAAGAAAGGAGAGTTTCGGTTATGGTGTAGAAAAAGATGCAAATGGGAGAAATGGAAGGTGAGTTTTGGCCAATACAGTTCAGACAATACTAAGTAAAGAAAATGTTCTGGGGAAGATGAGGAAAAGGAGAATAGAAACTTGGGGTTTCGACAAAGAGAATAAAAGCAAAGTGTTTTGAAGTGCTAATACCGAAAATGCAAAAAGGGGCAACACTCACAATAGACACTCTTGAAAACCAACGGCACACTCACTACCCAATACCGAATATGCTACTAAGTGAACCCTTGCTCTTTTTTTTCTTCTTTTGATCGAATTCTTCCCCCCATGCACTTCCTATTTTAGGCCAAACTCCTCCACCTAACACTCCCATGATTTTCTCCCCAAATCACTCCACCATTCACTTTCCACCTCCCATTCAAATGGTTTGACCATTTCAAACCTTCACCAAGTGAAATCCCACTCAAACTCCACCTCTTCTTCTTCTTGAGCACAAAAATAAAACTCTAATATGCTGCATGTGGGATTCGAACCCCATCCCACCAAGCTTCCACATTGACGCCACAGCCACCACACCACACCACACACCTCACTTGTGTTAGCAAAACACCAACCAATTACCTTAAACCTTACTTCTAACAGTCTTCCCTCCTAAAGTGCCCAAAAACCAAAATTTTCCCAGGGCTTGGGCTCGAACCCGAGCCTCCGTAGGACCCTAAACACACCCAAATAGCAAGCCAAGCTAGCCTAACACATGGAATAGTGCAAAATGCTAGAACCCAAATTTTAGGATGTTACATTTGATCTTCTTCTTGTAACTTCAGGAAGGTAAGATCTATTGTCTTTAGTCTGCTTTGCTGCAAACTCAGAGAGACAAGACTAATGTTTTCGATCTGCTTTGCTGCAAACTCAAGAAGTCAAGATCTACTATCTTCAATCTGCTCCACTGCAAACTCAGAGATGCCAGATTAGTATTTTAAATCTACTCCACTGCAATCTGAGGAATGCCAGATCTACTATTTTTAATCTGCTCCACTGCAAACTCAGGGATGCCAGATTAGTATATTCGATCTGCTTCACTGCAATCTCAGGAATGCCAGATCTGCTATTTTTAATTTGCTCCACTGCAAACTCAGGGATGCCAGATTAGTATATTCGATATGCTTCACTGCAATCTCAGGAATGCCAGATCTGCTATTTTTTAATCTTCTCCACTGCAAACTCAAGGATGCCAGATTAGTATCTTCGATCTGCTTCACTGCAATCTCATGAATGCCAGATCCGCTATTTTTAATCTGCTCCACTGCAAACACAGGGATGCTAGAGTAGTATCTTTGATCTACTTCACTACAATCTCAGGAATGCCAGATCTACTATTTTTAATTTGCTCCACTGCAAACTTAGGGATTCCAGATTAGTATATTCGATTTGCTTCACTGCAATATCAAGAATGATAGATCTGCTATTTTTAATCTACTTCACTGCAAACTCAGGGATGCCAGATTTGATGTCTTAGATATTCTTCCTACAACTTCAAGAAAGTAAGATCTGTTGTCTTCAGTCTGCTCCACTGCAACTTCAGGGAGACAAGTCTGAAAGCATCAATTTACCCTACTACCTTATCCTATAGAGGACATGACCTGTAGAATGGGCATATGCTTATGCCTAATAATTAGGATGCCCTGATCGAAATGAGTCAAATGCTTCTATTTAGACATGCTATGATATGTGAATGTAAAATGTCATGAAAATAATCCCTATTCAATCTGTCATTACTTATTTGTTCTTCATCCTCATTCCTCTCGAAGTATTAATCATATTTTGCTTAAATAATTTGCCCCATGGTAATTCTGAGTCCACTCCACTTGAACCTTAAGACATAAATTTTGTACTTCCAACAGCAACTTCAGGGGAATAACATTTGGTTTTTTCCATCAAATCTGTTACCACTCAGAGGTATAGAATTTGTATCATCTTCAATCAAATTGATCTGCTACACCATTCCCTGGGTGTAATGACCATTATCATGTTATTTAAATACCCTTATGGATCTCTTTTAAGATTATCCCAGGCGTGTCTTGATATGATCGTGCGAAAACATCTTTGAATTCTTGAAAATAACTCAATGATGTCTTGCCTTATTTCTGTGGTGAGCTGGGCTTCGATCTTCACCCCTTTCCTAGGCTCGCAATGTCCATTGACCCTTTTGTAGAGTAGGGTCTGTTTTTCATTTTGTTCTATCATTCTTAATAAATCAGAAGATAGGTTACAATCTCTATCAGCTTCAAAGTCTTGAGATCCCCCTAAACACATATCTTACTCGAAAGGAGACTCTGAGTTAGTGGCAGCGTTGCTCACATCATTGATATCTGGAGACCTAGTGTAGGTTCGAAGGAAGAATTCTAAAGAATAAATAATTCAAAGAACGATTACTTGTATGGTCATGAATGAAGAATGAAAAAAATACTTGAAAGAAAGTCCAGAGAGCAAACAAGAGAAAAAAACTAAGAACAATTGTCTGTACAGTATGAAATGGAAAAAAATAAAAGAATATTTGCTCAAAAAGAGGCATTTTATTGAAATAAAAATTTCGGACACAAGCCTATTTCACAAAAGAGTTCTTATTGCCTCTAGGCTTAAGGCAACAAGCGTGTTTTGAATATTACTCTAGATTAGCTCTGAAAATACAGGGATCTCTTCCATAGTTCCATTGTTTAAAATCTTTCCAAGTATGTAAGGGCTTGGAAACTTTTATTCCCCGATTCAGGTATGTCATTAGTGTTCAGATTCCCCAATGTTCCCACCGTGTCTTTGATCTCTTCAATTTATTATCCATCAGGCCTTGCATTAAGGCCCTGAGCTCGATGCATTATTGGATCTCATGCCCCTATCTATTATAGAATTCACGATGTTTACACCCTTAACAGAAAAGTTGGGTAATGAAATTTCTGCACCAGAGTCGTCAAATTTTACGATACCCAATCTGACGAATCTTTTGATTATTTTTTAAAAGCAATACAGTTCTCGATCGAATGTCCTGTGATTCCCCCATGGTATTCGCATTGGCCATTTACGTCATACCATTTGGGGTATGGGGGTCGTATTGGCTTTATATGAAAAAGGGGATATGACATATGCGTTAAACAGAATTCGGTACAACTCCCTATACGTGATTGGAATGGGTGCGAACTGAGGCTTCTCTGAGTTCGATCTTGAATTGGGTTCTTGCCTTGGGGAGACCTGATGACTGGTAGTTACCGTCTTTGGCTGGCTTATTGTAATTGACTCTAAATGGCTCTTATTATATCTTCTCGTACTATTTGCTTTATTTTCTTTTTTTTCGGGGCTTTTAAAGTACACTCTCCTTTTTCTTTTATTTCTACCAGTACAACCGGTTTGGCTCGATCATCATCTAGGTTAAAACCTGAACCCATCAAGAAGTTTAATAGGGCTGAAGTATCAATCTGACATTGGGGTCCAATAATGACGGGTACCCATGTGAATGCTTGTCTGGTTGAGTCGGGACATCTATTGGGGAATAAACGATGTCTTCATTATCATCTACACTATTGACCACTGGATCACTCCTTTTTTCAAGTCCTCTGGCTAATAACTGGGTTAGTTGGCCTATTATATTCCTTTGGAATTCTAGCATTTGTTCCCGCATTTCTTGTTGAATCTTGGTCAATTGCCCCTGCATCTGTATTTGCATTTTCTCTATTCTTTCCAACCTTTGTTCCATGTTTTCCAAGTTAACTCTAAAATATTTTTACCTAATTAGGGTCCTTTTGTAAAATTCTAATACAAATGATGCAATGTAATGCAAATGCATGAATGCAAAAAGAAGGCATCGATTCAGATTCAACTTCATTTTAGAAAACTTTATTAGAAAACAAAATACTTTACATAAAATGGCCTACAAATATGCTTTCACCCTAAGGCCCAAGTTTTGATTTTCCCAAACAACAAGGCTAACTCTTGACCACGATCTGACTGTAGCTCATACTTCATGCTCAATGTATCAGCCTGTACTGCCAAAGTCTATAAATAATCAGCTACCTCTCAAATTTGAACTATTGCCTCACCCATGAGATAATCTCGATTTCTAACTTGATCATGGGAATGGTGGAGCTCTTCCTTCCAATGCCCTTCTCTTGCTTCAAGAAGCTCGATCTGGAGTTCACAATCTTGTAATGCCGATTCTAATTTTTCAATCTTTCCCTTCATTTCCTCAATCTTGTTTAGACTCGACTTCAGCTCGTTTGCAGAATTATGGCTTCGGTAGTGGTGAAGAGACCGTCCCAATTCATCCACTCTAGCTTTTAATCCACTCTTTTCCTTTTGGCTTTCTGATAACCTCTTTTCTAGGGCCTCGTTTTGTATCTACATATCTAGGAACTTCCTTTCTCAATGGTCAGCTTTGGCCTTTTCCTTTTGAACCTCCTATTGCCACTGTTCCGAAGTCTTCCCCAATTCGGCATTTTTTGTTGATAGACGTAGCTTCTTATAATCTGTCTTTAGGCTGTCTAGGTCTTCTTTGACCTTTTTCTTCCCTTTTCTTATCTTATTGGCCTCCAATTTATGAACATCCACGTCTAGTCTCAGATACATTTTCTCTTCTTCCAACTTCTTCACCCTCTTTCGAAGCTTCGAACTCATTTTTTTGAAATCTTGTTTTATTATCTTTAATTTTGATGGGACCACTTGCAAGCATTCCTCTCTTGATTGGGCGCCTTCTGGATTCAACTCAGGGATGTTACCATTAATCTTTCTAATTCTCCATCCTTTGTATTCTGGGGTCTTCACTGGGCCTGCAGATAATCTCTTCATCCTACGAATCTGATTCCAAGCAACAGAAATCTCTTTAACCCTCTTCTTATAGTTTTCCCCTCTATATGAGAACTCACATTGAGCCAACCCATATGTCGTTGGTACAAACTGTCTTGACCCATATTGCCTCAATACGAGCAAAGGGGCATACCCAACGGCTCCCCAAATTTCAAGTAAAGGAACCCAGTCGAAACTACCACACCGATACAGAATTTTGTCTAGAATTATCCAAGGAGCCCTCCACTTGATATTTTCCTCTTGAAGGTTTTGAAGGAGCGCCATCCAGTTTTCCTCGGACACGTCTTCTCTCCTTGGTGTAGCCACTATCTCTTTTAATGGAGAGTAATTCTCAGAGAAAACTCGATAAGAAACTTTCTCCACCTTCCAGAAATGACTATGGAACCAAGCTAATAACAACTGCGCGCATCCAATAAACTTGCCTTCACCTGCTCTTCGACATGCATTCAAAGATCTGAACGTCTCAGCTAAGATCGTAGGTACAGGCGTGACCCCTTTGTCAAGTCGGTCGAATAAATCAGTAACTTCTTCATCCACATGTCTGAGAGCTTTAGGGAAAATTACCAAACCGTAAATACACAAGGCAAAGACGCCAATCTTCTTCTTTACATCTGGATGTGCTAGGATCAGATCCCTCAAACTCACCCAAAGTATGCATTTACCCTCACCTTTCTCTTGAATTCTGGCTATAACCCACTATTCACTCATCCCCGTGATATTCATTAACTTCTTCACAAAAGTTGGGACATTAGTAGCCCTAGAATAAGCTTTGTCAACTTAGATCCTCAAACAGCGAAGCAAGGTTGTATATTCCTCCACCGTGGGTGTAACACCCCAAACCTGGCCTAGACATTATAAATGGATCCAACATGTCACATGGTTGGGTTGTTTAAAAGCTGTGTTCTCGTTAAAAACTTCGTATATTTTTATTTTAAGACTTTGGCTTTGTTGTGTATAAAAATCAGTCTCGCTTTTATGGTGTTGTTGTAAAAATGTTTGTTTGCTATAACTATTGAAACCTCTGTTTATAATAGAAATCAGATTCAGTTATTTGCAAAGATGCGATATTTTGAAAACGGTTATCATCGTTTTAAGGAAACCACGTATCCATAAATTTAGTAGTTATTAAAGAAAACTTAAAGAAAATAAATCAATGGCCTTATTACAAACATATTAACCCAAAAATAAAAATAAAATTAAAGTAAAGCAAAATGAAAATTTACTAAGTTCGTGATAATAAATCCTGATGTATGGCCACCACAGAGTCTTCCATAGCTCCAAATCCACTAACACTAGGGATTACCTGCAAGGTTAAAACGGAGGGGTGAGTTACGAGAACTCAGTGTGTAACCCTATTTCAATCACAGTCATGGTCTCAGTCTAGGCCTAAGCCCCATACACTATCAATTTGGGCCCATGGACCCAAAATCATAGTAATGCAAACAGAAAATGCAACCCAACCTAATAGTCCATCCACTACACTCCACCCGTACCAGCCTTACACTCCATGTGGGGACCAAGTCAACCCACCCAACCCTACACTCCAACAATGCAATGAGTCACCAAGATAAATGCAAAGAAAGTTGCCAAGATCGAGATAAGTGGTGAGCCATGAAATCGAGATATTGTGGCATAGCCACCAGTACAACATTTCCTCCATCATTAAAATCCATCCCAATGCAGCATGTCATGACATAATAATTCAGTGTATGCAACATGTATCATCATGGCAGTTAATCAAGTTATACACAATCATGCCAGATCTGCCCCTAAGGGTATAACAATAATTTTCCCCAACGAGGGTATCTCAGTAATTTACCCACCAAGGGTATTTCAGTAATTTACCCACCGAGGTTATTTCAGTTATTTTACCAAGTAATTGCCTTTTCGAAGGCCTACCGTCACCTCGAGCTTCATGAGACCCTTTCTGGGTCTCTATGGAGCTACTAGACCTAAAATCCATTTTTAGGCCTAAATAGGCCCACACGCTCGTGTGGCCCATTTCGCAATGTTACAGTCTCAGATTTCCAGATTTCGCAACCGCATTTACTCCTTTACAATTGTCCATCATTTTCACCCATGTGGGTCGAATAGCCAATTGGGCCTGTTTGGCCCGTTTTAGCCCGGATAGGCCCATTTCAGCCTTAGTATCTCAAGAGTGTTCTTGACACCCCCAACGACTTAACGTCATGTTTCGTATCTCGTTTTACCACTACGAGCGCTCACGCGCTCAAGTATTCACAGTTGCCAAATTTTCCAACATTTCATCATTTGGCTGTTTCACAAACGTTTCACACAAACATTCAGAGAGGTGTAAGATTACACACCTGCTTACAAGTTACGATACACAACACCTTTCAAAACACCTGAGACGAAATCAGCTAAGCAGTTAGTCTTCTCATTTGAATAAACCCCAAAACATGAATACAAGACTAAAGGCTTAACTTACCGACAGATACATGCCTTCCTTCTAAAGAGAGTATTCGGTCCACCCTCTACTGATCAAGGATTTGTGCCCCTAACGAAAAGATCGCGTTAGCAACTATTCGAGGTAATAAGAGAAACAACTTTTAAGAACTCAAAGATTACTTCAAAAGAAACCAACCATTCTCCACCCCTATTCGACCATAGATACTTACCAAGGTGCCCCAGATTCGGCAACTAACCAACAAGGGTTTCCGACTTCAACGAAGGAACAAACACGATTCAGGGTGGAGAGGAGTATTCAAATTTGGCCTAAATGAAAAGAGTTAAAAGATAACTATTTCGGTTCTTTAGAAGAGAGAAGAGAAAAAGAACATACAAATAGAAGAAACCATTACCTTGCAATTAGGAAAAAGCCGAATGAAGAGGGAGTTTCGACAGACAGAAGAGAACCAAGTTCCTTAATTCTTGATGTTCGGCTAAGGGAAAAAAATTGAAGTAAGGGTGATTTTCAGTCTTCACGAACAGAGAAAAAGCCAATGCAAATTTCAACAATTAGCAAAGAAAAAGAAATAAATTCCAATTTGGAAATGAGGGGAAAGGTTCGGCCTATGGAGAAAAGGGTGTAGAAGAAGAAACAAAATGAAAAGAAAATAGAATAAATGAACGATAAGAGAGAAAAGATGAGTAAAGGAAGGTTCGGCTATTAACAAAGAGTAGTAAGAACAACTTGAAGTTTGAGAGAAGAGAGGAAGAAGATGGATTCGGCCAGCAGAAAAAAAAAAACAAAGAAAGAATAGATCTGAAAT
The DNA here is from genome assembly GCA_025506655.1 of Gossypium rotundifolium. Taxonomy (NCBI): domain Eukaryota; kingdom Viridiplantae; phylum Streptophyta; class Magnoliopsida; order Malvales; family Malvaceae; genus Gossypium; species Gossypium rotundifolium. The sequence continues at coordinate 54,426,019 of CP106723.1, forward strand.
GGATTAAGGGAAGAAAAAGATGCACAAAATACAAGAAGTGCAAAGGAAACTCTAGAGAAATTCGACACACACACCAAAGGGGTTTCGGTTTTCTGCTTTGGTACCCACTAAAATGCCGAATTTCCTTACCAAAACCACCCCTAGCTGAATTTCTCTTTTTCACACCCTCACTCACGTCCAACTCTCCCACTCCCCCAAATCCCATAATTTTCTCCCCTTCCTACTCCACCATTCACTCTCCATCATTCATTCAAACAGATTTGACCAATTCAAATATTCACCTGGTAGAGTCCCATGCCAACTCCAACTCTTTTCCACATTGAGCACAAAATAAAACTCCAATACGTTGCTTGTGGGATTCGAACCCCTTCCCTATATGTTATCATATTGATGCCACCATCACTCCACCATGTGGCCATTTGTGTCTTAAACCATGCACAACAAAAGTTAAGCCTACAGCCAAAGTCTAATTCCCTTTAAATAGAAATAATCTAAAAGAAAAACAAGTACCACGACTAGAACCTTGGATCCTTTGCCTCCCTGTGGGTCACCCTCTTGTTCCCTAAGTGGCGTCACTTGCCACTACACCACAAGCTCTTCTTGTTTCATTTTTCTCCACATTCTATTCTTAAAGCCTACCTACTAACTCCCCGGGTTTTACTCACCTAAAACCAAAATTTTCTTAAAGCCCAAACTTGAACCCGGGACTTCATAGAAGCCTCCTAACCTTCCAAAATCACTCACCTAATAGGCCCAACTTGCGTTAAGGCTATTCTCTTGTTCTTAAAAATTTTAAATGCTCCCATGGCCAAGGCCCAATAGGCTCAATTCTACTAGGCCCAAATTCGGGGCGTTACAGTAGGCACTAAATCTATTTTCTCGAAAGTGAAACAGCTATAAACAGAGTTTCAAAACTGAGTTATAGCCCGGAACATATGCTTATCTACCTTAATGTCGAGTAAATATGGTAGATCTCCATAATTGAGATAAAACAGCTGCTTAGCCTCATCATCCCACTGGGTCCATATTTCTTTCAACTCTTGGATCTCATTTTGCGTGACACTGATACGAGAGAAATCCCGTAGTTCCGACACATGCTCCTCAGCTAAGCTATCCCCTTTCTCTCATTGCGTTTGCTCTGACCACATGCGGACGGCTGCATTGTCTTCCACTTTATCAAGGAATTCATTCTCCATAACTAGCTTTCTAACTTAGAAACTAACCGTGAATCAATATCTCTTAAAATATGAAATGACATGCACAAAAATAAAACACAACAAGTTAGTACCGTAGAATAAAATAAAATAAATGAACACCTATCTAGGTAACTATTATGGTTTGAAATAGTTCTACTTAGGGTAGTTCCTATGTTTTCTACGTGTGGTTTAGCTCTAAAGTTGAGGTACCCAAACCAGCAGATTCCTCGATCCTCAACCATTATAGGCTCATACGGACTGAGCTCGGTTTACGGGAATACATTTCCCCATGGCCATGCGAAGTGAAAATTCACGAAGACATAGGTACAGATGTATCCCGGAAGCAATCCACTATCCCATGCGAAGGTGAAAACCTCACGAAGGCATAGCTTCTAGCTCCCACTTAAAGGTGCGACCACAACGGTCATGCAATGCGATGCAGAGATATTTTATAAAATTAGAACCACATGCAATAAAAGGATCATGGTTTTTTTTTTAAAATTAGAATTTTAAATTTGGACAAAAGGACATTAAAATTATTGATTTTATGGCTTGACTCTCTTATTGGTCCCCAGTGGAGTGGCCAAGCTGTCAAAACCTTTTTTTGGTGTTTTTATAAAAATGATGGTTGACTTTAAAAACAAAAATGGAGTTGCCCCAATCACTTTTTACTTAGGTGTGATTGGTCACCTTATAAAATGTTTTATTTCAAAATATTGATTTTGGTCCACGAAATACAATAAAATGGGTTCGGGAGTCGGTTACATACGAGGAAGGGTTAGCACCCTTGTAATGCCCAAAATTTGGTACCTAATTGATAATCTCATGTCCTTAACGTCGAAATTTTAAAATACGATCCTTTTATTTGAACGACAACCAAGACTTACCTATCTTAAGGAAATAAAATGCGACACCCAATAAGTTAGGATGTAACATCTTACGACATCGAAACTAGGTTCACCTTTGTTTGTAGAAAATCCTTACCTCGAGATACAAAACATCATATCTAATAAGTTAAGATATAACATTTTGAATTTTCGGTAATAAATTTTGTTTTGAAATTTATATGTTTAAAAAAAAGAGGAATGCTAGATACCTTAAGTTCTACGAGAAAAATTAAAACCCAGTAAGTTAGGGCATAATTTTCTCGAAGTCCCCAAAATACCACGTACCGTTATATTAAAACTTTTTAAATAAAGTACGACAATTTTACAAAGCGTGTTTTTTTATAAAAGAAAATTTGAATGAGATATTGCATTCATACGAATAATATGAAACAACAAGTGATACAAATAATAGAATAATATACTAAAGCAAAACATACAAATGATAAATGAATGAAAAAGGATAAACAAATATAAAATATAATGCAACAAATAACCAAATATAAAAAATCTTTACATGCATGTAAGATAAAATAACTACATAGAATGAATTATAATGGATATTGTAAATTAAGAAACATATGGTTTTGAATAAAATGATGTAAAATAATAAAAAATATGAATTATATAAAAAATGAATTAATATGTAAAATGATGTGGACTAATAAAAAGTAATATATATATATTCAAAAAATAAGTAAAATATATTGTTAAATAAATAAATAATATATAAATTTAAATAAAATTATATTTATAATATAATAATCTAATACATAAATATTTCATATAAACAATATAAATAAATATATGTTATACAATATAAATAAATTTTATACAAAGTAAGATTTTAGAAGTGATATATGATATAATATAATACTATATAATATAGAAATTTTAAAATATATAATATAATAACTAATATATAAATCATAAAAATAATATTAAACCAAATAAAATAATAAATAGTAATAATTTAATATATATATATAAGGATAATACATATAAAATATATATATACTAATTTTATACTATTAATAAATTAATATACAAATAATAAAGAAAATAATATAGAATATTTAATATGATAAAATAATTTAATACAATGTTAAAATAATTTAAAATAAAATAAAATTTTTTAAAAATAAACAAAGAAACAGGGATTAAATAGCAATAAAAATAGATATAAAAGGACTAAATCAAAATGCGCATCACACTGCAGGGGTTAATATGACAATTATGCCAAAGTTCTAAAACGACGTCGTTCTGATATTAGCCTTTAAGTAGCCCGAGGATCAAATTAAAACAAAGTATAAGTTTTAGGGCTAATTTAATAAGAAATAAAAAATTAAATTGGACTAAATTAAAAATGTTAAAATTGCGGAAGGACCAAGGAGGCAATTAGACCTTTTAACAAAAATGCGAGGATCCTATTCGAGTTTTCGGGTCAACATGCGAATCCTCCCTTAAAACGACGTCGTTTTATGCTTATTAGATTACGCAAAAACGGCGCCGTTTTCATCTTGCTATATAAGTCAATTTAAATAAAGAAAAATCATTCTAATCTATTTCAAAAAAAAAACTTTAAAAAATTCTCTGAAGCCATTCATCCTCTCGTTTGGGCTCTGATTGTCAGACTTCCGGGCCACCGCCCATCGCTACCACGCGCCACCGTCAGCCACCGAAATGGCTTTCGAGGTTAAAACCTCTTCTTTTCAAATAGCAGTCGAAAGGTAATCCTTTTTTATATATTTTTAAACAGTATTTTGTATAAAATAAAGGCATAGATTGAAAAGAAAAAAAAACGAAATAGAATAAATCACCTCTTGTTATTCTCTGTCTTTTTTATATATATTTGCCTATTTATATCTATTGGTCTCTGTGTTTTCGTGTGTTTTACAGGTTGCTTTGGGGTTTTTATAACTCAAAATAAATAAATAAAAGGAAATATACATTCTATCCATATTTGTTGCTTTTTTCTTCCCTTTTGCTGCGGTGTTCTTCCCTTGTTTCGTAGTGAGTGACAAGGATCTCGGTGATGGAGCGAAGTTCACGCGGATTGCAGCGCGACCGAAGGCTGGACGAGGCTACTTGGCACTTGCGACGCCTAGGGTTTTCCAAAAACCCTAGGTCTCTAATTTCGCTTAAGCATTGGGCCCTTTTCGGCCGCGTGTGTTTGGGTGTTATAAGGTCCGTGTTTTGGGTTTGTAATTTAGGTATTGGTTATTGAGGGTGTAATTGGGCCACGGGTTTAGGTTTAGTTTTGGGCTAATCGGGTTTGGGGTAGAGTAATGGGTCTGTTTTAGTATTTGGGTCATGTTTATTGGGTTGTAAATGGACTGGACATTTTGGTTTAAAACTGTTTTATTTTCTATTTTTGGTTTTTGTATGGGCCTGGGCAAATTGGGCCTATTACAGCTGCCCCTCTTTGCTCATTATTGTGTAACGAGAATGGAGCAAAGACTATAAAAGGACCAATTTTGCCTGTCTTGCCAAGTCTCGACTTCTTGGTCCTCGTCCTCTTTAAATGGCTTCCAACTCTACTGCAACTTCAACAGTATTGGAACTTCATCTTGATTTCAAATTTAGAAACAAGTCTGATAACTTCAGTTTGCTTCACTGCAACTTCAGAAAGGCAAGATCTGTTGTATTTTAGCCTACTCTAGTGCAAACTCAGAGAGGTATGGCTGATGTCTTTGATCTACTTCACTGCAATCTCAGGAAGGTAAGATCTGCTTTCTTTATTTTGCTCTACTACAACTTTAGGGAGGTCAAGCTGAGGTCTTTGATCTTCTTCCTAGAACTTCAAGAAGGTAAGATCTGTTGTCTTTAGTCTGCTCTGCTGCAAACTCAGAGAGATAAGACTAATGTCTTCGATCTGCTTCACTACAAACTCAGGAAGTCAAGATATGCTATCTTCAATCTGCTCCACTGCAAACTCAGGGATGCCAGACTGATGTCTTCGATTTGCTTCACTGCAACTTCAGGAATGCCAAATTTGCTATTTTAATCTGCTCCACTGCAAACTCAGGGATGCCAGATTAGTATCTTCGATTTGCTTCACTGCAATCTTAGGAATGCCAAATCTCCTATTTTTAATCTACTCCACTGCAAACTCAGGGATGCTAGATTAGTATATTCTATCTGCTTCACTGCAATCTCAGGAATGCCAGATCTACTATTTTTTAATCTGCTCCACTGCAATCTCAAGAATGCCAGATCTGCTATTTTTAATCTACTCCACTGCAAACTCAGGGATGCCTGATTAGTATCTTCGATCTGCTTCACTGCAATCTCAAGAATGCCAGATCTACTATTTTTAATCTGCTCCACTGCAAACTCAGGGATGCCAGATTTGATGTCTTTGATATTCTTCCTTAAACTTTAGGAAAGTAAGATCTATTGTCTTCAGCCTGCTCCACTGCAACTTCAGGGAGACAAGTCTGAAAGCATTGATTTACCCTACTACCTTGTCCTATAGAGGACATGACTTATAGAATGGTTATATGCTTATGCCTAATAATTAGGATGCCCTAATTGAAATGAGTCAAATGCTCCTATTTAGATATGCTATGATATGTGAATGCAAAATGTCATGAGAATGATCCCTATTCAATGTGTCATTACTCATTTTTTCTTCATCCTCATTCCTCTCGAAGTATCAATCATATTTTGCTTAAATAATTTGCCCCATGGTAATTCTGAGTCCACTCCACTTGAGCCTTAGGACATAAAGTTTGTACTTCCCACTGCAACTTCAGAGGAATAACATTTGGTTTTTTCCATCCAATCTATTACCACTCAGAGGTATAGAATTTGTATCATCTTCAATCAAATTGATCTGTTATACCATTCCCTGGGTGTAATGACCAGATGTATGTGCCTGAAATTTGCATGAATGCATGGTATCTTTTTCTTTTCTCGAGAATGATCTCCTTTTACACTTAGGTTGACATTGCTCGTCATTTGTCGAGATGGTATCACTTGAAAAAATGTCTTGTCTTTTTGTCCAACCAATAAAAATCCAAAAGAGATAATCATCTTTCAATATTTCCAAACTCTTAGGATTGGTGAGTTCTAAACAATAGTCATGTTTTAGATTCTCATATTATTTAGAAACTTCCAGAGTAATTTGCGAAACTCCTTTTATGAAAGTATTATTAGTCCATTAATCATTATTTCAATATAAAATGCTTGAAAAATATCACAACAATGGACGTGAAAGAAATTATTCAGGAGCATAGCTTGAAACAAATAAGTTAATCAAAGATAACCAAAGCAATAGAAGAAATTGACTGAGGTGTATCTTGAAAAGAATAAAGTAATCAAAGATAGCAAATTAAAAATTGGTAAGATAGAAGCTAGGTGCCCTAGATATCGCAGCCTGAGCTTCTCTGTACAAACTTTTTAAGGACCATTTTGTGCTCAATACGTGTTTAGAGGATCCGGAGTACTTTGTCAATGCCCCAAGACATAGCATACTTCCTCATTGTTAATTCAGGCATAGCAATACTACCACATGCCCTATGTTTGATCAAAATTTGAGCCGCCCTTTTCGGGTTTTCGGTTCAAAACCCCTATGGTCTCAAAGCGCCCTTGACGGGTTTTCGCCTTGGCCTCTCCTTTTCCTTTTCTTTTCTTTTCCTTTATTTTCTTCTTTTTTTTGAATATTTGATCTCAAGGTGCCCTTTGCGGGTTTTCACCTTGGCCTTTCCCTTTAGGTAAAAACCTTCTTGAATGAACCTGAATTCACCGGATTGGGCAAGTCATTGGCATCCATCTCAGACAATATCAATGCTCCTTCAGAACAGGCCTTCATTATAACATAAGGTCTTTCCCAGTTTGGCATTTGCTTTTCTCTGAAATCCTTTTGTAAAAGAAAGATCAGGTTCCCCACATGGAATTTTCTAGGATAAAACTCTTTGTCGTAAGCTTGCATCATCTGACCGTGATGGATAACTTTTAACCTTTTCTTCGATTAGGTTCAATTGGCAAAAAAAATGCTTCCATTCCATAAACCAATGGGCAAGATGTTGCCCCAGAAAAAGTCCTGGCCAACGTTTGATAATCATAGAAAGTGAATGATAGCTTCTTATGCCAATCTTTATAAGTCTCGGTCATCTTTCTTACAATCCTTCTTTTATATTTTTTTTGTTTTTTAGGCCACCTTTATTGCTCTATGATATGGCATCTGATCTTTGAACAGACTATGAACTTTTGACATTGTCCTTTTTGGCATTCTTTATCGGCACCTGATCTCTTTTTTTTTTGAAATTCGATGACTGTTGACTTTGCAATATTGGCATATGAAGCTACTTCCACCCTCTTAGTGAAGCAAACAACGACCACGATGATGAACAGATATTGGCTAAAAACTTTTGACGAGATTAGCCCCATCACATCAAGGCCCCACATATGGAAAATTTGTGAAGAAATAGAGAAGGCACATGAATCTTGTCTCCTTAAATACGACATTTTGAAGCAATCTCCCCTTTATGGTGGACCAATAGTACCCGAACCTTATGATTGTCCTGGCTATTGTAGAACCATTATCATGTTCTTTAAATACCCTTATGGATCTCTTTTAAGATTATCCCAGGTGTGTCTTGATATGATCGTGCGAAAACATATTTGAATTCTTGAAAATAACTCAATGATGTCTTGCCTTATTTCTGTGGTGAGCCGGGCTTCAATCTTCACCCCTTTTCTAGGCTTGCAATGTCCATTGACCCTTTTGTAGAGTAGGGTCTATTTTTCATTTTGTTCTATCATTCTTAATAAATTAGAAGATAGGTTACAATCTCTGTCATCTTCAAAGTCCTGAGATCCCCCTAAACATATATCTTACTCGAAAGGAGACTCTGAGTCAGTGGCAGCTTTGCTTACATTGTTGATATCTGGAGACCTAGTGTAGGTTCGAAGGAAGAATTCTAAAGAATAAATGATTCAAAGAATGATTACTTGTATGGTCATGAATGAAGAATGAAAGAATACTTGAAAGAAAGTCCAGAGAACAAACAAGAGAAAAAAAACTAAGAACAATTGTTTGTACAGTATGAAATGGAAAAAATAAAAGAATATTTGCTCAAAAAGATGCATTTTATTAAAATAAAATTTCGAACACAAGCCTATTTTACAAAAGAGTTCTTATTGCCTCTAGGCTTAAGGCAACAAGCGTGTTTTGAATATTAATCTAGATTAGCTCTAAAAATACAGGGATCTCTTCCACAGTTCCATTGTTTAAAATCTTCCCAAGTATGTAAGGGCTTGGACACTTTTATTCCCCGATTTAGATATGTCATTAGTGTTTAGATTCCCCAATGTTCTCACCGGGTATTTGATCTCTTCAATTTATTATCCATCAGGCCTTGCACTAAGGCCCTGAGCTCTATGCATTATTGGATCTCATGCCCCTATCTATTATAGAACACACGATGTTTACACCCTTAACAGAAAAGTTAGGTAACGGAATTTCTGCACCAGAGGGATCATCGAATTTTACAATACCCAATCTAATTAATCTTTCATTTTTTTTAAAAGCGACGCAGTTCTCGATCGAATGTCCTGTGATTCCCCCATGGTATTGGCATTGGTCATTTACGTCATACCATTTGGGGTATGGGGGCCGTATTGGCTCTATATAAAAAGAGGATATGACATGTGCGTCAAACAGAATTCGGTACAACTCCCTATACGTGATTGGAATGGGTGCGAACTGAGGCTTCTCTGAGTTTAGTCTTGAATTGGGTTCTTGCCTTGGGGAGACCTGATGATTGGTAGTTACCGTCTTTGGCTGGCTTATTATAATTGGCTCTAAATGGCCCTTGTTATACCTTCTCGTACTATTTGCTTTATTTTCCTTTTTCTTCGAGGCTTTTAAAGTACACTCTCCTTTTTCTTTTGTTTCTGCCAGTACAACCGGTTTGGCTCGATCATCATCTAGGTTAAAACTTGAACCCATCGGGAAGTTTAATAGGGCCAAAGTATCAGTCTGACATTGGGGTCCAATAATGACGGGTACCCCATGCGAATGCGTGTTTGGTTGAGTCGGGACACCTATTGGGGAATAAACGATGTTTTCATCATCATCTACACTATTGACCACTAGGCCACTCCTTTTTTCAAGTCCTCCGGCTAATAACCGGGTTAGCTGGCCTATCATATTCCTTTGAAATTCTAGTATTTGTTCTGCATTTCTTGTTGAATCTTGGTCAATTTCCACTGCATTTGTATTTGCATTTGCTCTATTCTCTCCAACATTTGTTCCATGTTTTCCAGGTTAACTCTAAAATATTTTTACCAATGTAATGCAAATACTTGAATGCAAATGCATGAATGTAAAAAGAAGGCATTGATTCAGATTCAACTTCATTTTAGAAAACTTTATTAGAAAAAAAGTCCTTTACATAAAACGACCTACAAATATGCTTTCGCCTAAGGCCCAAATCTTGATTTTCCCAAACAATGAGGTTAACTCTTGACCACGATCTGACTGTAGCTCATACTTCATGCTCAATGTATCAGCCTGTACTACCAAAATTTGTAAATAATCAGCTACCTATCGAATTTGAACTATTGCTTCACCTATGAGATAATCCCAATTTCTAACTTGATCATGGGAATGGTGGAGCTCTTCCTTCCAATGCCCTTCTCTTGCTTCAATAAGCCAATCCAGAGTTCACAATCTTGTAATGCCAATTCTAATTTTTCAATCTTGCCCTTCATTTCCTCAATCTTGTTTAGTCTCGACTGCAGCTCGTTTGTAGAATTATAGTTTCGGTAGTGGTGAAGAGACCGTCCCAATTCATCCACTCTAGCTTTTAATCCACTCTTTTCCTTTTGGCTTTCTGCTAATCTCTTTTCTAGGGCCTTGTTTTGCATCTGCATCTCTAGGAACTTCCTTTCCCAATGGTCAGCTTTGGCCTTTTCCTTTTGAACCTCCTGTTGCCACTAATCCGAAGTCTTCCCTAATCTGACATTTTTCGTTGATAGACGCAGTTTCTTATAATCTGTCTTTAGGCTGTCTATGTCTTTCTCGACCTTTTTCTTCCCTTTTCTTAACTTATCGGCCTTTAGTTTCTGAGCATCCACGCCTAATCTTAAATACATTTTCTCTTCTTCCAACTTTTCCACCCTCTTTCCAAGCTCTAGACTCTTTTTTTCGAAATCTTGTTTTATGATCTCTAATTCTGATGGGACAACTTCCAAGCATTCCTCTCTTGATCGGGCGCCTTCTAGATTCAGATCGGGGATGTTATCATTAATCCTTCTAATTCTCCATCCACTGTATTTTGGGTCGTCATTGGGCCTGACGGATAATCTCTTCATCCTACGAATCTGATTCCAAGCATCAAAATCTCCTTAACGCTCTTATTATAGTTTTCCCTTCTGTATGAGAACTCACATTGAGCCAGCCCATATGTCGTTGGAACAAACTGTCTTGACCCGTATTGCCTCAATATGAGCAAATGGGCATACCCAATGGCTCCCCAAATTCCAAGTAAAGGAACCCAGTCAAAACTCCCACAACGATAAAGAATTTCATCTGGAATTATCCAAGGAGCCCTCCACTCGATGTCTTCCTCTTGAAGGTTTTGAAGGAGCGCCATCCAGTTTTCCTCGGACACGTCTTCTCTCCTTGGTGTAGCCACTATCTCTTTTAACGGAGAGTAATTCTCAGAGAAAACTTGATAAGAAACTTTTTCCACCTTCTAGAAATGACTATGGAACCAAGCTAATAACAACTGCGCGCATTCAAATAAATCTAATAAACTTGCCTTCACCTACTCTTCGACATGCATTCAAAGATCTGAACGTCTCAGTTAAGATTGCAGGTACAGGCGTGACCCCTTTGTCAAGTCGATCGAATAAATCAGTAATTGCTTCATCTACATGTCTGAGATTTTTAGGGAAAACTACCAAATCGTAAATACATAAGGCAAAGACGTCAATCTTCTTCTTTACATCTGGATGTGCAAGGATCAGATCCCTCAAACTTACCCAAGGTATGCATTTACCCTCACATTTCTCTTGAATTCTAGCTGTAACCCACTATTCACTCATCCCCGTGATATTCATTAACTTCTTCACAAAATTTGGGATATTAGCAGCCCTATAATAAGCTTTGTCAACTTGGATCCTCGAACAGCGAAGCAAGGTTGTATATTCCTCCACCATGGGCACTAAATCTACTTTCCCGAAAGTGAAACAGCTATAAGCAGTGTTCCAAAATGATTTATAGCCTGGAACAAATGCTTATATACCTTAATGTCGAGTAAATAGGGTAGATCTCCATTGCGATAAAATAGCTGCTTAGCCTCATCATCCCACTGGGTCCATATTTCTTTCAACTCTTAAAGCTTATTTTGTGTGACACTGATACAAGCGAAATCCCATTGTTCTGACACATGCCCCTCAGCTATGCTATCCCATTTCTCCAATTGCGTTTGCTCTGAACACATGCGGACGGCTGCATTGTCTTCCACTTTATCAAGGAATTCGTTCTCCATAACCAGCTTTCTAACTTAGAAACTGACTGTGAATGAATACCTCTTAAAATATGAAATGACATGCACAAAAATAAAACACAACAAGTTAGTACCGCAGAATAAAATAAAATAAACGAACACCTTTCTGGGTAACTACTAAGGTTTGACATAGTTCTACTTAGGGTAAGTCCTTATGTGTTCTACGTGTGGTTTAGCTCTAAAGTTGAGGTACTCGAACCAGTAGATTCCTCAATCCTTGCCCATTATAGGCTTATACGGACCGAGTTCGGTTTAGGGGAATACATTTCCCTATGGCCATGCGGAAGTGAGAACTTCATGAAGACATAGGTACAGATGTATCCCGGAAGCAATCCACTAGCCCATGCGGGGTGAAAACCTCACAAAGGCATAGCTTCTCGCTCCCACTTAAAGGTGCGACCAGAACGGTCATGCAATGCGATGCAGAGATATTTTATAAAATTAGAACCACATGCAATAAAAGGATCATGGTTTTTTTTTAAAAAAAAAAATTAGAATTTTAAATTTGGACAAAAGGACATGAATTTATTGATTTTAAGGCTTGACTCTCTTATTGGTCCCTAGTGGAGTCGCAAAGCTGTTGAAACCTTTTTTTTGGTGTTTTTATAAAAATGATGGTCGACTATAAAAACAAAAATGGAGTCGTCACCAATCCCTTTTTACTTAGGTGTGATTAGATCACCTTATAAAATGTTTTATTTCAAAATATTGATTTTGGTCCACGAAATACAATAAAACGGGTTCGGGAGTTGATTACGTATGAGGAAGGGTTAGCACCCTCATAACGCCCAAAATTTGGTACCTAATTGATAATCTCATCGAAATTTTAAAATACGAACCTTTTATTTGAACGACAGCCAAGACTTACCTATCTTAAGGAAATAAAATGCCACACCCAATAAGTTAGGATGTAACATCTTATGACATCGAAACTAGGTTCACCTTTATAATTTTCTCCTTAAGTTCTACGAGTCCCCAAAATACTACGTATCGTTATATTAAAACTTTGTAAATAAAGTGCAACAATTTTACAAAGCGTATTTTTATAAAAGAAAATTGAATGAGATATTGCATTAATACGTTCGACATACATATCTAATAGCAATTCACCATAACTATAAATTATATTAATGATTACTACTAATAGATAAATTAAAGAAAGAATAATATGAAACAACAAGTGATACAAATAATAGAATAATTATACTAAAGCAAAACATACAAATGATAAATGAATAAAAAGGATAAACAAATATAAGATATAATACAACAAATAACCAAAGATAAAATAAAAACTTTACATGCATGTAAGATAAAATAACAACATTGAATGAATTATAATGGATATTGTAAATTAAGAAACATATGGTTTTAAATAAAATGATGTAAAATAATAAAAATATGAATTATATAAAAATGAATTAATATGCAAAAATGATGTGGAGCAATCAAAAATAATATATATATATATATATATTCAAAAAATAAGTAAATATATTGTTAAATAAATAAATAATATATAACTTTAAATAAAATTATATTTATAATATAATAATCTAATACATATATATTTCATATAAACAATATAAATAAATATATGTTATACAATATAAATCAATTTTATACAAAATAAGATTTTAGAAATGATATATGATATAATATAATACTATATAATATAAAAATTTTAAAATGTATAATATAAAACTAATATATAAATCATAAAAATAATATTAAACCAAATAAAATAATAAATAGTAATAATTTAATATATATATATATATATATATAAGGATAATACATATAAAAAATATATATACTAATTTTATACTATTAATAAATTAATATACAAATAATAAAGAAAATAATATAGAATATTTAACATGATAAAATAATTTAATACAATGTTAAAATAATTTAAAATAAAATAAAAAATTTTAAAATAAACAAAGATACGAGGATTAAATAGCAATAAAATAGATATAAAAGGACTAAATCAAAACACTCATCACACTGTAGGGGTTAATATGGCAATTATGCCAAAGTTTTAAATCGACGTCGTTCTGATATTAGCCTTTAAGTAGCCCGATGATCAAATTGAAACAAAGTATAAGTTTTAGGGCTAATTTAATGAGAAATCAAATTTAAATTGGACTAAATTAAAAATGCTAAAATTGCGGAAGGACCAAGGAGGCAATTAGACATTTTAACAAAAACGCGCCGGATCCTATTCGGGTTTTCGGGTCAACACGCGGATCCTCCCTTAAAACAACGTTGTTTTATGCTTATTAGATTAGGCAAAAACGGCGCCGTTTTCATCTTGCTATATAAGTCAATTTAAATAAAAAAATCATTCTAATCTATTTCAAAAAAAAAACTTCAAAAAATTCTCTGAAGCCCTTCATCCTCTCGTATGGGCTCCGATCGTCGGACTTCCAGGCCACCGCCCCCACGTGCCTCACACGCCATCGTCGGCGCCGTCTGATACGGTGGTTAAGGTTAAAAACCTCTTCTTTTCAGCTCAAGTCGAAAGGTAATCCTTTTTTATATTTTTTTAAACAGTATTTTGTATAAAAAGGCATAGATCGAAAAGAAAAAAAATAAAACGAAATAGAATAAATCACCTCTTGTTATCCTCTATTTTTTTATATATATTTGCTGTATATCTGTTGGTCTCTGTGTTTTCGTGTGTTTTACAGGTTGGTTTGGGGTTTTTATAACCCGAAAGAAAATAAAAAAAAGGAAATATACATTCTGTCCATATTTGTTGCTATTTTCTTTCCTTTTGCTGTGGTGTTCTTCCCTTGTTTCGCAGGTGAGTGACGAGGATCTCGGTGGTGGAGCGTAGTTCGTGCAGATTGCGGCACGACCAAAAGCTGGACGAGGCTGCTTGGCACTTACGGCGCCTAGGGTTTTCCAGAAAACCTAGGTCTCTGATTTTGCTTAAGCATTGGGCCCTTTTGGGCCGCGTGTGTTTGGGTATTATTGGGTCCGTGTTTTGGGTTTGTAATTTGGGTATTGGGTATTGATGGTGTAATTGGGCCACGAGTTTAGGTTTAGTTTTGGGCTAATCGGGTTTGGGGTAGAGTAATGGGTCTGTTTTAGTATTTGGGTCATGTTTATTGGGCTGTAAATGGACTGGACATTTTGGTTTAAAACTGTTTTATTTTCTATTTTTGGTTTTTGTATGGGCCCGGGCAAATTGGGCCTATTACAACCAGCTTCCGAACCCATTTCTTGAACCGAAAATCATTATTTTAATAAAACTAACATTTTATTAAAATAACTAAGTTTTGAGGTAATCCAATCACACCTAATTAAAAAAGATTGGAGGCGCCTCTATTTTTGTTTTTTAAAATAAAAACTCGATTTCCAAAAAGGTTTCGACACTTATAAAACTCATTCTCTTTCTTAAGTGGTTTACATTTTTGCTTCAAGCTCTTAATCTTTGTGTTTAATTCAATGTTATCCACAACATCATAATTCACCTCTTTTGTTTGGTTGTCTCTGCCCACATTTTGCACACTGTCACTCATAAACATCTCAACATTATTGTTTCTACTGCCACTCTCAAACATCTCACCACTTCACACTTCATTATTTGCTTTCTAAGTCTCATATTCTCTTTTGAAAGTTTTTTTCACTATCACATAATTCACGTATTACTTCATTCTCCCTATTACAAAGCTTATCATCACACCACTTAAAAAATCTGCATCCACCACCCTAAATTTCACACAAAAAAAATCAACTTTTTATTGTATAAACTCTACAATTCCCTAATTTAGTCTAGCCGACACAATAATCAAAAAAATAAAATTTACCCATATACAATTTTTTATATGTAGAAAAGCTCAATTACTCTTTTACGCATATCATAATTCCATGAGAAATTCATCCGTCTTTGTACATACAAAATTGTAAGATGACACAATTTCTACATCCCCAATTCAGATTTACACAGCACTTCCAAGATACAAGAACAATCATTTTGTTAAAAATGGAAAACCTAACACAATTCATGGAGGCCAATGATTGAGCTTACATCCTCAACACCTATCCCAAAATGACCAAATGCAGTTCCAATGTAATACTTGTCAACTCCGTAATCTGGTAACACCATTCAAGAAAAATGAAATATCCACAACTGAGTTCATATACAGTGACTACTCTAATATTCACACATGGAAAGGAAATGTTTCATCAATATCCAATTAAAAAAAAAAAATCCCTAATTTCTTATGAACCCTAAAACAAATTGGCTAAATATGCTTACCCGAATACATTTCACGCATGAGAAAGAAATGTTTCATCAATATCCAATTTTAAAAATAAAAAATTAAAAAATTACACAATTTCTTATGAACCCTAAAACAAATTGGCTAAATATACAGTGACTACCCCAATACTAATTCTAATGCTATGATGAATTGTAGCACCAATTTAGTCCAACCGACACAATAATCAAAGAAATAAAAAAAATCCTCAATTTCTTATGAACCCTAAAATAGAACAGCTAAATATATGCTTATCCGAAAATATGAGCAACCATAATACCTACTGCTTAGGTTTAAATTGCTCCAGAATGTCTCTCTCGAAATTAACTTGTTACAAAAACAGGTGCTTTTCTCTTAATTATAAAAAACTCCCATCATGATGATGAAACCAGCTTCGAATAAGGCAACTTCTCCATTGATGGCTTCCAATCACTTTTTTCAAACAATATGTTCGATTCTTTTACAAACCCATTAAATTTCAAGCTTTAATTTCTAAAGAATTGCAATGGAGAGGGAGAGGATTTGAGATTTCGGGTTCTTCATTTAGGAGCTACTAATTTCTTTTATTTCTGCCTGTAATACCTCATACCCGAGTCCGACATCGAGACCGAATACAAGACATTATCATGCTTAATCTTACTTAACACTTCGAAACGGGCTATAAAATTTTGTTTAAGCTTATCACTTACTCAATCTCGGCCTACGAGGCCTTAAACATACTTCCGAGAGGTTTTGGAACTAATTTCGAAACTTTTACGAACTCAAGAAACTTTTCATCAAAACAGGGGTCACACGCCCGTGTTGGTCTAAGGACACGCCCGTGTGCCCCTAAGACATGCCCGTGTCTTCCACTCGTGGTCGACACTGACTAAATCACACGGCCTTGACATGCCCGTGGCACTGGGCCGTGTGCTAAACCTTGATATTCTGACTTATCCACATGGCTTGGGCACAGGACCATGTGCTAACCATGCCTCCTACACGGTCTAGACACACGCCCGTGTGTCTACCTATGTGGACAATTAGTAGGCTATCTCCCAAGGCTTTTTCCACTCTCATTTGCATACAATCATACATCATCACATAATTTCACATAACATCAATATATCTCTTGAATTATCTCCTTTAATCATAAAAGAAACAAAGTCTTCATTCCATGCACTAAGGAGAACTATTACCAATACAATTATAAACAACTTAAGCCATCATCTATAGCCATACACAACCAAATTATAAGTTCTCTTAGACTAACAAAATTTGGGTACATCAATTAGAACTTAATCAACTTTAAAAGTATCCCTATACATGCCATGACTCATAGGAACTTGAAACATCATACCAAGTATCTACTCGATAGTGTGAAAACATCTCCGGCAGCCTCCAAACCGAACTAGTTAAAATAACCTATAAAATATGGAAAAGGAAAGGAGTAAGCAATAATGCTTAGTAAGTTCATCTGCATATAACTGACAAATACTGATATTCATTGAATATACACAACTACAAAGTATTATAATGAGTTTTACTCATTAACTCATGGTTACTTACTCAATCATTATTGAAACTTACTCATTCTATCTCTTACCACATTCTAACGATGCCACAAGCCAATTGCTCGTGTTAATTAGCCTATATCCCTGCACTGATCGCCACATGATCATAAAAATGACACATCAAGCATTTTCAATAAGCCGCTCATAGTATTAACCTCTCGGTGGTTTCGCACTTAGCCCACCATCGATCTCAAATAGGATGGTAACGCACATAACCCACCAATTATTATACATTCATGGATAGTTATCCACATGTATTTTTCTATTTCTAATGTTCACTCGAGAACATCCTCACGCACTACTATTCTTACTTAACTTTCTACGATATTCGTTTGCATTCATACAATGCATCAATAAATCTATCTCATGCACTAAGGTACATTAATTATACATAACCCACTAGGGGTTCATTATATATTGAATTCATCTCAATTCAATTCTAACACACACTTGTGTTTCTCATGGTACCATCACATACTTTCTCTCTTTTGACATACTCATTGAATCACTCAAATTGTTAAATAACACTTTTGAGTACCATACACCTAATGTCATACTAACATCATATCCCAATAGGGTCTTACATGTATTAACATATAGATGCCATGTCCTCGACATGGTCTTGTACGAATTCTTATACCGAAGCCATATTCCAATATGGTCTTACACGGGACCTTAATTATCATCATATCATGCCATATGCATTAGCCATTATTCTTAGATTGAATTCTCTTAACATCTCATAGAAAGATATTTCATACCTTCATAAAGTAAATATAAACTCCTTACAATGTTGGAATATTAAATTAACTCATACGTAATTGCAACATTTGCACATGAACTTACCTCGATGTCGAAAGGGTCGAAAGGGACTTTTTGCCCACATTTCTCTTTTCACTCGTTCTAGGTCCAAAACTCATTTTCTTTGATCTAGAACAATGGAATTTACTCATTTAACCACTTATAAATCATAATACACCATAATCTACACTTAGGCAAAAATGACTAATTTGCCCTTATACTTTGGCAAAATTATGATTTTGCCCCTAGGCTCGTAAATGAATTTTTATCACATTTTCTTATTAAACAATCCTAGCTGAACATTTAATCCTCTTACAATTATTCACAATTCCAACTATTTCATGCCATAAACAAAGTACAACTTTTGCATTTTAGCCCCAATTAGGTGTTTTCACAACAACACCTTTCACAAAATTTGTTTATCAACATCCTATCATTTATTTTCTTCCATAAAAAATCATTAAAAAACACAAACTCTCTCATGGAAAGTCCCTAGAATTTTAACCATTTTGCAAATTAGTCCCCTCATTAGCTAGCTTAAGCTTTGGGGACTCCAAAAATACAATTTTTATCAAGAAAGATCATCAAAATCACTTACTTGTGTGGAGAAATGTTTGCTAAAATTTTTTAGCTCCATAACCCTAATTTCTCTTCAATTTTCGATGGATGAAGGTAGAGGAATAGTGAAAAGATGATAATATCTTTAATCATCATATTTTATTCAATTTTACCACCTAATTTCCACCAAATTTGACCAACATTTAATATCTTGTCCCCTATGGCCGGCCATCACTCTTCCAATGGTCTATTTGCACTTTAAGGACCTCCAATAATATTCTTTAGTCAATTGGCACCTCTAGCAAATAAAATAGAACTTTTACACTTTATGCGATTTAGTCCTTTTTCACAATTTAACTAGAAATCGCTAAAATTAAGGCACCAAAATTTTCACGCATCCTTAAAAAAACATGTTATAACACATAACATAACATGAAAATAATTTTCTCTAACCTCGAATTAGTGATTCCGAGATCATTGTTCCGACTAGCCCCTAAATCGGGCTGTTACACTGCCCGTGTATGTTAGTTAGGGGTTTTTAATATTTTTTTAAAAAATTTAATTATTTTTAAGTTTAAATTCATATGCTAATGTGACATTATTTTGTCTTATATACCACGTCAGCATCCACATATGTGTGGCGCCTAGGTGGAAAAAAAATTCCACATCAGCGTCGTTAGTCCCTTAACGACCACGTTAGTAAGACTGTTAAAAAATAACCAATTTGATCAAAAAAACAAAGGTTATGTATGAAAGTGCACCGAAAAAAACCTTAAGGGGCAAAGTGACTCAACACCCAAACATTAGGGGCTAATTTTGTCATTATGCCTTTTCTATATTACATTTTTACTTTTTTACCCTTTTAATAGTTTATATATATAAGAATAAAATAGTAATTTCATATAGTGGAGCAGAATGAGACAAGAGAAGTAATTAAAATAAACACTTCATACCAAAAAAAAACACCTCGCTTTATCCTGCATCCACTTTTTAAAAAAATCCACTCCATTTTGAACGGATTGAATCAAAATCCATCATGCAATTTGAATTTTGCCACTCTTAAATTCTATTTTTCTATATAAAAATATAAAAATATAAAAATATCCTTAAAATAACATAAAATATTTTGTAAAGTGTCATTATTCAGTGAAGTGCTTAGTATTCATTTGATTTTTTAGGGAAAAAAAAAAAGCTATGAAATTATTTTATTAAACAAGCACTACAACAAAATGGCCTATAGCGACACTTTTTTTGACATAAGACGACGCATAAAAAAGGTTGCCATAGGTTTCATGACGCTCGTCAAGACGCTTCCAAAATGGTCGATATAGGGGTTGGTATATGCATTGCGGCGCTTTTGAAAAAGCGTCATAATAAGTCAACATAAGTCGACGCTTATTGAAGGGTTGTGAAAAGTTTAGTCAATACCGACCTTTAAAAATGTTGGGAAAGGCCTAGTCAAGTCCAACCTTTGAAAAGGTTGCGATAGACCTTTTAAGACAACATTAAAAAGGTTGGGATAGTTCTTGTCTAAAGCAACTTTTAAAAGCGGTTGAGATAGAGTCGTATAAGGCAACCTTAAAAAGGTTGAGATAGACCTTGTCTAAGACAACCTATAAAAAAAGGTTGGGATAGACCTATCTAAGGCAACTTTAAATAGGTTGGGATAGACCATGTCTAAGGCAACCTTTAAAAAAGGGTTAGAATAAACCCGTTTAAGGCAACCATAAAAAGGTTGAGATAGACCATGTCTAAGGCAACCTTTAAAAAAAAATTGGGATAGACCCATTTAAAGTAACCTTAAAAAGGTTGGGATAAATTTTATAAACCTGTTTAAAGTAACCTTAAAAAAAAATTGGAATAGACACCTATAATGTAATTTTTTCTATTTTTTATTATTTCAATATTAATATATTTTATAAATATTTACAGAAATAATTATAGGAATTGTACCTTAAATACAACTAAAAATATAAAATTAAAATTAAAATTAAAATAAAGATTGAATATTCACTACATAAATCTATCCAACAATAAAAATACACTAACATTTAGCTGAAATTTATACCACTAACATTCAACTGAATATACAAAAGTAAACAAATAAAAAAAGTTTTTTATTCAAATTGATTCATATCTAATTTAATTATATGAATCAATTTTAATTCATATCTAATTCAACTGAATATACAAGCTGCTCGACATCCTTGAAGTGACTATACACTCGAGTTTCATAACATTTGGATGGTCGAGCCTCCGTAAGATAATGATTTCCCTAGCCATAAAACGAACACTATGCGGATCCATATTAACAAACCGGACCTTCTTCATGGCAACGGTTTTGCCTGTTTCTACATCACGGGCCTTATATACACTGCTATAAGTTCCTTGTCCAACCTACATATGTGGAGCTTACTATGTCATTATAGGCAAAAAAATTAAAATCATTTCAATATGCATCCATAGGCAGGGGCCCTAGCCCCCCAAAAATGAAAAAGAAAATGATTTTGTCCT
The DNA here is from genome assembly GCA_025506655.1 of Gossypium rotundifolium. Lineage (NCBI taxonomy): Eukaryota > Viridiplantae > Streptophyta > Magnoliopsida > Malvales > Malvaceae > Gossypium > Gossypium rotundifolium. The sequence continues at coordinate 54,447,323 of CP106723.1, forward strand.
GAAAATTTCGAAGATATATGTCAATACAATGGTGAAATTGCATTTTAGCTCTCATAAAACTATACAACTCAATCTCGACCCCCCGAAAAGATTTCCAACTTTCCCGTCCATGATAATTAACCAACAAGAATGCATAAATGACTAAAGATGCTCATTTGTAGGCGACAAAGACCAAAAATTTGTCGCCAATGTAACTTTTAACATTGCATCACCCTTTCAACATATTTATCAATTTTAAAGAGAATTGGCAATCCAATTATTCATGCTTGCTCCATATGAAAAAAAATATATGTAGTATTTTCAACTAGTATTCATGAACTTGAATATCATTGCACATGCAGATGAATGTACATGCAAGTCATAGGAAGCATGAACTAAAAGGTTCTCACATAGCCATGATGATCACATAGCAACTTCATATGTACTTCAAATTCCATGGTTCCATTTGATCATCATTAAATCATATATAACCATATGAATGTACATGCAAGTCATAGTAAGCATGGAGTGAAAAGTTCTCACATAACCATGATGGGCACATAGCAACTTCATATGTACTTCAAATTCCATGGTTACGTATATGAATGTACAAGCAAATCATATAACCATATGAACGTACATAGTAACTTCAAATGTACTTCAAGTTCCATGGTTCCATTTAATCCTCATTAAATCATATAACCATATGAATGTACATAACAACTTCATATGTTACTTCAAGTTCCATTGTTCAATTTGACTCATCATCGATCATATAATTAACTACATACATCATTGCTCAAGAGAGTAAAATGAAACTAATCATAAAGAGACATTGATATAGAAGCAAGATACCTTATCTAACTTCTCAAAAGATTCCACCCTCCTAGGCAACCATCCATCAATAGCTTCACCGCAAATCAAGCTAACCATGAAGGCCACCTAGAAACTAATCCCCTTCAATCACCAATTTCTTTTCACCTTTAGCAATTGAAACATCACCATTGCCATTGTTCTTTTCATTGTCTTTGTTGTTGTTGCTATCAATGTCCTTGTCATTGTTGTACTCTTCTTGGGCTTCTTTTGAAAAATGCAGCCCATAATCTTCTCAAAAATGTCGCTTTTTTTTTTTTTTTGAATAAGCTAACCAAAAGGATCATCACCATGAATGAATCCTCGATTCCCAGTCAACATTGTTTTCATTATCTTCTCAACCATAGGAAAAAAAACAATTAAAATCTAAAAAAGAGATGGAATCAACAATATTATCTTGCAAATTAATTATGGAAAAAAAACTAAAATTCAAATGGTTGAGAGAAATGGATGAAAACCCGAGAGAAAAAAAATCCCGTGAAAGAAAAGAAAAATCTTTATCAAATGATAAAATTCAAAGGAAAAGATAAAGGAAAAATGGGTGAGAAACAAAATGCAATTAGTTTTGTGAGATAAGCTCCTCAAATTGCGACAAACCAAGATGTTTTAGGATATGTGACAAAGCAGACACCGTGATGTACGCTCTTTTAGGTTCATCTTGAAAAACTTTTTCCACACCTCTCAATTTTGATCCAAGTAATGTCTCAGAGACAAATTTATTTAAATTGGATTGTTGAATTAAATCGGTTAGATAAAAAATAGTAAGTAGACCGATTGTGAACCGATATGAATCAATTTAATCAAGTTAAAAGTCAAAACTAAATACATATTGTTTGTTATTATTCAAATTCATTAACACAGTACAAAAGCAAGAAACCACACGTTAATTAAACTCGAAAAATAGTATAAGAGACATAACAAAATGTATTTAAACAAGATTAATAAAAACTAAATCGGACTTGAAAGTTCTTTTTACCGTCTAAGCAAACAATGTTCGAAATGAACACGGCGTAATCGAACAGAGGCTCAAGATCATCCGTAGTGGAATCGGCTGCAAAAACAAATCTTTTTTCCATGAAAACAAACAAATAATAAGAAAAGGGTTTCAAATACAGTGGCGTGCAAGGACGCCGCCGCTATTTCATGACCGACGCCGTCCGCCACCACTAAAAATCTCAATAGCGAAAATAACGGTCCGCCATTCTCCTTCCAACAAAGTAAACAGAGACAAGAAAAGTAGTAGGATCGAAACATAGCGGCAGTGATGCGAGACGAAGATAACTCAAAACCCGATGAGTGGAGAAGAATGAAATGAGGGAGATAAGTTTAGGGTTTAAGGTTACCGATTTACGATTTAATTTCATGGTCATCGAAACTTGAAGGCGAGAGAGGACTGCCTTGGGTCGAACAATCAAATTTCAATTTACGAAGGCAATTAAGAGAGGATTGAGAATTTCAAATTTTAAAGGAAAAGAGGGTAAGAGAGGATTGAGAATTTCAAATTTTAAAGGAAATTTAGTACAAGTTAAATTTATTTATATAATTTAGATCTTAATTATTATTAAAATAATTATTACTTATTAATTTGTAATTTTATATTCAATTTGAGCTTTTTATTCTAGGTATTTATATTTTTATTGGATTAGTTTTGTGCTTATTATATATATATATATTTTCTTTCAATACATCATTTAAATGTATATACATTATATAAAGATATATATTTTATAATGAGGTTTTGTTGCAAATATAAAAATTTTTATTAATTGAGATAGTTATTATTATACCAAATCTACATGCTTTAATATGGAATTTTTTTTTTTTAAACAGCCTTAAACGATTATATTAATAAGTACCTAGTAAATTCATATAGAATTAATTCTATCTACCAACAACAAGTTATGCATAGAATTAGGGGTTTTTCAAAGGAGATCAATCTCATGACTTAAAAGGATGATCACTCCGCGCCCCCCTTGGATCCGTAGTAGGGATAAGTAGTTGGTATGGATCTTTCATATTCATTGTGTCTACATGGCCTGATTGGAATCCGCAAAATTCAAAGTTTTGATAGTTTATTTGTAAAATAAAAATTTTCATGAGATGTGATAAACCTCAAAAGCAATTACGAAAAACAATATTAGTTACATAAATCACTATCATTCACTCTCCTATACTGATTTTTGAGAACTATTTCTATTGCAAGTTTCTACCAGATAACTAATAAGAGAAGTCTTAAAGGAGAAATTGTATCCAAAATCATGAGAAACAAAATACGATACCTGTTTTGAAAGGGATAAACTTGTATACCCAAGCTTTTGGTACTCAAAACCCTAAACCCATAAACCCCAGACACATAAACACAGAACCTTAAACCCTAAACCCATAAACCCCAAACACATAAATACAGAACCTTAAACCCTAAAATCATAAACCCTAAATCCATAAACACAAAACCCTAAAAGCTTAAACCCCAAACATTAGATTTTATTTAAGCGTTGCCTTAGGCATGTGGCTAAAGCCTGAAATCCTAAACTTTAACTATCGTATTTTCTTTTCAATTCTTCTTAAGCCTAATAATTTTGTAAAAAGAAAACATTGCAATTTCACTCTTAAATAAACTAAAAAACGTTTTCCTAAAATAAAATATTCAATGGAATGAAGTGTTTTTTTAATAAATGAAATGAAGCTTTTAATGTCTGATTTAATGTCCATCAATTCAAATTTTACTAACACTTAAACAACTTATTTGATGTGGATATTAATATGGTAAAATTACATGATAAAATTGTGTTGATTTAGTTAAACACAATACGTAAAAAATAATTTTGGTAAAAAGAACTTATCTAACTAATAAGTTTTTCAGAATTAGATTAGTGATCAAATTGATTAGGTCATTAGATTAATCGATTTAAATAATTTAATTAAATATATCATTAAAAATTAAAAATTGATTTAATAGTTAGTTTAATCAATTTTTAGCTCAATTCAACCGATCTGTATCGGTTCTTGACTCAACCGATTCAAAGCCTTTCTTTGGACTGATAATCGATTCTCAATTCAACAAATCTAATTGGTCGGTTTGGTTCAAATAACATTAGTAAATAGTTGTCATAACTAATTTTCAATTCTGATTAAAAATCAGCTTGAAGATATCTTAAAGAATATGTGAATTTTAGGTGTAAGAAAAATAAAATGTTTTATTTTAAAATATGGAGTCGCCACCGATCTTTTTGGCTAGGTGTGATCAGACACCTATAAAATCACCTTTAAAAAGGAAAATTTTAAAAGTTAGTTTAAAACATAATTTTGGGTCTATGTTAAAATTCAAAGAAAAATGTTTAAATTCGGAATTCGATTACGCACGAAGAATATTTTACCACCACCATGACGTCCAAAATCGATACTTTGTTAAATATGTGCTATCAAAAAATTAAAATTACAATATCAATATTTATTTGATCTTATTTATAAATAAATAAGTAGATTTATTAAATGAGTAAACCGATGTCTTTATAGCAAAACTTGATGTAAATAAAGTGAATTGCTAAAATACAATAAGAATATCCTTTCATTAAACGTCTCTTGTATTTTGGGACGAAAAATTTTGGGTTTTTTTACCTAAATAATTAAAAAAATTAAATACTGAAATAGGTTATTAATTGGATTATATACAAAAATGGTATATTTTTTTGGTCGTGCCTATCTGACAAGCGCAATCACTTTTTTATATTAAAATATTTTTTTTACTTTAAATAAAATATTTTATTTTATTTTATTAAATATATATATGTATATATATATATATGGGTCAAAATACGGGTTAAAATACCCAAAACAGGTCGCACCTATCAGATAGGTGCAACTGGTCGCGCCTGACAGGTAGGCACCACTGCTTCCCCTACGCCAGCCCCCCTGTGCCCTTTGCCGCACAACCCCCCTGCTGCACAGATACACTGCTTGGTAGTGTGTAGTCCCTTCACGAGGGAAAAAAAAATTATAAATGGGGGACCTTATAAGCATCGTCCCCCAAGATCAAGCACCCACCGGAAGAGAGAAAGAAAGGAGAGAAAGGAGAAGAAAAAAAAAAGAAGAAGAAAGGAAAAAAGAGGTAATGTATTATTTTAGTAAATAATTTTATTTATAATTTAAAGAGTTTATAAGATGTTGTGAATTTTTGTGTTATTAATTATTGTTTAGAAATTGTTTATGTTTAGTGTTTATGGTTTTGGGTTAATATTTTGTATGAATGTACTTTTTTTATAATTATTTTAAAATTAATTTGTTAGTAATTTAGGATTGCGTTATAAATTGTTGTGTTTGTAATTATTTTAGAATTAATTTATTAGTAATTTAGGATTATGTTATAAATTTTGTGTTTAGCTTAGTATTTGGTGAATTTTAGTAATGTAAAATTGTTTTGTTAAATATTTTGTTAGTAATTTATTATAAATTTTTGTGTTTTGTGAGTTTTAGTAATGTAAAATTATTTTGCTAAATATTTTGTTAGTAATTTATTATAAATTGTTGTTGTGTTTTGTGAGTTTTAGTAATGTAAATTTAAAAAAATAATTTTATAGTTATTTTGTTAGTAGTTTATGATTAGGTTATAAATTGTTAGTGTTTTGTTATAGTTTTTATTTTGTTAATAATTTATGGGATTAGGTTATAAATTGTTAGCATTTAGTATAGGGTTTTGTGATTTTTAGTAATGTAATTTTATAGAAAAAATAATTTTATAGTTATTTTGTTAGTAATTTATGAGTAGGTTATATAAATTGTTAGTGTTTAGTTATGTGTTTTGTGATTTTTTTTTAGTAATGTATTTTAAAAATAATAATTTTATAGTTATTTTGTTAGTAATTTATGATTAGGTTATATAAATTGTTAGTATTTAGTTTAGTGTTTTGTGATTTTTTCATGTAATTTTTATATAATGTAATTTTATTTGATTTTTATTTATTTGACAATTTTATTGATTTATTAAAATGTTGATTAAATTTGTTGTTATATAATTTTATAGGTTGTTTGAAAGAAACTAATCGTTTCTATTTCTATTTTTATTTTTTTAATTAGTATGTTTTTATGTTTAGATAGTTTATATTTATTTTAATTATATTATAATTGTAAAGTAACATCAATTTTTTATTGTAGGTAAATTATGAGAAATTATGAGATATTTATCGTGTTTTGTTTCTAAAATTTGAAATAATTTATTGTATTTTTGAAACAATTTAAATGAATTCATTTATTTAATTGCGATTTACAACAAATGAGTTCTTTGATTAATAATAATAATCACATATCAAGTACTATTAATGAGATGGTAATGAAATTTTTATTTGATACTGATGTTATTTGCGAAATTAAATTATATTATATTAACTATTTTGCTAATTTAATAATGTTAGGGCCCGTACCGCATATTGAGGAGCCGTGTTCATAGTGTAGGGTTTCTACCAAATGAACGCCTAATGTCATACTTGGAGTTAGCCGGGTTCGAATTAGTGGCATTGATCAACACTTTTGAACTACGATACGACTTGATTTCTACTTTAGTCAAGTGATGGCGTCCGGAGACCCACACATTTCATTTGCCGTGCAGCGAGTGCACCATCACTCTAGAGGATGTTGCACTACAACTCCGGCTCCCCATCGACAGGAATGCGGTCACTTGCGTAAGTTTGATCTCTAGGCTAGTTGCCCTTTGTTATGACTTACTTGGACGCTCGCCAAGTGAGGGGAAATTTGCCAGTTTGAAGTTTTCATGGCTAAAAGCCAATTTTGAGTATTTTTCGAGTACTGCCAATGAATGGGAGGTGATGTAGGCCGTTCGAGCTTACATTATGCACCTTATAAGGGGTGTACTTATGTCGGATGCAAACGGCAGTGCGGTCCACTTGATGTACTTACCGCTATTATCCAATTTGCATAACACTCGTTCATAAAGTTCACGAACTTTGTTGGACGACATATCCTTCTCCGATGGACATAGGCGGATGCCTCATAGTGCTGCAGTCGTAGGCACTTTACTAGATGCCATTCTTGGCATCCATTAGTCACCAATCATATGTATTTTCACTTGTTAACAGATGATGAATTTTTACTCGTTATAACAATTAGTTGACTTTTTTTCGGATTATATTATTCTAACAATTTGTTTTCGTAGATGGAGCACTAATTCGGGTATCGGGAGGTTATACACGGTCCTGATATACCGTCTGATGATCGAGAATCATGCTGGAGAGGGGGTAAGTTTTTCCAATATCAACTTTATTTTATTATTTTATCTCACTCGACCCGCGTTAATATAACAATGTTATTAATTGTACAGTTCATTTGGGTGTTGTATTCTATTCCAAAAATTATGCCGTTTATTCCTTCGTCTACCCACTTTCACTCAAACCTATGGTGCATTAGCACACCCGTTATCAATTTTCAGACAGTGGATTGGTATCATGGCGATCAAGTACTCCGTAGTTCAATTGTATACAGTATATCCCGACACTGCCAGTACGATTGGGGGAGATCCATGGGATTAACAGGAAGGGGGAAGCATGGAAATGATCGGGGAGAAGTGCATGAAGAATATATTACGATGTGGAACAACCAATTGGATAGGGTACCTCAGATGGATCATGCTTTGGATCTACAACCCTCGTTAGAGTACATACAGTGGTATAGCAAGATAGGGAAATCATTTTTGTTTGGTAGGCAGTCGATGGTAGTCCCCCCGCATACGACACGAATTGGGAAACTCCTTCCAGATCCGCATCATGCACCAGAGTCGAGGCAGAGCCAGAACTATACTCTGGGGATAGTTCTTATCATCCAGATTTGGGTGGCGATGACTATTTCCCAAGCTTGTCAGGCCATGGATATCATTTAGAGTTTTATATCTTCAGCCCACTACCACCTTAGTACTCTAGTCATCCCAGCTCGTATCCACCTCAGTACTCCGCTCATTCCAGCCCGTATCCACCACTGTACTCTACTCCTCCCGGTCCATATCCACCGTCATATTCCACTCCTCCTAGCTCAAGTTTATCGATGGCGTTTGAGACATATGATTTTTTGTAAATGTTTCGTACATCCCCACATACGGATGAAGAGAACGTTGATTGCCGCAATCATTCGCAATGTGAACGTGGAGCTCCACAAAAATATACCCCTAGAACCACACCATCAAACCATCAATTTTAGAGGGTTTTGTAATATAAATAACTTCATATTTATGTAATGAATTTTTTGCCATTTTATTTATCAATTTTATGGTTTTTTTTTTTTTGCAATTTAAATAGTCAACTTTGTATTTATGTAATGACTTTTTTGCCATTTTATTTATCAATTTTATGGGTTTTTTTTGCAATTTAAATAGTAAACTTTGTATTTATGTAATGACCTTTTCGCTATTTTATCAATTTATCTTGTTTGCAATTTAAATAAATAAACTTTAGACTAACTTTGTAAGTCAAATTAGATTAACTGCAACAAATTGTAGATGAATTTTAGATTCAATTCTCTCAACATGTAATGAACAACATCTCAATTTCTACCTGATCGTGATGATTGTCCAATATGGCAGTTCGGAGCAGGTATTTACTTCGATTATGACAAGCTAATCTGCATACGCCACACAGCTTACTATCGGATTTCTCCCTAATGTTCATTTCGTTATGGATTCTAGATGATTGCGGACGACCTTTCGGGTTCCTACGCAACCCTTTGTCTGGGACAAGCTCAAAGGTTGTCGAAGGAACCTCCCATGTAGATAGGTCAGGAAGCACAGGGAACTCGTTCTCCTATACACGCAACGTGCACTCAAGGGTGTACACTTCATCGATAAATTGTTCTACATTGAGCGAGACTTTAGCACAAGCTACCACGACATGTGCACATGGATAATGAAGTGTCTAGAACCTCTTGCAATCGCACCGTCTATTTTAGAGATCAACTCCGTATGACCTAGGTGGTTAACCGGGTCAACAACTGATGGTCTCTGTAACTCAAAATGTTTTATTATGTCGTGGATATACTTCTACATTCATCGACCTTGCCATCCGACGGTTTGCAACCATTGCATCCTTGACATCTTCGACAAACACATGTCTCGCCTCTATCTGGTTGACTTGTTGCTGGCCCATTCTTGGCATCAAGGTAGCCAACTTGTAGAATGTAACCGAGAAGACAGATGAAATCGAAAGATGTCATGTTTTCAATAACACAATGTTGATCCCCTCCACCAAGTTTGTGGTCATTTGACCATAACGAAAGCCCTCTTCAAAACTTTGAGCCCATTGCCACAACTCCATGGTACCCAACCATAGTCGGAAAGATATGTTCGTCTGACCTTCCATGTCACTCTAAAGTCGATTCATCCTTTGCTGGAAAATGTGTGGCTCTAGCTCGTGCGCTGTGTATGTATTAAGAAAATATAAGTTACAGTCTCGCCTTAAAACATTAGGTTATATAATGAAAGAATCTGACAGTCTGCATTCTTATAATCTCGGTGGAAGTTAGCCGCGATGTGCCGGATGCAGTAAACAGATCTCCATGGCACTAGGGGTGAGAAAAATCCGACTTGATTCGAAAAATTCGATAAAAATTCAAATTTTGAATTAAATAGTTTGAGTTATTCAAGTTATTTGGATCGACTCGAAAAAAATTCAAATATTTCGGTTTAACTCGAATATGAATTACACAATTCAAGTTATCGAAAAATCCAAATAAGAAATGACAAAACTACGTCGTTTTGATAAATTTTAATTTTTAAATTAAAATTTTTTTATCAGCCTTACAGTTAAAGGCTTACAGCTTCTTTTCTTCCTGTCGTTCCAAATTCCCATCCCCCTATTTTTCCTTTCTTCTTTACTCAATGATTTTAATTCCTTTCCCACAACTGATGACCCCCTTATAATTGTTTACTTTTTTCTGATTTCTTGTTTTGTCCCACGAGGTCACGACCACGGTTCCATAGGCCACAACCACCATCAGTTGTTTAAGGTGAGACTGTATTTTTTTTTTTTGGCTTTGTACGTGTGAGTGAGTGTTTTTAGTTTTTACCTTTACATTCTAATAACAATTGCTGTGCTCTTTTTGAATCTTCTTCTTGCTCCTTACTGCAAGAAAAATTGAAATTCCACCTTTGAATTTAATTATCAATGTTAGAAGGAATCCCAATTGAGTTAACTCATCACAGTTTAAGGGTCTGTTTATCAATGCTCTTTTTGATTCTAATTTGAAAATCGCCTTGCCTACCTGCCTTATATGATTTAAGGGTCTGTTTTTACTAATCAAAGTTTACAGGTTTCTGTTATTCTTTCTCATTATTCCAGTTTAATTAAATTAACCATTATTAGTAGGTTTAGTTTCATTTAAGTCATGCATATATGTATACCATTATTAGCAGGTTTAGCTTCATTTAACTCAAGCATATATATATATATGCATACATATCTGCATACATATTTAGCTTTATTTAAGTCATGTGCATATATACATATTGATGCATGTCTATTCCGTTTATTTTCATTTAAGTTATGCATATATATTATATATATTATAAAACCAATTCAAATTAAATGAATCAACTCTTTCAATAAATTAATTTTAAAAAAGCAAAAGAAACAGATATAATACTTTAATTCAACATTTCAAATGAAGATCAGGCCATGGATGGAGTTGTTGTATTCACATTTATTAAAGTTGAAAATGAACGTGGCTTATTGCATTATTTGTAACACCCCTTACCAGTGTCCGACGTCGGGACAGGATACGAGGCATTACCGGACTTAACTTGCTTAAACATACATTATCGGGCTATAAAATTTCTTTTCAAACTTAAAACTTTTCATTCATATTCATAACATCCTTATTATGGGCCTACGAGGCCTTAAACATACATCTGGAAGGTTTCGGGATTAAACTGGAAACTTTTGTTCACTTAGAAAAATTTTGTCTAAACAGGGGCCACACGCCCGTGTGAGCAGGCCGTGTGGTCACACACGCCCATGTTCCTAACCCGTGTAGAATTTATTTTTCATTTCAAACCTATAGGGGTTTTCACATGGCCGGACACACGCCCGTGTCAATGGCCTGTGTCCTTCACATGGCCTAGACACGCCTATGTCCTTCCCTGTGTGTAAAAACCTTAGCATTCTGTTTATGACGTTAGCAACTTCTCAATGGACACACGGCCTAGGGACACGTCGTGTGACGAATTGAATTCTCGTAAATTTGGTGTAGCGGGCATACGGCCTATCAACACACCCATGAGGGTTGACCATGTGTCACACACGGCCTAGACACACATCCGTATATCTACCTGTGTGGACAAATAGAAGGCTATTTTCCAAGCTAATTGCCACCCTAAAATATAAACACACTTATACCAACTCATTCAATATATGATATGGCAATAATACACTATAAAGAACCACTAATCATCATTTATACATTTCACATTTTACTTCACCATTTGCATAAACTTTCACTTCATAAAACTTATCATCATTAAAATATGAAACTTGACAAGTATTGACCAATTCCCTATGGCCATATACAAAATGAGGGGATAACATTTGTAGCCAACACTTTGGATCTCAAATATGACATAATACAAAAAGACCAAGTTCCTATACATGCCATACCCAAAATAAATCAACTTTACTATACCAAAAGAATGATTGATAGTGTGATCCGAGCTCCGACGTTCTACGATCCCCGAGCTAGCTTGACGATACTACAAGGAATAGGGAAAAGAGAAGGGTAAGCATATGGCTTAGTAAGTTTGCATGAATTAGTATAGCAACATAAGTGTTCATGGTAAAATCCATTCATCTCATATAACAATAGCAACACAAGTTCTCAAGTGCAATAGGCATACTTACTCATACTTACTCTTACCATCACACATCATATAATGGTTTCATAACTTGTAATTTTACTCATGGTACATGTATCACTTAATCACATAATTTAGCACTTATGCTAAATTGGACATAAACTTAAATCATCATCATCCTTAACATAAATGGAACTCATTATCATCCTTGTATAATTTAACTCTTTAGCATCTTTGCATACTTAGCTCTTTTGCCCGTTGAACTACTCAAAATATCAGAGGATACTCAATCTCATCATACATGTATCATGATTCCAATGCCATATCCCAGATATGATTTTACATGGGATCACCTCTTGATGCCGATGCCATATCCCAGATATGGTCTTACACAGGATCTCTTAGCTCAATGTCAATGTCATGTCCCAGACATGGTCTTGCACGAGATCTTCCTTTGGAGTCGAAGCCATGTCCGAGACATGGTCTTACACGGGACCTTCCTTGTTCGATGTCGATGCCATGTCCCAGACATGGTCTTATATGGGATCTACATTCAGTGCTGATGCCATAGCCCGACATGGTCTTACATGGGACCGCCCTTACCTCATGTCGTGACAAAGGTATCCTCGTCATTCCGAAATTTCAACCGGGACTTTAGCATATTCTCATTCATTTTCTCATCGAGACATTATTCATAAATTTCATGGAAATAATATGCACTTCTTAAAAATAATAAGTAATATTAAATACAATAGCATATGTAGCCTTAATTTCACACAAACTTACCTCGTAAAATGCGGATAGGTATTCGATTTAGTCTAACAATTTGTCCTTGCCTCGGTTTCAGTCCAGGCTTCGTATTTCTTGATCTATAATCAAAATTTCACTTGTTTAATACTCACATTGACTAAATTGACTCATGAATCATACTTTGGAAAAATTACAATTTTTCCCCTAAACTTTCACATATTTACACTTTTGCCCCTAGGCTCGTAAAATGATTTTCATTCAACTTTCTTGTATTTCAAGCCTAGCCGAATCATTATCTTAACTACAACAGCCTTCAATTTCTACTATTTCACTCATGTATGACCACTTTTATAACTTTTACAATTTGGTCCTTTTATGCATTTTTCATGAAAATCACTTAGAAAAAGATGTTTATCATACATCAAACTTTCATATTCTTCCATAAAACATCAAATTACATACATGTCATACATGGGTAAGTTTTTGAACATAAACCCTAGCTCAAAATATAGATAGAAATAGCTAAACAGAGCTACGAGGGTTTCAAACATACGTAGAACATTAAAAACAGAATACGATGCACTTACTATCAAGCTTGGAAGTTGAAGAAATCCTAGCTATGGTGCTCTTGTGATTTTCGGCCAAGCTTGGAGAAGGTGGACACCATTTTTGACTTATTTTCCCTTTTTAATTCATTAATTAACCAAATGACCAATTTGCCCTTAAGGCCCATTTCTTGAGATTTGTCCTTCCCATGTCTATTTTTATCTATCTTAAGATATAATGGTTTATTGCTAAATAAGGACCTCTAGTAATTTTTATAATTCTATTTCATACTTAAATCTTCTAGAATCTCATATTTTCTAATATTTGCAATTTAGTCCTAATGGAGAAATTAATCACTAATAAATAAAATTTCCTCATGAAATTTTTACACAATCATGCAAACACATCATGAGTCTCATAAAAAATCATAAAACACATATTTCTACTTCGGATTTATGGTCTCACACCACTATTTTGACTAGGCCCTAAATCGGGCTATTACAATTCTTCCCTTTAGGGATTTTCATCTCCGAAAATCTTACTAGCAAAAAGGTTTAGGTACTAGTTCCTCATAGCCTCCTCGGGCTCCCATGTAGCCTTTTCTACCCCATGTCTTTGCCATAATACTTTCACAAGAGTTATACTTTTATTTCATAACTGTTTGACTTCTCATGCTAAAATCTTTATCGGTTCTTCACCATATGTCATGTCGGGTTGAATTTCAACCTCTGTAGGTGTAATCACATGCGAAGAATCTAATCGGTAACGACGTAACATAGACACATGAAACACCTTATGAATCTTTTCCAATTCAGACGACAAAGCCAATCAATAGGCTATCGGCCTTTTCCTCTCGATGATCTCATATGGTTTGATATAACGTGGACTCGATTTAGCGTTCGACTCTTATGCCCATACAAAGCCTCATAAGGCGCCATTTTCAAACTCGACTAAAAAATGTTATTGTAAGCAAACTCCACCAACGGTAGGTACTTTTCCCAGCTACCTTGAAACTCAAGAACGCAACACCAGAGCATATCCTTAAGTATCTATATTAATCTCTCCACTGTCCTTGATTTAGGGGTGAAAAGTCATACTAAAACTCAACCTTTTGCTCAAAGCATCTTGCAACTTTTTCCAAAATCGGGATATGAATCTCAGATCTCTATCTGATATAATCGATAAAGGCACTTTATGTACTCTTACAATCTTGGAAACATGCAAGTCTGCTAACTTATCAAGCGAACAATCTACACGCACAGGTATAAAATGGGCCGACTTTCTTAAGTCTATCCACCACAACCCATACGGTATCTTTCTTGCTCGGTGTCAACAGTAAACCCGTTACAAAGTCCATAGTAACTCGGTTCTATTTCCACTCGGGAACCATAATAGGTTGAAGCAGACCCGAAGGTGCTTGGTGTTCGGCCTTTACTTGCTGACAAATCAAGCATCTTGATACAAACTCAGAAATATCTTTCTTCTTATTTGGCCACCAATACCATTTCTTCAAATCATTATACATCTTCATGCTGCCCGGATGTACTGATAAACATCCATTATGTTCCTCGTGTAAAATCTTTTGAATAAGCTTATCATTCCTAGGTACACAAACTCTGTCTTTGAACGTCAAACATCCATCAGAATTTATCCGAAAGTCAGATTTAACACCAGACTCACTCTGAACTCTTTTGGCTTGCAAGTCACTGTCCTCTTTCTGAGCCTCATAAATCTCTTGAAGGAACATCGGTCTAGCTCTCAACTCAGCTAGAATGGAACCATCATTTGACAAAGTCACTCGTGTATTCATAGCCTTCAATGTCAATCACTAACTCATAATCCTTTATCAACTCTAGCCACCTTCGTTGCCTCAAATTCAATTCCTTTTGAGTTATCAAGTACTTTAGACTCTTATGATCGGTGAATATCCAACATTTCTCACCATACAAATGATGTCTCCATATCTTTAATGCACACACAATGGCAATTAGCTCTAAATCATGCGTCGGGTAATTCTTCTCATGTGGCTTTAACTGTCTAGAGGCATATGCTATCACCTTGCCTTCTTGCATAAGCACATAGCTCAAACCATGCAAGGATGCATCGCTATAGATTATAAATTCTTTTTTCCGCTCAGGTTGTACTAGAATTGGAGCCTCTGTCAACAATGTCTTTAGTTTCTCAAAACTCTACTGGCACTTTTCTGTCCACTCAAACTTTACATCTTTTTGTAACAACCTCGTCATCGAAGTAGCTATCATAGAAAATCCCTTGACAAATTGTCGGTAATAGCCAGCTAGGACCAGAAAGCTTCTAACCTCAGCTACATTCTTGACGGTTTCCAATCAACAATAACCAAAATTTTACTTGGGTCGACTCAGATTCCATCTCTCGAGACAATGTGTCTCAAAAATCCAACTTCTTTGAGCCCAAACTCACTTTTACTAAACTTTGCATACAACTAATTTTTTAGCAAAATATGTAAAACCGTCCTTAAGTGTTGGCATGCTCGTTCTTATCACGAGAATAAATCAGTATATCATCAATAAAAACCATAAAAAAATTTATCCAAGTATGGTCGAAATATACAGTTCATTAAATCCATAAACACCGCAGGGGCATTCGTTAAGCCAAGAGGCATAACTAAAAATTTGTAGTGCCCATACCTTGTTCGAAATGCAGTCTTCAACACATCTGAGTCTTTTACTCTCAATTGGTAGTATCCTGACCTCAAGACTATCTTGGAAAATACAGTGGCTCCTTTCAATTGGTCGAACAGATCACCAATCCTTGGCAATGGATACTTGTTCTTCATGGTCACCTTATTAAGTGGCCGATAATCTATAGAGAATAACTCGATCTTGCAAAACCTTTGTCCATTAACTCTTGCAATTGTGCCTTCAATTCCTTCAACTCAGTTGGAGCCATTCTGTATGGAGCAATCCATATCAGTGTCGTACCAAGAGCTAACTCGATACCAAATTCAACCTCTCTAACTGCAGGCAACCTTGGTAATTCTTCGGGGAAAACATCTGGATATTCACATACTATCGGTACTGATTCAATTCTTAACTTGGTTTCTTTGGCATTCATCACAAAAGCAATATATGCTTCATACCACTTTCTTACGTATGTCTGAGCAGACATGTGAGAGATCACTACAGGCGATCTGTCTTGTTCATCTAATTCAACACGAAGAGTGTCCCCATTTTTACATCTCAATTCAATGTATTTCTTTCCACAATTTACTGTCACATCATGAGTGGTTAACCAGTCCATACCAAGAATTATATCGAATTCATCAAATGGCAATAGCATAAGACTTACCTTAAAACAATGACCTCTAATCATCAATGGGCAATCTTTTCACACCTTATCGACTAATACACACTTTCCTAAGGGGTTAGACACTTTAATCACAAACTCCGTAGACTTAACAGGCACGCTTATACTAGATACTTATTTCATGCAATTGTATGAATGGGCAGACCCCGGATCAATTAAAGTAACAACATTAGTATCATGAAGAGAAAATGTACCCGTAATTACATTAGCAGATGACGCCTCTTCGCGAGCGCGAATGGCATAAGTCCTTGTAGGCGCTCTAACCTCAAATCTTGCAGCCTGCACTCTGGGAGTATTCTTACTACTCATCCCACTACCCGGGTTTCTCTGTTGTCTCCCTCTAGTAGTGCTTCCCGCTCTTGCACTCTAAATTTTCTCTTTTTCAATCATCTCAGGGCATTCTCTAATAAAATGATCTTAGGAACCATATTTGAAACAAGCCCTCTCATGTGCTCGGCACTCACCGGGATGATGTCTACCAAACTGTGGGCATTTCGGTCCATTAGGTCGAGTATTCCCAACACTAGCAATTAAGGTAGTTTGAGCCTTATTTCTCGAGTATTGTTTACTCTTACTTCTATTTGAAAACCCAGCTGAAGTAGTTGATCGGGAAGGGAAGTCTCTCCATTTCTTAGATGAGGACTAAAATGACTTGTTCATTTGTCTCTTTCTTGAGTCATGAGACTCCATCTTAGCTTTTCTTTTCTCTTTTACCAATTTCTCGGCTTTACAAGCCCGATCTATGAGCACAGCAAATTTCTTCAACTCGAGGACACCAATAAATAATATGATATCTTCATTTAATCCATCCTCGAACCTCTTACACATGATGGCTTCAGAGGACACGCACTTACGAGTGTACTTGCTGAGTCTTACAAATTCACGCTCATATTCAGTTATTGTCATTTTACCTTGTTTTAGTTCAAGGAATTCTTTCCTTTTCTGGTCGATGAATCTTTGACTGATATACTTTTTTGAAATTTTTATTGGAAAAACTCCCATGTTATCCTTTCCCTTGGTACAACCGACACAAGGTATTCCACCACTGATAAGCTGAATCCCTCAAGAGAGAAACTACACATTTCATACACTCATCAGGTGTGCAAGATAATTCATCAAATACCCTGATGGTATTTTGAAGCCAGAACTCTACTCTTTCCTGATCATCATCTTTACTGGCCCAGAATTTCTTGGCTCCTTACTTTCGGATTCTATCAACCGGATGCTTTTCTCTTCTTACTATTTCTACCACTTGGGGAGCTATAGGGGTAGGTTGAGGAATAGGCAGGGGTGGAGGGGGTTTTGCATTTGGGTTCGCACGAACGAACTCCATATACCATGCATTCATCATGTGAAGAAAGGCTTCCCTAGCCTCTTCTCCTCTCTGACTCATGGTCGTAGGTCTATTTTCATTTTCATTCAGCACCGTCCCCTCAGCGAGAGCCAACGCATTACTTTCTACATTCGCCACAGCTCTATTGGGATCCATTTACTATATGAAAACACAATTTAAATCGTCAGGAGTCGTCACACTATCATTATATAAATACTCATAAGTATGGCATGTATAGCTAGACTCACGCATACGTTATGTTAGTCTGAGAATCAACTAAACCGTAGCTCTGATACCACTAAATGTAACACCTCTTACCCTTGTCCGACCCCAGGATAGGATACGAGGCATTACCAGAATTAACTTGCTTAAACATACATTATCAGGCTATAAAATTTATTTTCAAACTTAAAACTTTTCATTCATATTCATAACATCCTTATTATGGGCCTACGAGGCCTTAAACATACATCTGGAAGGTTTCGGGATTAAACCAAAACTTTTGTTCACTTAGAAAAATTTTGTCTAAACAGGGGCCACTATGAAATGGAACACGCCCGTGTGGGCAGGATGTGTGGTCAAACACGCCCATGTTCCTACCCCGTGTAGAATTTATTTTTCATTTCGAACCTACAGGGGTTTTCGCACGGCTTGACACACGCCGTGTCAATGGCCCGTGTCCCTCACACGACCTAGACATGCCCGTGTCCTTCCCTGTGTGTAAAAACCTTAGCATTCTATTTATGACGTCAGCAATTTCTCAAGGGGCACACGGACTAGGCACATTCCCGTGTGCTGGCCCGTGTGACGAATCGAATTCTCGTAAATTTGGTATAAGGGAGACACGGCCTATCAACACACCTATGAGGGTTGACCATGTGTCTACCTGTGTGGACAATTAAAAGGTTATTTTGCAAGCCAATTCCACCCTGAAACATAAACACACTTATACCAAGTCAAGAAATACATGATATGGCAATAATACACTATGAAGAATCACTAATCATCAGTTATATATTTCACATTTTATTTCACCATTTGCATAAACTTTCACTTCATAAAACTTATCATCATTAAAATATGAAACTTGACAAGTATTGGCCAATTCCCTATGGCCATATACAAAATGAGGGGATAACATTAGTTGCCAACACTTTGGCTCTCAAATATGACATAATAGAAAAAGACCAAGTTCCTATTCATGCCATACCCAAAATAAATCAACTTTACTATACCAAAAGAATGATTGATAGAGTGATCTGAGCTTTGACATTCTACGATCCCTGAGCTAGCTTGATAATACTACAAGGAATAGAGAAAAGAGAGGGGTAAGCATATAGCTTAGTAAGTTTGCATGAATTAATATAGCAATATAAGTGTTCATGGTAAAATCCATTCATCTCATATAACAATAGCAACACAAGTTCTCAAGTGCAATAGGCATACTTACTCATACTCACTCTTACCATCACACATCACATTATGGTTTCATAACTTGTAATTTTACTTACGGTACCTGTATCACTTAATCACATAATTTAGCACTTATGCTAACTTGGATATAAAATTAAATCATCATCATCCTTAACATAAATGGAACTTATTATCATCCTTGTATAATTTAACTCTTTAGCATCTTTTCATACTTAGCTCTTTTGCCCGTTGAACTACTCAGAATATCAGAGGATACTCAATTTCATCATACATGTATCATGATGCCAATGCCATATCCCAGATATGGTCTTACATGGGATCACCTCTTGATGCCGATGCCATATCCCAGATATGGTCTTACATGGGATCTCTTAGCTCAACGTCGATGCTATGTCCCAGACATGGTCTTATACGAGATCGTACTTAGATATTGATGCCATGTCTCAGAGATGGCCTTACACGAGATCTTCCTTTGGTGCTGAAGCCATGTCCCAGACATGGTTTTATACAAGACCTTCCTTATTCGATGCCGATGCCATGTCCCGGACATGGCATTATACGAGATCTACATCAGTGTCGATGCCATGTCCCAGACATGGTCTTACACGGGACCACCCATACCTCATGTCGTGACATAGGTATCCTCATCATTCCTAAATTTCAACTTGAATTTACTTAACATATTCTCATTCATTTTCTCATCGAGACATTATTCATAAATTTCATTGAAATGATATACACTTTTTAAAAATAATAAGTAATTTTAAATACAATAACATAAGTAGCCTTAATTTCATACAAACTTACCTCGGTGTTCAAAATGCGAATAGGTATTCGATTTAGTCCAACACTTTGTCATTACCTCGGCTTCAGTCCGGGCTTCGTGTTTCTTGATCTATAATCACAATTTCACTTGTTTAATACTCACATTGTAACAGTCTGATTTAGGAGTTAGTTGAAACAGTGATCTTAGAATCACTAATTCGAGGTTTGATAAAATTATTTTCATGTTATATTATGTGTTATAACATGTTTATAAGGATGTATGAAAATTTTGGTGCTTTAATTTTAGCGATTTTAGGTTAAATCACGAAAAAGGACTAAATCACATTAAGTGCAAAAGTTCCATTCTATAGAATAAAGGTACCAAATAGCCATGAAATGTTAATTGGAGGTTTTAAAAGGGCAATTAGACCATCTTGAATGTGTTGGTCGGCCATGGAGACAAGGGGGACAATAGCTTTTAATTTTGGTCAAAGTTGGTGGCTTAAATTGATGTTTTATAATAACATAAAGAAAGGAAAAAGATATCATCTTTCCTCTCTTCTTCTCCATTGAAAGTTTCAAAAAATAAGGGGTGCTTGAAAGCTCAAAATTTCAGCAAACTTTACTCCACTCAAGTAAGTGATTTTGATGGTTTTTCTTGAAAAAATGGTACTTTTGAGATCCCTAAAGTTTAAGCTTTCTAAAGAGGGGACTATTTGCATTATGGTAAAAAGTTTAGAGACTTACCATGTGAGATTTTAAGTTGTTAGCTGAGTTTTTATGGAAGAAAATGAATGTTAAAGTGATGAGAAACAACTTTTGTGAAAGGTGTAGCCATGCAAACACCTAATTGGGACTAAAATGCAAAACTTGTAATTTATTCATTAAGGCATGAAATAGATGAAATTTTGGATAGTTATAAGAGGATTAAATGTTCACCTAGGCTTTCTTAACAAGAAAATGTGATAAAAATTTATTTACGAGTTTAGGGGCAAAATCATAATTTTGCCAAAGTGTAGGGGCAAAATAGTTATTTTTGTCTAAAGTGTAAATTTAGGTATATTATGATTTATAGGTGATTAAATTAGTAAATTCCATTGTTCTAGGTTAAAGAAAACCATATTCGGACCTAGAACGGGTGAAAAGAGAAATTTGGGCAAAAAATCTCTTTCGGCCCTTTCGACATCGAGATAAGTTCATGTGCGATTGTTGTAATTATGTGCGAGCTAATTTAATATTACAATATAATATGGAATGTATATTTACTCAATGAATATTTGAAATATCTTTTGATGAGATGTTAAAAAGAATCTAAGAGTAATAGAAAATGTATATAGCATGATATGATGATAGTTAAGGTCTCGTGTAAGACCATGTTGGCATATGGCCTCGGTGTTAAGTATTGAATAAGACCATGCCAGGGACATGGAGGCAATACGATATATCATGTAAGACCCTATTGGGGTATAATGTCAATATGACGTTATGCATATAAGACTCAAGAGTGTTATTTAATAATTTGAATGATTCAACGGGTATGTTAAAAGAGAGAAAGTATGTGGTAGTGCTATGAGAAGCACAAGTATGTGTTAGAACTAAATTGAGATGAATTCAGAATATGATAAAACCTAGTGGATTATGTGTAATCAACGCACCTAGTTGCATAAGATAGATTTATAAATGCATTGTGTGAATGTGAACGATTATTGTAGAATCTAAGTAAGAATGATAGTGAGTGATGATGTTCACAGATGAACATTTAAATTAGAGAAATATATGTGGATAAATATTTATGAATGTATAATAACGGTGAACTATGTGCAAATACACCTCATTGAGGGTTATTGATGGGATGTGTGCAATACCATCAACCATATTATCATGGGTGGGCTGTATGCCTTACCACCTGATTAATTATTAATTGATGGGCTATGCGCGATACCATCAACCATATTATCATTGGTGGGCTTTGTGCGTTACCACCTGATTAATTATTAATTGATGGGTTGTGTACGATACCATCAACCATGTTATCATTGGTGGGCGTTAATGCGTAACCACGACAAATTAATGTCGATGGGTCGTATGCGATACCATCGCTTGTAAATGATTGGTGAGCTAAGTGCGAAATCACCATAAGTATAAATGATTGGTGGGCTGTGTGCGATACCACCCTATTAGAGGTTGATGGTGGGCTAAGTGCGAAACCACCGAGAGATTAGTAGAATGAGTGGCTTATCAAAAATGTTGGATATGTTGTTTTATATGATCATGTATGATCAGTGTAGGAATGTATGTTAATTAAACGAGCAAATTGGCTTGTGGCATGGTAAGAATGTGGTAGGAGATAGAATGAGTAAGTAATCATGAGCTAATGAGAAAAACTCGGCATATTACCTCGTAGTTACATTTATTCAGTGAATATCAATAATTGTCAAATTATGCAGATGAACTTACTAAGCATTATTGCTTACTCCTCTTCCTTTCTCACCTCTTATAGGTTATTTTAGCTAGCTTAGGTTGGAGATCGTGGAGATGTTTTCAAACTATCGAGTAGACACTTGGTATGAGGTATCAAGTCCTTATGAGTCATGGCATGTATAGGGCTAGTACTTGAGGTTGATTAAGTCTTTGTTGATGTAGCTAAATTGTGTTGGCCTAAGAGAACTTATAATTGGGTTGTGTGTAGCCATAGATGATGGCTTAAGTTGTTGTAAATGTATTGGGAATAGTTATCCCTAGCATGAGGGATGAAGACTTTATCACTCTTATAATTAAATGTCCTTAATTCAAGAGTTATATTGATGTTATGTGATATTATATGCTAATATATGATGGTATGCGAATGAGAGTGGAAAAAAGCTTGGTAAATAGCCTCTAAGTGCCCACACGGATAGACACACGGGCGTGTGTCTAGGTAGTGTGTTCGCTGCATGTTAGTGTTTTAAGTCAGAATAGACCATGGGCTAACCCCACAGTCGTTTGTATAGGCTTTGTGTGACACACAGTTAGCACATGGGCGTGTGCTCCAAGTCGTGTGAATAAGTCAGTATATCAAGGTGTGACACACGGTCTGAGGCTACGGGCATGTCAAGGCCGTGTGTAATTTGGCAGTGTCCTCCACGGGTGGAAGACATGGGCTTGTTTTAGGGGTACACGGGCATGTCCCTAAGCCTACACGGGCGTGTGGCCCCTGTTCAGGTAAAAATTTTGCAAGTGTGTAAAAGTTTTCGATCTATTTTCGAAACCTTTTAAAGGCATGTTTAGGGCCTTGTAGGCCCATTAAAAGGATGTTAGAGGTGAGTGTGTGGAAAGGTTGTAATTTGGAATAAAATTTGATAGCCCAAAGTCGTATGACCCTGTGAGTTAAGCAAGGTAACGCCTCGTATCCGGTCCGGTGTAGAACACGGGTAAGGGGTGTTACATTTAGTGGTATCAAAGTTATGGTTTAGTCGATTCTCGGACTAACCTAGCGTGAGTAAGAGTCTAGCTATACATGCCTTTGGTGGACCGTGATAGTGTGATATCTCCCAGCTCTAATGAAACTGTTCTGTTAAGACAAAAATGATTCCCAACCGAGCTAATATCAATAAGGTTGTAAATGGCAATAAGGTAATTGAAATGTGCTTATTCATTGTTGAAATTTAGAGAAGTATGAATAGAAGTTTATGACATATGGGTGATAAGGTATGAAATGTTATAACTCTAAGTAGAGGAATGAAATGAGAGTTATGAAGTGATGAACTTATTTATATTGATTTGATATGCGTATGGTGTTATATACTCAACTTATTAGGTTAAGTGTATATAGTGAGTAAAATTGTCCAAAGAACGAGATATGTGTATATGTACAATTGTTTGAAGGATGCCAGATGAATGTGTCCACATGGTTAAATCTCATGTGTGTTTGTTAAAGTAGAAAATGTATAATGTTTCGTTTCATGACTCTATTATGAAGCCACACGTATTATAGTGTGGAAGTTAAACTAGGAAGTTTGATTTAGTAGAGTGCAAGAGATGAGTACGGTCGTCCAATAATAAATTGATAGTAAGAACATGGTTGGACCATGGCGGTATATGTGATCCCATATAAGACCATGTCTGAGACATGGCATTGGCATCGATACATGATCCTGTATAAGACCATATCTGGGATATGGCATCGGCATCAACATGAGTTCCATGTAAGACCATATCTGGGATATGGCATTGGTATTGATATGAGATTTCATGTAAGACCATAGCGAGGCTATGGCATCGTGATGACATGTAAAGTAGTAACAGGGCTATGATGTTTCGATACGAGAAAGATTATAGTTGAACTATGGCAATCAAGTAAACGATGTACTCAAACCCGTAAGACATTCTTTAATTGATTAGTAATAGTAAGAGAAATTAGAGTGAAATGTTTAGTACTCGAGTAGATATTAATGTGGAACTTGAGTATGTGAAAGTCTCGATTGAAGTTGAATTACTTAGGATACTCAGTCGCTCACATGAGATAAGAAAGTTCGTATAAGACCAAGCCAAGGCATGGCATCGACAGATAGGCAAATATATCAAGTAAGTCCCTGTTAACATACGACATCGATGGCAAGTTAAGAAATCCCATGTAAGGCTATATCTAGGATATAGCATTGGCATCAAGATATATGTGAGATGAGATTCCGTATCCTCGGTCATTCATAGTAATTCGTCGGGCAAAAGAGTGAAGATTGAATGATAAAGTAAGGAAGTTAAGTGAGTAAAGCTATTATTAAGTTATGCTAGTTAAAGCTGACTAAGAGTGTTATGCATGTTATGAATGAAGAAGTTCAGATTATGTTTACCATATCAAAGTATGTTGATGTATGTGATTAATGCAATATTTATGATAGCACAATTGAGAATGCTTTGTATCACATTGGTACATGATGCTCTACTAAATAAAGTAATTGTTGTTGAACATAAGATTGAAGTCCTATAGGACCAAAATAGAAAGGTTATTGTCGAGATACGAAATGATAAGGTTCCGTATAAGACCATATCTAGGATATGGTTTCGGTAACGAATATGATAATCGTATAAGACCTTATCCGGGATATGCCATTGGCATTTAGAGGAGACTCCATATAAGACCACCTTGGGGATGTGGCATTGGTTTGGTACCTACATGAATGATGATGAATATGCGTATTTGACTATCCCTAGTGATCAATGAGACAGGTAGATGAGTTAGAAGTAGAAATGAGATGAGTATTAAAGTCATGTGAAGGAGTGAATTCAGGAACTCGTGAATGAATCACGAAGAGACGATTACAATATGTGGCACAAAACGTGTTATATAAGGTCAAGTATGAGTAAGTTGGCTCGAAGCCTGTAGTTTGTGCATGGTTAGTTGATGCCATGGATGGATTATAATAATCTCCTTGGGTATTACGTATAAATATCTGTTGCTTTTCAGTGCTGATGTAGTTGTTCTTTTCATAGACCATGATTGTGTGAGAATGTTAGCTGATAGTAAAAATCAGACAAAATGGTTGTCGATTTAGTTAATTGAAATCGACATTTCTTTATTTCCCCGTAACCCTATTCGGGTACTTTGAAGAGAAAGTCGGGGATGATTCCAGTATAAGAAGTGAAATCACAAGTTTCACGTTGTATGATGAGTTTTCGAGTGAGCTGAATAGAGTTAATGAATTCGATCGAGGTGTCCCTACTATCGTGAGATATAATGATAGTAAAGGCTTTAGATTAGCATAGCAATAGAAACTCAGATGATAATGTGCTTAAAATATGTTCTCAGTATGGAGAAAAGAGAAGAATAATGTATTGAGATATGATTCAAGCTCTATGTATATTCACGCATGAATCCATAAAGAGAATAAAATTCCGTGTGTACGTGATTAGGGAGCATGATACAAAGGTATGCTCATCGAAATGTTCAAACTGTAATAGTGGAGTTGAAAACTATAGAAGGAACTATTAATTGAAAGTTCTAATACTGAGTTCAATCTGAATCAAGAAAAAGAGTTGACAGGTTGGTGATCCCGAAACGATCACTTCTGTGTCTTTATTGTAAGTTAGATGTTATGAAAGATCCATGTTACGCAGTGCGAGTTAGTTACTCGATTGATCCTAGTTGGTAATATCCTAGTTTCAGCGAGGTTAATGACTAGAGTGAGTTTTCTTTTCAGAACAAAAGGGTTCAGAATTGAGATAGTAAATGGTATTTTAAATAAGCTCAAAATGAATTTATTTAAAGTGATAAAATCTAGGTTGGATAAGATTTCTGTTGTTGATGTTTCCTTGAGATAGAAGTTGAATGATGATAAACCCAGAACTTATGCGGAAGTTTTGGTGTGAGATTTAGTAGTAGCAAATCTACTAATACAAGAATAAGGAAGTACAGTTATGTGCATAAATGTTTCGACACTAGAATACATTTCACGATATGATTGGGTTTATGGCCAGGAGTAGTTGACCACTAAAAGCTGAGTTTTTAAAGCGTACAAGTCAAGAGTATTAAAGTTGGTGAATACTTTAATGAGAAAGTGAGATAAAAACCTTATTGATTTCAAATTTGGCTTGACAAAATTCCCAAGAAGGGAAATGTCATTCGAATTGTCGTAAATCAACCGATAAAGATTCGAGTGATCATTTGAACGTGTACAGAGTTCTAAATTAATGGATTACTGAGTATACGGAAGAAGAAATACCTAGGTCGCAAGTGATGCCTCGACCTTGTGTATGATAACTTAAAGGTGGATTGACAAGAGAAACTTGAGGAAAAATGGATTTGTGATTTTGAAGAGTTTATGGAAGTGTTGTAAGAATGTGGGTAGCAACTCTTCCTAATAAGATTTTCGGGGACGAAAATCCTAAAGGGGGAGAATTGTAACAGCCTGATTTAGGGGCTAGTCAGAACAGTGATCTCGGAATCACTAATTCGAGGTTTGATAAAATTATTTTCATGTTATATTATGTGTTATAACATGTTTATGAGGATGTATGGAAATTTTGGTGCTTTAATTTTAGAGATTTTAGGCTAAATCGCGAAAAAAGACTAAATCGCATTAAGTGCGAAAGTTCCATTCTAGACTAAAGGTACCAAATAGCCATGAAATGTTAATTGGAGGTTTTTAAAGGGCAATTAGACCATCTTGAATGTGTTGGCCGACCATGTAGATAAGGGGGACAAGAGCTTTTAATTTTGGTCAAAGTTGGTGGCTTAAATTGATGTTTTATAATAAAATAAAGAAAGGAAAAAGATATCATCTTTCCTCTTTTCTTCTCCACCGAAATTTTTAGCAAACAAGGGGTGTTTGAAATCTCAAAATTTCAGCAAACTTTACTCCACTCAAGTAAGTGATTTTGATGGTTTTTCTTGAAGAAAATTGTACTATTGAGATCCCTAAAGCTTAAGCTTTCTAAAGAGGGGACTATTTTGCATTATGGTAAAAAGTTTATAGACTTACCATGTGAGATTTAAGTTGTTAGCTGAGTTTTTATGGAAGAAAATGAATGTTAAAGTGATGAGAAACAACTTTTGTGAAAGGTGTAGCCATGAAAACACCTAAATGGGACTAAAATGCAAAAGTTGTAATTTGTTCATTAAGGCATGAAATATATGAAATTGTGGATAGTTATAAGAGGATTAAATGTTCATCTAGGCTTGCTTAACAAGAAAATGTGATAAAAATTTATTTACGAGTCTAGGGGCAAAATAGTCATTTTTACCTAAAGTGTAGATTTTGGTATATTATGATTTATAGTTGATTAAATTAGAAAATTCCATTGTTCTAGTTTAAGGAAAAAGAGATTCGGACCTAGAACGGGTGAAAAGAGAAATGTGGGCAAAAAGTCCCTTTCTGCCCTTTCGACATTGAGGTAAGTTCATGTGCGATTGTTGCAATTACGTGCGAGCTAATTTAATATTCCAATATAATATGGAATGTATATTTACTCAATGAATGTTTGAAATATCTTTTGATGAGATGTTAAAAGAATCTAAGAGTAATAGAAAATGTATATAGCATTATATGATGATAGTTAAGGTCTCATGTAAGACCATGTTGGCATATGGCCTCGGTGTGAAATATTGAATAAGACCATGCCAAGGACATGGCATCAATACGATATATCATGTAAGACCCTATTGGGGTATAATGTCAATATGACGTTATGCGTATAAGACTCAAGAGTGTTATTTAATAATTTGAATGATTCAACGGGTATGGTGAAAGAGAGAAAGTATGTGGTTGTGCCATGAGAAGCACAAGTATGAATTAAAACTGAATTGAGATGAATTCAGAATATAATAAAACCTAGTGGATTATGTGTAATCAACGCACCTAGTTGCATAAGATAGATTTATAAATGCATTGTGTGAATGTGAACGATTATTGTAGAATCTAAGTAAGAATGATAGTGAGTGAGGATGTTCACGGATGAACATTTGAATTAGATAAATGTATGTGGATAAATATTTATGAATGTATAATAACGGTGAGCTATGTGCAAATACACCTCATTGAGGGTTATTGATGGGTTGTGTGCAATACCATCAACCATATTATCATGGGTGGGCTATGTGTGTTACCACCTGGTTAATTATTAATTGATGGGCTGTGTGCGATACCATCAACCATATTATCATTGGTGGGCTGTGTGCGTTACCATCTGATTAATTATTAATTGATGGGCTATGTGCAATACCATCAACCATATTATCATTGGTGGGCTGTGTGCGTAACCACCTGACAAATTAGTAATCGATGGGCTGTGTGCGATACCATCGCTTGTAAATGATTGGTGAGCTAAGTGCGAAATCACCATAAGTATAAATGATTGGTGGGTTGTGTGCGATACCACCCTATTAGAGGTTGATAGTGGGCTAAGTGCGAAACCACCGAGAGATTAGTAGAATGAGTGGCTTATCGAAAATTCTGGATGTGTTGTTTTATATGATCATGTGTGATCAGTGCAGGAATGTATGTTAATTAAACGAGTAAATTGGCTTGTGGCATGGTAAGAATGTGGTAGGAGATAGAATGAGTAAGTAATCATGAGCTAATGGGAAAAACTCGACATATTACCTCGTAGTTACGTTTATTTAGTGAATATCAATAATTGTCAAATTATGTAGATGAACTTACTAAGCATTATTGCTTACTCATCTTCTTTTCTCACCTCTTATAGGTTATTTTAGCTATCTCGGGTTGGAGATATTGGAGATGTTTTCACACTATCGAGCAGACACTTGGTATGAGGTATCAAGTCCTTATGAGTCATGGCATGTATAGGGCTAGTACTTGAGGTTGATTAAGTCTTTGTTGATGTAGCCAAATTGTGTTGGCCTAAGAAAACTTATAATTGGGTTGTGTGTAGCCATAGATGATGGCTTAAGTTGTTGTAAATGTATTGGGAATAGTTCTCCCTAGCATGAGGGATGAAGACTTTATCACTCTTATGATTAATTGTCCTTAATTCAAGAGTTATATTGATGTTATGTGATATTATGTGCTAATATATGATGGTATGCAAATGAGAGTGGAAAAATGCTTGGTAGATAGCCTCTAAGTACCCACATGGATAGACATACGGGCGTGTGTCTAGGCAGTGTGTTCCCTGCATGTTAGTGTTTTAAGTCAGAATAGACCACGAGCTAACCCCACGGCCATTTGGATAGGCCGTGTGTGACACACGGTTAGCACATAGGCGTGTGCTCCAAGCCGTGTGAATAAGTTAGTATATCAAGGTGTGACACACGGTCTGAGGCCATGGGCGTGTCAAGGCCGTGTGTAATTTGGCAGTGTCCTCCACGGGTGGACGACATGGGCATGTCCCTAAGCCTACACGGGCGTGTGGCCCCTATTCAGGTAAAAATTTTCCAAGTGTGTAAAAGTTTTTGATCTATTTCAAAACCTTTTAGAGGCATGTTTAGGGCCTCGTAGGCCTATTAAAAGGATATTAGAGGTGAGTGTGTGGAAAGGTTGTAATTTGGAATGAAATTTGATAGCCCAAAGTTGTATGACCTTGTGAGTTAAGTACGGTAATGCCTCGTATCCGGTTCCGATGTAGAACATGGGTAAGGGGTGTTACACACATTGACTAAAGTGACTCATGAATCATACTTTGAAAAATTATGATTTTACCCCTAAGCTTTCACATATTTACACTTTGCCCCTAGGCTCGTAAAATGATTTTCATTCAACTTTATCGTATTTTAAGCTAGCCAAATCATTATCTTAACTACAACTGCCTTCAATTTCTACTATTTCACTCATGTATGACCATTTTTTCAACTTTTACAATTTGGTCCTTTTATGCATTTTTCATGAAAAGCACTTAGAAAAAGATGTTTATCATACATCAAACTTTCATATTCTTCCATAAAGCATCAAATTACATGCATGTCACACATGGGTAAATTTTTGAACATAAACCTTAGCTCAAAATATAGCTAGAAATAGCTAAACCGAGCTACGAAGGTCTCAAACATACGAAGAACATTAAAAACGGGGCTAGGATGGACTTAATATCAAGCTTGGAAGTTGAAGAAACCCTAGCTATGGTGCTCTTGTGATTTTCGGCTAAGCTTGGAGAAGATTGATACCATTTTTGAATTATTTTCCCTTTTTAATTCATTAATTGACCAAATGACCAGTTTGCCCTGAAGGCCCCTTTCTTGAGATTTTTCCTTCCCATGTCTATTTTTGTCCATCTCAAGATATAATGGTCTAATTGCTAAATAAGGACCTTTAGTAATTTTTATAATTCTATTTCATACTTAAATCTTCTAAAATCTCACATTTTCTAATATTTTCAATTTAGTCCTAATGGATAAATTAATCACTAATAATAAAATTTCCTCATGAAATTTTCACACAATCATGCAAACACATCATGAGTCTCATAAAAAATCATAAAACACATATTTCTACTTCAAATTTGTGGTCTCTCACCACTATTCTGATTAGGCCTAAATCGGACTGTTACATTATTTGTTTCTGATAAGTATTAGTTAGCCATGCACTTTTTTATCTTAAACAACGTGTGAATCATAATTCTTCAAATAGTGTGTTTGAAAAATAGACGAAGACACAGTGCATCAAATGTGCCAACATGAAAGAAAAAAATGCTTTACGCTAACTTGTCACTCAGGTCTTCAACTTAATCCAATTTGTTATATTTTAACAAAGTATGTATTGGCCAAAACTAGAAATTACAGATCTTTAACCTGTTTATGCCTAATAATGTTATGTTTATTACAATTATTTAAACAGTATGTGACAAACATGATGGAATTTTAGTTCATTCAAATTCTATTCCTAAACATGTGGATGAGAATGATTTGCAGGTTAAATAATTTGTTAATCTCTATCCATTATAAATATTAGTTGAAATGATTGGAAATCTCACTCCAATCTCCCAAAAGAAGTGTTATGGACTTATGGCTTTTTCATCTTTGACTATTGATTTATTTTATATTATTTATTGTAAACTTTATTTCTTTTCTTTTTATTATTATTTATGTTCACCATAACTCTTCAAATAAAAGTTTTAAAATTTTGGCATTTTATTCTCATTTTTTTAAAAACTTTTGTTATGCTTGCTCAATTATATGTTTGTTAATATATTCAATAAGTTAAATTAGTATATTTTATAAGTAAGTTACTCTATTTTTTTTTTGAGTTAATTTTGAGCGCTTTAATTTGAATTGTTGATGGATATTTGTGTGGCACATATCTATTAGCATAAAACTTTGATGGAATTATGGCATTGACCATTTTGTAATTTTAATTGATTATATTTATTTTTGTAGATGAATGACTCAATATCATCCCAAAAGTCCCAAAGCAAAAAAACATTACAAGAAGCTATACCTACTTCTCCTACTAAAGTTGTTGGCATAACAAAGAAGGAAATACTCGAAGAAAGACCAAACCAACGGCACCTTATTGGCAACATTTCAGCAAATACTCAATAGAAGATGGGGAGAATAGGGCAAAGTGTAATTATTGCGATGCCACTTACACAATGGAAACTTTGGCTTCTACCACCAATCTAAATAACCATTTGAAGACTTGCTCAAGAAAACCCTGAGGTAATACCTCTGATCTTAAGCAAGCAGAACTTGCATTTACAATATCTAGCCAAGAAAATGTAGATTTGTCAACTTGGGTGTCTAATCAAGATGATAATAGAAATGCATTGATTCATATGATCATTGTGGATAAATTGCCTTTTAAATTTACGGAAGGGGGGTTTTAAGTTTTTTATTTCTATAGCATGCCCAAGGTTTTCATCTCATTAGAAAATTAGAAAAGGTTGTCTTGATTTGTTTAATTCCATGAAGAATGCATTAAAGCAATCTTTTCAAAAAGAGACAAGTAGAATTTGTTTGACGAGAGACACTTGGACGTCATTACAAAGGGTATCCTACATGGTTCTAACAGCTCATTAGATAGATGATGAGTGGAAGTTACAAAAGAGAATTATAAACTTTTTCCCAATTTCTGCTCATAGAGGTGAGAGCATTGGTCAAGCCCTTGAGAAATGTCTTCGGGATTGGGGGATTGAGAAGGTCTTTGCAATTACTATTGATAACGCATCTTTTAATAATGTTGCTGTTGATTATTTGATTAATCTCATTGTTCAAAAAGAGGTTAAGGACGTTTCTATATCTGTGGATCTAGTTAGAGGTGCTGTAAGATATATTAGAGCATCACCATCAAGTTATCTAAATTCAACCATCGAGTAGAAGAAGAAATGGTAGTTACTAATGCTCACTTATGTCTAGATGTGCCTATTAGATGGAA
The DNA here is from genome assembly GCA_025506655.1 of Gossypium rotundifolium. NCBI lineage: Eukaryota > Viridiplantae > Streptophyta > Magnoliopsida > Malvales > Malvaceae > Gossypium > Gossypium rotundifolium. The sequence goes on from CP106723.1 coordinate 54,479,991, forward strand.
TTCAACTTATATGATGTTAAATGTGGCTGAAAAATATGAATGTGTGTTTGAAGCTCATGCTCATGATGATCATAACTTTTTTCTAGACCTTAGTGCTGGATATGGAGTCTCCACATGTGATGATTGGGAAAATGTTAGAAGAGTTACGAAAGTGCTTGAGCCTTTTCATGAACTTACATTGAAGGTGTCTGGAACATTACATGCCACTTCTAATACTTTTTTTGAAGTAGTCACAGATGTGCATTGTCTTCTCGATGGGTGGAAACATTGTGGGGATTTAGACTTAATGTCTATAGCTTCAAAAATGAATGACAAGTACAAGTACTGGGGTGATTCAAAAGTGATGAACTTGCTTATTTATCTAGCAGTTATCTTTGACCCATGGCGCAAAATTGATTTTCTTGCATTTGGAGTCAACTTGCTTTTTCCTACTATTGCAGATGACATTATAAGGATGGTTAATAGAGAATTGCATTATTTGTTTGATGAATATTCTGCAATTGTTGAGGGAAATCATCACATGAACGTTAAAGTTGAAAGTAATTTTCCTACTAGAGCACCAAGTTCAAGTGAAAATGAAATAGATCAAGTAAAACCGAAGATAGGCTAAGCCATGCAACAATATATGAAGAAAAAGCAACGTGTTGGCTTGGAAAGTAAATCTAAGTTGGATAGATATTTGGGAGAAGATTGTGAAAATAATTCAGATTCATTTGATTTGTTATTGTGGTGGAAAGTTAATAGTCCAAGATTCCCAATTGTTGCACAAATGGCTCGAGATGTGTTATATGTTCCTATCTCAACTATTACATCCGAAAGTGCTTTTAGCATGAGTGGACGTATTTTAGATAATTTTAGAAGTTCTTTGACTCCTTCTATGGTTGAGGCTTTGGTTTGCACACAAGATTAGCTTCGAAGGTCAAAAGATCCTATCAACCTTGAGGAGTATGTGGAGGAACTTCAAAATATAGATGATGGTAAGGGACTAACTTTAATCCAAAAGGTTAATTGCTTATTTTATTTGTTTTTATAAATATTCTCACAATTTAACTAACATTTTTCTATTTTGATATTTATTAGAATTGTCAAAGTTATTGGAACATGAAGATCATAACATACTTAACTGTGGATTTTTAATTGAATGTTACAGAAGATGGTAACTCACAAAATTGAATGTTTATTTTTAATTTTTCTAGTAAAGATTTTCATAATTTAAGAATACATTTTTATTTTTGTTATAGAATTGTCGGTACTATCTACAGTGTTCAAAGAAGATGAAGCTTGAAGATAGTTTGATTTTAACTTTTTGGAATAGATATTTTGTTAATCCTTATGAAAACTTCAACCTTGTATTTGCTTTGATTTGTTCAAAACAATTGGTTAAACTTTGGATTTTGTTGTGTAGGAAGCTTGAATTTATTTTGTTGAATTCGAGTCTTGAGCTTCACACCATGACCATCTATATCATGCTTTTGGTGTATCATTTTGTTATATCATATTTTGTGTAGTAGTGGCATGTATCATTATATCATGCTTTTGGTATATCATTTTGTTATCTTGTATATAAGATAGTTCTTGATGCATATTATGCACTATGTAAATATAATTATGTGTGTGGTGTAATAGCTTATATAGTTGACTCAAATTATGGCCACAATGATCATCTTGCAACATTATATATAGTTATTTTGCATGCCTAAAATAGTTCTTTACATGTAATTATTTAGTAAATTATATTGTTTATGTAGTTAAATACTATTATACTTCATTTACTAGTTAAATAATCGGTCCATGTAAACGCATTATTGAGTATAAATAATAGGATTTAACTCGACTTGAAATTTTTTGACTCAATTCAACTCGATTTGAAAAATTTCAAATTGAGTTCTGTTGCTAAAATAGGATTCGTCAACTCGACTAACTCAAAGTTTTTTTACTTGACTCGATCAAATACTCACCCCTACATGGCACACCGGAACGCCTAATGGCGACAATTAATCCTTTCTCTCTATCGGAGATGATGCAAATATTATCATTACTAATAACATACCTCCGCAAGTTTGTAAGAAAGAATTCCCACAACTCCATGTTCTCCTTATTTACGATGGCAAACGCAATCAGGGGCAAGTTCTTGTTCCCGTCTTGAGCAACCGCAAGAAGTAGGATCTGTGTATATTTACTTTATAGCCATGTCCCATCTATTTGCACAAACAACTTGCAGTGGGAAAATGCACACACGCATGGATCAAACATCCAGAACATCCGTTGGAAATTAATTCCCGGTTGTAGTTGGTCATCTTGGTCGTAATAAGGTTATGTCTGTAACTCAATGACAGTCCTCGGTACATACTCCCACATAACGGTTATCCATCCCTGTAACTTATTGTAAGATGCAATCAAAATCTCCATACAATTGCTCCATTATCCATGCCTTCCGGTATGATACTCGATACTGGAATCGTGCCTGCATTTCAGCAATCAGTACCGAAACTTTAATAGTCAACATGTCTTTCACCATTAGCATAATGCACGTACAAATAGTTTTAGAATCAAATTTTCGATGATCTTTTGTCATACGTGTTAAAGTGCATGTGTAAGGCCCAACAAATTTTCATATCTCCCACATTTGCCACTTTTGGATAAATACAGCTCATATTCGCCAATTGTAGCCTTCTGCCGACCTCCAATACTCCCTAATGTATAATGCTGATTTAGACACGATGACTTTTTAGTCAACTGACATATTCATGCTATATCGCTGAATGGCAAATGCGCACTTTTCCTTACTTTCAAATCTCTGGCCCAGAACAATCCCTCAAGATCGGAATCTACGGCCAGCCGGTGAGAAGGTAGTATTTCATGCTACTCTAAAAACTCATCCGAGACATGTGTGCCCGAGGATTATTGATACGATCTCACCTCGGTGTGTTAAGTTGAGTCATTTTAGATGCTCGATCGTCGAACAAGGAAGTATCTCTCCAAACTTGAAATATGTTTGTAATGGCTAAGTATGGAAAATAAGAATGAAGAATAGGCTTGAATTGACTAAGTGTTTGTAGATTTAGGTTCGACTAACAAAGAAAAATTAAAATGGATAGTTGATAGTTGGATGGGATGGAAATCGAACTTAAGTGTCAAGAATGAACCAGCATTAAGAAGAATGCTGACCCGGGCTTATATGACTTAAGGTGGTTTAGTGATGGAAGATAGGGGACTTTGACCCATTACCTAGCAAGGTAAGAACCAAAGGTATAACGTTGGGTGAACGCCACACTACGAGAGTGATAAGTTCAAAAAACAAAGAATCAGGTTGACGCCACTGACTAGTAGATAAGTCAAGCTAAGTCTAGGATGAAATTTGAGAGAGGAAAACCTTACAAACAACTCAATGTTCATTCTAATTGGAAAAGTCCCTACAAACAGAAAATAACAAAGTATTTATAGGAAAAACCTAAGGCTAGCCGAATAGGTACATTAGTGACTTAATGAATAAGTATTTCGGCTTTAAATGAGCTAAAAAAGTTTTAGAACAAAACCATAAAAATTCCATGTCTATATTCAGCCTTTAGGACGCCACTAGACAACTCTAAATGAAGGATATTTAGCTAAATGAACTTGGAAGAATTTGGAAGTTGATTGGGCATGTCTAGGTTCGACCATGAGCTTAATTGAGCTTAATTGCTTTGCCTTGATCAGCTGAATGGATGGATGAATTAATTTGGCAACTAGGTGAGTGCAATAGGCATTAGAAATGTGAACACCAAACTTCAAGGGTCATCCATGTGTGAATGCACAAAACTGAATAGCTTTCTTGTGTAAATTGATTAATTCAGTTAGTGTGAAAGCAATCAAGCGGCTTGGGGGAGCTAACCGGCCAACTTAGGAGCTTAAATGTGCAGCCAACATTTGGCTGAAAAGATGCTTGAAGAAGCCAAATAATCAGCACACCATGCATTGAAGTCGTCCTTGCATATATCTCTCTCTACATTGTAGCCGGCCATTCATGCACCTTGCATTAAATCTCTTTCATGCATTTGGCTGCACATAAATCCAATGAACACATTAAATTAATTCATGACAAGTTTAATTCGGCTGAATTATGACAAAATAAATTAATGCTTTACTTAGACACATTAACAACACATAATTAAGCTAAGACAAACTAAATATTGACATAAAAAATGACACATTAATTCTGCTAACACAAAACATATTAAACACATATAATGAGCTGTAATGAGCTAAGAAATGTATTAATGAGTTGAAACAAATTTAACTATCTAATAGTAGACACTTAGTTTATTCCAGTAAATAAGCAAATGAGCTAGAAAGAAATAAGGATGAGCTTAATCGAGCTGAAATGAGCTGAGCTAAGCTCGTGGGGCTGGATGTGAGTTGAGGTCGACTTGCAAGAGGTTGCAATGAGTCCTTGTTGAGCTGGTCCAAGCTCTCTCAATATGTCCGGCCAACGTTTCACCCCATACTTGATTGACTAAGGCTGAAATGGCCTCCTTAAATAGCTTGGCTCGAGCTCGTGTGATAGGGCCTTGGGGCAGCTCCAATGGATCCTTGCTCAAGCTAGGTGCACTCCGAGGCGTGATCGTATCAATTATTGTGTATCACAATACGACGAATCTGGTTCCCGATTGAAGACGCGTTAATGTTTCCATCGCCATTCACGCTTTCGTCGTCAATATCATCCGAGACCTCATCCACGTCGGGATCACTATCATTATCGACCTCGTGATCAGAAGGATCGCTACTATGGTATACATCATCACCAACCACATCAGTCTCGAGTGCAGCATTAAGATCAATGTCGATCCCGTGTATAGTTGATTGACTATCAACGTACGATATTGGAACCACCATACACGGCTCTTGAGGTCTATCTTCTTCACCTAATGGAGTGGGATCTTCAGTTGACTCCACACCAGCTAACTCATCAAATAACCGAATCGGTGCATTTTGGTTGCTCTAAGTCCCACAATAAAGAGCGATCATCGTCTGCACGTCTTCATCGTCTACAAATTCCATTTCGGTAAATTTTATGGGATTCGTCGAAATTGGAAACTTGTAGAAAAGTTTCGAGATCCTTCTCCCACAACGTCTATAAATTTTTTCACTAATTTTTTTTCCTTCATATCATCAAACGAGATATTTCTATTAAATTTCATTGCTACTTGTTTGCGACATTCAAATATACATCTCACGGTTGTTGTCAAAATTTTTCATCGAAATAAACGCATACGAAAAACTGATTCTCCATCTTAAATACTAGATCTGTTATAAAAAATTCAAATTTCTCAAAACAATTTCGAATAGCAAAAATGTTACATAAAATTTTTAATGCAAAATTTTTCATTCAAAAGTTAACAAAATTAATAACCTAACAAAATAACTTTCAAATAATAAAATTACTAACAAAACTCGCATTCTATTTAAAAAGAAATAAACTAAAATACATTATCCTTCTTTTTGTTTTGCTTTCTTTCTTTCTTCTCCTTATCTTCTTACTTCTGTTTTGCTAAATTTTATGTCTTCTGCTCATTTGATTTTCAGAGGAGTATATATAGGGGAAAATTAAGCACCAGTCACGCCTACCAGATATGCGCCACCTACCCCCATACCATTTTTGTATCTCTACACAGGTCATATATTGATCCGAAAAAAAAATACAAGCAGTGGTGCCTATGAGAAAGACGCCACCAAAAAAATAATAATTTAAAAAAAAAAAAAATATTTTAATATGAAAAAAAAGGTGATTGCGCTTGTCAAATAGGCGTGACCCCAAAAAATACCATTTTTGTATATAATTCAGCTGACAACCTATTTCAATGTTTATTTTTTTAAAAAATTATTTAAATAAAAACTCAAAGATTTTACTTTTCATCATAATTTAAAATGTTTGTTTATTTACTTATTTTAAAATGTTTGAAAGCAATTTTTATATTTTGAAATACGAATAATGTGAGTCCAACAATAATGAAATCCAAAATTGAATAGTAAATACACATTTAAAAAAATATATCAAAATAAGCATTATAATGCACTAGCCTTGAAAATTGGTTCAAATTTAGACACTGATGTGTCTTGCATGGGAAAGACAGACCACACGTCATATTTCTAACCTAAGGAATTCTATCATACCAACGCTACATTCTCATGAAACCCTACATGTAATTGCATTCATGATAAACATAAACCTTTTAAAGAAGCCAACAAATATAAAAGCCAATAAAAAAATTATATGTTTTTTTATCGAAGATAAATAAATACAAGTCGACCCATTAAGCATATTGTGCTCATCAAAATCAAATTATGATATCTTTATTTTCAGATAATAATATATGGCACTTTGTGAATTTTATTAGCAAAATATAATATCATCATTAAATAAATAATAAATAATGACTAATACTCCAACGAAATATGGTGACTACATTTATGAAGAAAACCGACTTTTAGAAAAATCATTTGCCATATTTTTCTTTTCGAGAAGCTAGCTGTTTTGCAGATTTCATGGCTAATCTTGCTATTAATAATCCTTATGGTCTATGCAAATCTGAACCACCCCCTTGATTATCCAGAAATAATGGATAAAAAATTAGCTAAAGTGAGCATTTAAGAATAATGAATTACAATTTATCAATTTTAAATAATTTTATTAATAAAATAATAAATTTAATTCTTAAAATTTACACATTTTATAAACATTAAGTTTAATTTTAAATTATATACAATTGATGACTATCATTAATTATTATAATAAATTATTCTTAGTTATTCACTTTCAAAATTAATAAAATTAAATTATTTTTAATCAAATAATTTATTTAATATTAAAGTTGAAAGGAATCATGACTCACGAGAGATTTGTCTACTATATAAATGAAAATTTATTATAAAATTTCAATGATAATTATTCCCAGAAAATAAAATCCACAAGCACAATTAGAAAATTATTATACCTCCTCAATTATATTTAGAGAAAATATTTAGTATGGCGGTGGAATTTAAAAATTAAAACATAAAAAATAATTAGAAAATTAAAATTCAAGTTTCAATCCATATTCCAAAAATAGGAAAATGTAAACATAGTAATTAGAAAAATCCAGCCAACCTCAAGGAACCTGATACGTCTACGTCTAACTAAAGGCAGCTGTAAATATTTAAAAAGGTTAAAATGTGCTCTAGGTCCATATATGCTTCATGATTTTATAATTTAGTCCTTATCCTTTTACTTTTAGAAATTTAGTCCCTTTACTTTTCATATTTTAAAATAAAGTTTAATTGTTAACACTATTAAAATTCTTGAGTTAAATTCATTAATGTAATATTTTAAAATAAAAAAAACTCACTCAATAACTGACTAACAAAAGAATAATGGTGTTGTTCAAATGCAAATTTAAAAGGGGGCAATCAAGAGCCTTGCCTCCCAAAAAGAAAAATATTCCATTTAGTTTTTTTAAATAATAAAAATTAAGTTAATATATGATAAAATTATTTATTAACTTCTCAAAAATGAAAAAAATATATTTAATTTTTTAAAATAATAAAATTATATTTTAACTTTCCAAAATTTTATAATTTAATTCTAACTCTCACTAAAAAACTTCTGAAGTCACTGTTATAAACTTGAATTAGAAAATTAAATTTATATTTTTAAATTTAAAAATAAAGAAATTAAATTACTTAAAATAAAAATAGGGAAGACTAATTTCAGATATAAAAAATACAAGGACCTATTAAAAAAAGTTCAATTTATTCTCTCAAAGTCAACAATTTTGCTTCGTAGTATTCCATACAAATTCGCATGTGAATGACTGATCCCAAAGTAGAAGATTCGATTTTTTTTTTTTTAAAAGGAATTTCGTCTAAATCTCAAATATCGTCATCATTTTTCCCCACTTGGAAGCAAAAATAAATATATAGAGAGGAACCATTCTCTGGAAACCTCCGATTCCATTGAAGAAGTTGAAGCCCAAAGTTCGATACTTTTTTATTCTTTCATGATAAACAGGTATTTCCCATTATTTTTTTTGCTATGGTTTTTTTTTTTTTTTCCTTTTTCTTGATTTACCCCAACTTTTTTTTTCGGGGGCGGGGGGGACTCTGTCCTGTTTCTCTGTTTTCATGGAAAATGGCGATTGAATTTTGGGGTAAATGGATTCCCTTCTATTGCTTTTGGGTCTTTAGTTACTTTTTTGGGTCCTGCCTGCACTTTTAGTAACCCCTTAAAATCAGTGGTTTCATTTCTATTCTTTTTCATTTACAGCTTTTCGAGGCAAAAATATGACTTTCCCCAGAGAATTCCAATGTATTTTAATTTGCATGTAGTGGGTTGACATTAAACAATTGAATTTGATAATAAATGAAGTTGTTGCGGAGAGTCATCTCTGTTATGAGCATCTGGTGGGCCAGTGATATTTTGATCCTACACTGTTTGATGTTGAGTTGTTTGGGCATTTTGTCTTAGTAGTTTATTTTATATGGTGGCTTTGTGGACGCATGCATCAACTAAAATCCATATTAAGCCTTTTGATATGATTTAAAGTTGTAGTGTGATTTCTATAAGCTCCATAAGGAGGATATTCTTGTTATAAAGCAGCTACTGAAGCTCAGGTAGTAACCTTAAAATATGAGAAAGAGAATTTATTGCTGACCTCACTTCTTGCAACTTTAATGGATAAAAGAGAATAACAAAAGCTGACCGTTCTTTAAGGAGAGAAGGGGGAGTTTTTATGTTGTTACCAGCTTACCATGTCTTATTTGGACAGTCTCAGTGGATGTGTAGGTTCTTTTATAAGATTTTGAAGTTTGACAAGCTATCTGTCATTGCAGGGACTGAAGCGTGAAGTGTTGGTCTGTGTTGGTGTTGTCTCAGTGGAATATGGCTTCTAATACTAGTGTAGGACAGAAATGTCCATCGCCGATGAAGGCTACATCGAATGGTTTCTTCCAGGGTGATAACCCCCTTGATTATGCACTTCCTCTTGCCATTCTGCAGATATGTTTGGTGGTTGTATTCACAAGGGGTCTCGCTGTTCTTTTAAGGCCGATAAGGCAGCCACGTGTGGTTGCAGAGATCATCGTGAGTCCCTTTCTTTCTTCAATGTTCATACTTCTGCAATATTCATTTATTAGTTCCCATCTTAGTGTTATTTATGTATGGTTATTAGCATACCTGCTGACTGATGTAGAACAATGGAGCAAGTATGAGGTTCTGTTGCTTTAGTTCTTCTCCCTTCTTCTCCTTGTTCACTTTGAATTAAGATATTCTTGTCAAGTGAAAGATGGTCAAGCGACCAACAAGCTTATGCGAAGTTTAGAACAGCTATATACATGTCATCCGGTAGGAACTAGTTGATCTGAGAAAGGCTTCATTTTTTTTTTTTTGGCTTCCCAGTGGATGTGTCGATCGGATAAACATGTTTTCATTCATTAGAATTTATGGTTAATTTGATAGTGACATCATTTATATTTTTTTGCTCATGTATCAGGGAGGAATTTTGCTTGGGCCATCTGTTCTGGGTAGAAGCAAGAGCTACTTAGAAGCTATATTTCCTCCCAAGAGTCTCACTGTATTGGATACCTTAGCAAACCTTGGTCTCATTTTTTTTTTATTCCTTGCTGGCCTGGAGATAGATCCCAAAGCCCTGCGGCAAACTGGGAAAACCGCCCTTGCAATTGCCCTTGCTGGTATAGGGCTTCCTTTTGCATTAGGAATCGGTTCTTCATTTTTACTCAGAGCAACTATATCGAAAGCTGTAAATGCTTCGGCTTTTCTTATATTCATGGGTGTTGCTCTTTCTATCACTGCCTTTCCTGTCTTAGCTCGCATTCTAGCAGAGTTGAAGCTTTTAACCACAGATGTTGGAAGAATGGCCATGTCAGCTGCAGCTGTTAATGATGTAGCTGCATGGATTCTACTTGCTCTTGCTGTTGCCCTATCTGGATCCAACACTTCTCCTGTTGTATCACTTTGGGTCTTCTTGTCTGGTTGTGTTTTTGTCATTTGTTTGGCTCTCATTGTACCACCAATTTTCAAATGGATGGCTCGTCGATGCCATGAAGGCGAACCGGTAGAAGAGATATACATATGTGCTACATTAGCTGCTGTTCTTGCAGCTGGGTTCGTAACTGATGCCATTGGAATTCATGCCATGTTTGGCGCTTTTGTGGTTGGAGTTCTTTTTCCAAAGGAAGGGCCATTTGCCCATGCTCTTGTGGAAAAAGTCGAGGATCTTGTATCTGGTCTGTTCTTGCCATTGTACTTTGTATCAAGTGGACTGAAGACAAATATTGCAACAATTCAAGGGCTCCAATCCTGGGGTCTTCTGGCTTTGGTGATTTTTACAGCGTGTTTCGGGAAGATCATTGGGACTGTTGTGGTGTCCCTTTGTTGCAAAGTGCCTCTTCGTGGAGCTCTCGCACTTGGGTTCCTTATGAACACAAAAGGGTTGGTGGAACTGATTGTTCTCAACATTGGGAAGGATAGAAAGGTGAATTGAGTTTTCTTTCTTTAGTGGTCATCATTAAGGTCATTGTTCATTATGTTCTTTTGTGAAATAAATGATGCATTTTTCGGTGTTTGAACTTTCAGGTTTTGAATGATCAAACATTTGCTATTATGGTTCTAATGGCTCTCTTCACTACATTCATTACCACACCAGTTGTTATGGCGGTATATAAGCCTGTGAGGCGAAAAACGGACTACAAATATAGGACCATTGAAAGAAAAAATTCAGATGCTCAACTAAGAATATTGGCCTGTTTTCACAGAGCAAGAAATATACCATCAATGATCAATCTCTTTGAGGCTTCACGAGGAGTTGCGAAGCGTGAAGGACTGTCCGTGTATGCTCTGCATCTCATGGAGTTGTCGGAGAGATCATCGGCTATACTAATGGTACACAAGGCAAGGAAAAATGGGCTTCCCTTCTGGAGTAAGGGTCGGCGTTCAGATTCTGACCATGTGGTTGTGGCATTCGAGGCTTTCCAACAACTGAGTCAAGTAACTGTCCGATCAATGACTTCAATCTCTTCAATGGCTGACATGCATGAGGATATATGTTCAACTGCTGAGAGCAAGAGAACTGCAATCATAATCCTTCCATTCCATAAGCACCAGCGAGTAGATGGCTCTTTTGAAACTACTCGGACAGACTTCAGGTGGGTGAACCAGAGGGTCCTTGAACATGCACCTTGTTCTGTCGGAATTCTAGTTGATCGTGGCCTCGGTGGAACCACCCATGTATCTGCAAGCAATGTTTCTTACTTGATAACAGTGCTCTTCTTCGGGGGTCCCGATGATTGCGAAGCACTTGCTTACGGAGCTCGAATGGCCGAACACCCTGGTATCAGTTTAAACATCATTCGCTTTGTAGTGGAACCAGAGACCATTGGAGAAATTTCTACAATTAATAAGCAAGAAAACGCTGGCATCGAAACAAAGTCATCAGCTGAAGAATTTCTATCTCGGTTTAGGAATCTACAAAAGGATGATTCCGTTAGATACGAAGAAAAAGCTGTCCGAAATGTCACCGAAATCATTGCTGCAATCCATGGGGCAGACCGCTCCAATCTTTTCCTCGTGGGGCGAATGCCTGAAGGTGAACTGGCCTTAGCTTTAAGGAGGAGAAGTGGATGCCCTGAACTAGGAGCTGTTGGTAGTTTGCTGATTGCACCGGATTTCTCAGTGACAGCATCAGTCTTGGTCATTCAACAGTACAATGGCTACGCATGTCCGAATTTGGACCCATACATGGAAGAAGAATCACCTGACAAGGATTCAGAATCCAGCTAAAAACATCTTCATGTTTTTCGTGACACATGAAGGTTTAATCAACGAGTCACTTCCCAATGGTATGTTTCGAGTTGTTTTAGACAATAAAGATCTAATTCTAGGTTACCTTTCTTTGAAGATCTGTAAGAATTTCGTATATGTATAGGCTGGAGATTGAGTTAGAGTTGAATTGAATCATTATGATTCAACCAAGGGACGTATAGTTTATAGGCTTAGCAACAAGTGGATAGTACCATAGCAGGGTACATATTTCCAGGGCAATTTGTGATGAGCTTTCTCATAAACTGGATAAAAATAAAATGAAACCCTGTTTTCAATAGGCTGAAAGCTGATGATACTGCCAAGGAACTCTGTTTTCAGTAGGCACTTTTAAGAGATTTAAATGGTATTCCAATCTGTAACTGTGATCCAGCCATGGTATCTGCATATATGGTTGCTGCAAATTTTGGCAGTAATAAGCAGACTTGGGAGTACCCATTTTGCCATGTTAAAGAAATGAATGTTGATTTTTTATTTTTATTTTTGACTTGAGTTTAATCTAGTTGGTACTAAAAATCACCCAACAAAAAATGATATTCATTCTGAATTTAATATTAATTTTTATAATTAACGAATTAAGTCTTTTATTAAATAATGGCAATGCAAAAGTTGGCTTATTTTTCTTAAACAAAATGAATTTTGGAAATTAATGTTTAGCAATGTATGGTATATATCTCATGAGCCGGGTCGGGCCGATGCAAATTTTAAGATATATTTTTTGGGTTTAGGTTTAATTTAAAAAATGAGTCTAAAATTTTATCTAAATTCGGTCTAGATAAAAAAATATTAAATTGGAGTCATGTTTGCTGATCATTTTAACAATAAAGGCTCATTTCTAATTTTATTTATGAAAATGGACCACTTTTTTTATTATTTATCAGAATGGACCTAAAACTTCAAAACGCGCCCACGTAGCATCATTTTAGGGGGAAATTTCAGCAAAACGCGTCCCTGTGAGGCAAAATCACTTCCTCAGGGACACGTTTTAGCCTGTATTTTTTTTCAATGGTCATTTAAAATTTTGACCATGGGGGGTCCAATGGTAAAAAAAATTATAAAACCCTTCTATTTTTTTCACACAACATTTCTTTCAAATTTCTCAAAAAAGCCTTCAAACTCTTCCTAAATTTCTCAAAGCTCTCTTTAATTAATTATTTCCTTTAATTTTTCTAAATTAGTATTATTTTTTTATAATTTCAAAAATATTTGATCGTGTTAGCAATGTTTGGGGAATTAATTCGTCTTATGTAGAACCCAAACACAAAATTAAACCTCAAACCAGACCCAAATCAAACTAACCCACTAAATTACCCTAACCCAATCAGCCCAATTAAAACCTAGCCCAAAACCAAATCAGAAAAAAACAAAACCCTAGGCCACTTGCCCTTTGCACCGCCGAACACGCCTTTAGGGTCTTACGCCTCCATCGCCCATGTCACCCTCTGTGCCACCACCCATGTCACATCGCCACTTGCAAATGTCTTTGCAACAATAAATAGAAAAGACAGGATATTAGTCAAGTTGTAAACAATGGCTATAAAAGCCAATCTAATTTCATTGTAATGAGAGATTGATTTTTGAATACAAAAAAGAGAGAGATTTCAGATTCACAAACAATCAAGTGACTCTGAAAGAAAAAACTAGAATCAAAATCGAAGAATAGAGGTGATTTCTTCTTTTTTTTATTTTCGAAATTCTTTTTTCTTTTCCTTTTTTTTTCTTTTTCTTCTTTTCGGCATATACATATATCTATATATTATATAAAAAAAGGAAAATAGAACTTTACCTTTTGGCTCGATCACAGCAGCACTGCATGCGCCAATGACAAGCCCATGGCATGAAACGACGAATCCCACCGGAGACTTGGACCTACAGAGAAAAAAGGAAAAGGGGGTAAGGTTTTTTTAGAAAAAGAAGAGAAGAATGATTTTTTTGGAAAAATTTTGGTTTATATAGCCAATCTAAACGACGCCGTTTTGGCCTGCATCCTTAAGCCCCAAAATGATGTCGTTTCACCCTGGCCCGACCCGATCCGACCCGCTCCAGCCTAGGGTCCGCGTGTTTTTCATCGGAGGGGCTAATTGCACTTTTAGCCCCTCCGCCCTTTCATGTTTTTGCAATCAAGTTTCCAATTTTTCTTAAATTCGCGCCGAAGGTTCACTTGGTTTTCAATGAGGTCCTCTTTGCTGCTGCGCGTTTTGGCCGAATGGGTTTATTACCTCTTTGGTCCCTCCGCCCTTTTCGCGCGTGAAAATAAGTTCTTCCTTTTTATTTTTATTCCAGATTTTCCCAAAAGTCCGTTCTTAATTCAATTTTAGTCCTTTTTAACTATTTTAACTATTTTTAACTACTTTATCATTAAATCGATTAATTTTAATTATTATTATTATTATTATTATTATTATTATTATTTAGTATTTTATCATTATATTATTATTATTATTACTATTATTGTTATCATTACCACTATATTATTAGCATATTATTATTATTTTCTTTTCATTGTAATTATCCTTACTAACACATTTTTACTTTTGTTATGTTCATTAGTATTATTATTTTTATTATTACTTAGTTATTATGTTATTATTTCTTTTCTATTATTATTGCTATTATTTTTATTATTACTATTATAATTACATTTTCTTTTCGTATTTGTACTCATTTTTTTATCTATCATTCTTACTTTTATTTTCATTATCTTTATTTTGGCTCGTTTATTTTATTCTATTTCATTTTTCGTCTTTTATGTTTTCATTCATACTAATGCATTTATTTCCATTTTGCTACGTAAATCCGTATTGTAATTTGTTTTTTTTTTGCATTGTATTATAAACTTATGTTACATTAACCTTTATTCGATACATCAAGCTTTAAAATGATCGATATTTTGTATTTAGAAGTTCGAGGAATCGTGGCCAATCGTGCTGGGTTTTGATTTTTGCTTCATCTAAATGACTAAATATCTTTCTAAGATTTTGACCGTGTTTTCTTAAATAAAGGCAATGTTGTGTGTTTGGACATTCAAAGAACCATGCCCAATCGTGCTGGGTTTCAGTTTTTTTGGTTTGGCCAAATAGCGGGATTCCCTTTTTAAAATTGCAATGTGAATTTTGGAAATCATGAAGTGATCTTGGTTTCGAAGATTGAAACATTGTATCTTATCGTGCAGGATGTGATATTTCTTCTTTTAGGAACAAGAGAATTTCGATGTCCAAACCCGAGTCACCCAAACATTTTCCAAAAGGATTCGTATTACGAATTTTCAACTTTTGACATTAGGACATTAATTAATTAATTTGGTACCAATTTTGGGCGTGACGAGGGTGTTAATCCTTCCTCGCACGTAACCGACTTTCGAACCTATTTTCTCGAATATCCATAGACCAAAAGCATTTTTTTTGTAAACCGAAATGTTTTATTAAAACAAAGGTGATAGGATCACACCTAAATAAAGATCGGTGGCAACTCCCATTTTATTTTCATTTTTCAAAACCCAAGTCGACCCGTTTTCCAAAAAATGGTTACGACAGCTTGGCGACTCCACTGGAGAAATATAAGAGAGTCAGGCCGTAAAGTTGCTTATTCTTTATCCTTTTGTCAAAAATTTGGAAAATTATTTTGAGAAATCATGTTTCTTTTGATGCATTTGAGGGTACTATGATTGCAATAATGTTGAGTCTCATAGGACGTTTCTGTATTCATATTTGCATGACCGTTGTGATCACACCCCTTAAGTGGGAGCGAGAAGCTATGCCTTCGTGAGGTTTTCACCTCCGCATGGGCTAGGGGACTGCTTCCGGAATACATCCGTACCTATGGTTTCGTGAGGTTTTCACCTCTGCATGGCCATAGGGAAATGTATTCCCCTGAACTGAACTCGATCCATATGAGCCTATAATAGGTGAGGATCGAGGAATCTGCTGGTTCGGGTACCTCAAACTATAGAACCCAAAACCACATATAGTGAACCCTAAGAGCCTACCTTAGGCAGAATTATGTCAAACCTTAGTGGTCACCCCGATGGAGATTCGTTTATTTTACTTGCTTCATATATGTTATGCTGCAGTACTAACTCGTTATGTTTTATTTTTATGCATATAATGTCATCTCTTAAGAAGTATCGATTCACGGTCAGTTTCTAAATTAGAAAGCTGGTTATAGGGAACGAATTCCTTCATAAAGTAAAAGACAATGCAGCCGTCCGCGTATGGTCAGAACAAAGCCAATTGGAGAAAGGGGACAGCTTAGCCGACGGGTATATATCAGGACTGTGGGATTTTACTCGTATTAGCATCACACAAAATGAGCTTTGCGAGTTGAGGAAGATATGGAACCAATGGGACGATGAGGCAAAGTAGTTGTTCTGTTATAGTTATGGCGATATACATTACCTGCTTGATATTAAGGTCGATAACATCTATTCTAGGTTATGACTCAGTTTTGGAATGCTGCTTATAGTTTCTTCACTTTCGGGAAAGTAGATTTAGCACCCACAGTGAAGGAATATACAACCTTACTATGTTGTTCAAGGATCCAAACCGACAAAGCGTATCCTAAGGCTGCCAATGCCCCTACTTTTGTGAAGAAGTTGATGAATATCACAGGGATGAGCGAACAATGGGTCTCGGCTAGAATTCAGAGAAAATGTGAGGGTAAGTGCATACATTGGGAGAGTTTGAAGGACCTGATCCTGTTATATCCTGATATAAAAAAGAAGATTGACATCTTTGCCCTATGTATTTACGGCTTGGTAATATTTTCTAAGGCTCTCAGACATGTAGATGAAGCAGTTACGGATTTATTCGATCAACTAGACAAAGGGGTTACGCCGGTGCCTGCAATTTTAGCCAAGACGTTCGAGATCCTTGAATGCATGTCGGAGAAACGGTGAAAGCGGGTTCATCGGTTCTTGCAGATTATTGATGACTAAGTTTCATAGTCATTTCTGGAAAGTGGAAAAAGTGTCTTATCGGGTCCTCTCTGAGACTTACTCTCCGTTGAAAGAGATAGTCGCCATGCCAAGGAAAGAAGACGTATCCGAGGAAGACTGAATAACGCTCCTTCAAAATCTCCAAGAAGAAGACATCGAGTGGAGGGCTCCTTGTGATCCCCAACGGAATCCTTTATCGATGTGGAGATTTCGACTGGGTTCCTTTACTCAGAATTTGGAGGGCAGTTGGGTATGCCCCTTTACTCGTCCTGAGGCAGTATGGTTCAAGGTAGTTTGTACCAACCACATATGGGTTAGCTCAATGCGAGTTTTCATATAGAGGAGAAAGCTATAAAAAGAGGGTTAAAGAGATTGATGGTGCTTGGAATCAGATTCATAGAATGAAAAGGTTATCCGCAGGCCCGATGATGACCCCAATGTACAGCAGATGAAGGATTAGAACGATTAATGATAATGTCCTTGAGCCAAATCTAGAAGGTGCCCGATCGAGAGAAGAATGCTTGCGAGTGGTCCCATCAGAATTAGAGATTGTGAAACAAGATTTTAAACGGATGAGTTCGAAGCTTGGAAAAAGAATAGAAAAGCTGGAAGAAGAAAAGATGCTCCTCAAATTAGATGTGGATGGTCAAAAATTGAAGGCCGAGAAACTTAAAAAGGAAAAATAAAAGGTAGAGGAAAACTGAGATAGCTTGAAGATAGAATACAAGATGCGTCTGACGATAAAAAACGCTAGATTAGGAAAAACTTCGGAGCAGTGGCTCCAAGAGATCCGAGAGGAAAGATCCAGAGTTAGCAGTTAGGAGAAAAAGTTTTAAAAAATGCAAACACAAAACGAGGCCTTAGAGAAGGGCATGGTAGAAAGACAAAAGGAGAAAAAAGGACTAAAAGCTAGAGTGGCTGAGCTTGGTGGTCTCTGCACCACTATCGAAGTCAAGACTCGAAAAGTAAACTGAAATCAAGTCTGAACAGAATCAAGGAAATGAAAGGTAGGGTTGAAGAGCTAGAATCGGCATTACACAGTGGTGAGCTCCGGATTGAGCTTCTGGAAACAAGAGAAAGAAGTTGGGAGGAGGAGCTTTGCCATTCTTGTGAGCAAGTTAGAAGCCGAAATTACCTCATAGGTGAAGCGATAATCCAGATTCGAGAGGTAGCTGATCACTTACAAACTTTGGCTGCAGAGGCTGACATATTGAGCGTAAGATATGAGCTACAGTCGGGTTGTAATCAAGAGCTAATCTCTTTTCTTGGGAAAATCAAAACCTTAGGCCTTAAGGTGAAAGCATATTTGTAGTCTGTTTTATGTAAAGGATTTTGTTTTCTAATAAAGTTTTCTAAAATGAAGTTGAATTTGAATCGATGCCTTCTTCTTGCATTCATGCATTTGCATTGCATCATATCATATGCATTTAAGTCTATAAAAAGAGCCTAATTAGTTAAAGTTATCAGAGAAAAGAGAGGGAGAAAAAGAGAAATCTAGAAACTAAACACCCTTACGGTACACGTGCTAAGTCAAAGAAAATGGATCAAAGGTTTGAACAATTCCAGAAGGACTTATAGGACCAGATGCAAGAACAAATGACAAAACTCCAACAAGAAATAAGGGACCAGATGTTAGAGGCTCAGCGGAATATGATACGCCCTTGCCCTCCTGGATTCATTTTGAATAATTGGACTGATGTGGATCTTCTTGTAGTTTCTAAGTCCTCTCCAGAGTAATGCTCAATGTTAACTCTCTTTTTTGTGTGCCCCTAAGTAGTAATGTGATTCTTTTGTAAGAGCTTATGTTTGCTCTTTATCATTTAAATGAACATTAATGGAGATGCATTTTGTCATAGTCTTTTCATTCTTGTTAACTTCATAACTATTCCCTCTTCTCACAGCCTGTCCTTACATGTACCTCATATCATGCCATAACATTATGTTTGTTTGGTTCCAACACTTTGATGCTCCACTATAGTTTTCTTTTTCATTCACCTTTCATGTGCTCAGATATTAATGACATGAACAATCTCGTTACAAGTCCTGAAATCGATTTTGAGAAAGTTATTTGTGTAGGAGAATGCGAAGCTGAGGAAAATGTTGAAGATTATGTCTCATCTCCTGAATTACTAAGAATGATAGAAGAAGAAGATAAACAAATTTTACCCCATCAAGAATCTGTTGAGGCAATAAACTTGGGAGATGAAGAAAAGAGGCAGGAAGTGAAGATTGAGACCTCCATTTTAGAGAAGACCAAACATGATTTGATCGCCTTACTTCGTGAGTACAAAGATGTATTTGCATGGTCATATCAGGATATGCCAGGGTTGAACGAGGATGTAGCGGTCCATAGACTCCCACTAAAACCAGAATGCAAACCCATTCAACAGAAGCTAAGACTAATGAGACCTAAAATGCTGTTAAAGATAAAAAAAAAGTCAAGAAACAATTTGATGCTGGCTTCCTACAAGTCTCCAAATACCCAGAATGGGTAGCTAACATAGTCCAAGTACCAAAAAAAGACGGCAAGGTATGAATGTGCGTGGATTATCGCGATCTGAATCGAGCAAGTCCTAAAGATATTTTTCCCTTGCCACACATCAATACGTTGGTGGATAACACAGCAAAACGTTCATTGTTTTCTTTCATGGATGGATTCTTGGGTTATAATCAAATAAAGATGGCTCCCGAAGATATGGAGAAAACTACATTCGTGATGATGTGGGGAACATTCTACTACAAGATGATGCCATTCGGATTAAAGAATGCAGGGGCAACATATCAGAGCGCTATGGTGATGTTGTTCCATGACATGATGCACAAAGAAATAGAAGTTTACGTCGATGATATGATTGCCAAATTTTGGGGGAAAGAGAACATGTCGAGAACCTCAGGAAGTTGTTTGAAAGACTAAGAAAGTTTCAGCTGAAGCTTAATCCAGCCAAGTGTATGTTTGGGGCTACCTCGGGAAAGTTACTAGGCTTCATCGTCACTGAGAGAGGTATTGAGGTTGATCCAGATAAGATAAAAGCCATACAAGAACTACCACCTCTGCGCACATAAAAAGAAGTCAGAGGATTTTTAGGGAGGTTGAACTACATCGCTCGATTCATTGCTCAACTTACCAACTAGTGTGACCCAATTTTTTGACTCCTTCGAAAACACAATCCTGGAGAATGGAACGAGGAGTGCCAAGTGGCTTTTGATAAAATAAAACAGTATTTGTCTAGCCCCCCGATGCTAGTACCACCAACTCTCGGGAGATCGTTAATATTGTATCTGACTGTGTTTGAAAACTCAATGGGTTGCAGACTGGGGCAACATGATGAGTCAGGAAAAAGAGAAAGGGCAATTTACTACCTCAGTAAGAAGTTCATAGAGTATGAAGCAAAGTACCCGTCAATTGAAAAATTCTGTTGTGCTTTGGTCTGGATAGTTCGAAGGCTCAAACAATATATGTTGTATCATACGACGTGGTTAATTTCAAAGTTGGACCCAATAAAATACATGATGGAATCACCTGCACTCTCAGGAAGAATGGCACGATGGCAGATCCTACTATCAGAGTACGACGTCATATATGTGAGTCAAAAGTCGATAAAGGGGAGCGCGATAGCTGACTTCTTAGCAACTCGAACAACAGAGGAATACGAGCCATTGAGATTTGATTTCCCAAACGAAGACTTGATGTGCATTACAGAAAAAGAGTGTGAGTCATCAAAAGAGAAATCATGGAAGATGAGCTTCACGGTGCATCAAATGCATTGGGCCATGGGATTAGAGCAGTCCTAGTGTCACCAGAGGGGAACCATTATCCGCTCACTGCCAGATTAAATTTCTTCTGTACCAATAATGTTACGGAATATGAGGCTTGCATCATGGGACTTCGTGCAGCCATTGAACGAAACATCAAAATCTTGAAGGTGTACGGGGACTCAGCATTGGTGATTTACCAAATTCGTGAAGATTGGGAAGTGAGAGATTCGAAGTTGGTCAAATATCGTGATCTTGTTACGGAGTTGGTCAAAGAGTTCAAAGAAGTGACTTTTAATTACTTCCCACGAGAAGAAAACCAACTGGCTGATGCCCTGGCCACTTTGGCCTCAATGTTCAAAGTAAACAGAGAAACGAAAATACTGCCTCTCCAAATGAGCATATATGAGGTCCCTCCACATTGTTTTAACATTGAAAAAGAGGCAGATAGACAGTCATGGTTCCATGATATCTTAGAATATGTCAAGAATCAAAGATATCCCGAGTAAGTAAATGAGAACGACAAAAAAACAATCAGAAGAATGGCGGTGGGATTTGTTTTTAATAGGGACATCCTATACAAAAAAGGAAAAGAGAAAGTTTTCTTGAGATGCACAGATGCTGTTGAAGCCAGAAAAATACTTGAAGATGTCCATGAAGGATTTTGTAGAACGCATGCCAATAGTTTCACTATGGCCAGGCAGATTATGAAACTCGGCTATTACTGGCTGACAATGGAAAGTGACTGCATTAGTTACGCACGAAAGTGTCACAAATGTCAATTTTACGGTGATAAAATTCATACAGCCCCTTCGCCCCTTCATGTCATGACTTCTCCGTGGCCTTTTTCTATGTGGGGCATGGATGTTATAGGGCCAATTTCCCCAAAATCTTCTAATGGACACCGATTCATTTTGTGGTCATAGATTACTTCACAAAATGGATAAAGCCGCTTCATTTGCTAATGTGACGAAGACCGCAGCTTGCGTGTTCTTAAAAAGAAGATCATATGTCGATACGGTTTGCCTGAGAGAATCATTTCGGATAGTGCTTTGAATCTAAACAACAAAATGATGAAGGAAGTGTGTGAGCAATTTCAAATAAAGCATCATAATTCCTCACCCTATCGCCCAAAGATGAATGGAGCAGTAGAAGCTGCTAACAAAAATATTAAGAAGATTATTGGGAAAATGATCGAGACATATAAAGACTGGCACGAGAAGCTACCATTCGCTTTGTACGCATATCGCACATCTGTGCGTACATCTATGGGAGCAACTCCTTTCTCTCAGGTCTATGGAATGGAAGCTGTGCTACCTATCGAAGTTGAGATCCCCTCTCTACGAGTCTTAATGGAGTCAAAACTAGAAGAATCAGAATGGGTTCGAGCTCGATATGACCAGCTAAATCTTATCGAAGAAAAACGCTTGAAGGCGATCTGCCATGGACAGATGTACTAGAAGAGAATGATTACGGCCCATGACAAGAAGGTGCAGCCAAGAGAATATCGCGAGGGAAAACTTGTACTGAGTAAGATTCTCCCAATACAAAAAGATTTTTGAGGAAAATGAGCACCAAATTGGGAAGGGCCATACGTTGTAAAGAAAGCTTTCTCAGGTGGAGCTTTGATTCTTACTGAGATGGATGGGAAGGAGTTACCTAATCCAGTGAACTCAGATGCCGTGAAAAAGTACTATGCCTAAAAAAAAGATCAAGATGAAAACCCGAAAGGGCATTTTGATAAACAAAAAGATTAGGATGAAAACTTGAAAGTCCATCCTAATGAAGGGGGTTCAGACATAAAGAGCAAGACGATTTGAACAGAGAGTCAAATGCCGAGATTATAATATTTGAAGCAGACTTGGAAGCTCAAAATCTTCTACACAAGAAGCTTTTCTCGAAAAGATCCAGGATGAAGAAACGTGGAGAAGTTCATGCGTTGGATATCTAGAGCATTTACGACAACTGAACCTGCTTTCCTTTTTTATAACGTTTTCTTTATTGAAATATTCCTTGTCAATTTTCTTTGCTTGTTGATTTTGAAATAAATATGAGTGTGAGGTATCCCTTTCATGCCTACTTTTTCATTTTCATGCATCTCATGTTTGGTTCATTTAAATGATAAATAGTGAAATTACATACTCTAAACAAAATAAATGTTGAGCATTACCTGGATGAGAATTTGGTAAGTGCAAGAGTCTCAAAGCAAGGACAAAGTTCAACAGAGGGCAAAAGGGTGATATACGAGAAACGCAGATTACTCGTAAAGCTTGAGGACGGGTACAAAACCTGAAAGGAAAGTCAAGAATCGAAGTAATGAATGCAGGTCATCATGAAAATCGTAAAGAAAAGGGATATATGACAAACAAGCCCAATGCGCATGGCATAATCATGTAGGCAGGAAAGTATTTAAGACAAACATGTGCATATCATGATAACATCACGCATGACATATACAGGTACTCTAGTAGAGCAAGAGGCTTTGATGATAGTTGTACTGAATCAAGGAAAAAGAAGATATCCGAGTTCCACCAGATGATATGTTTTGAAATTCTGATATTTAAAAAAATATTCTATTTTTCAAAAAAAATCAACTCATATTGCGAGAGGTGAGTTGAGCCTTGGGTCATACGCCGAGGTATTTTTCAATTTCTTTTTCAAAAAATCAACTCATAATGCGAGAGGTGAGTTGAGCCTCAGGTTACGTCCCGAGGTATTTTCAATTTCTGTTTTTCAATTTCTTTTTCAAAAAATCAACTCATAATGCGAGAAGTGAGTTGAGCCTCAGGTCACGTGCCGAGGTATTTTCAATTTCTGTTTTTCAATTTTGTTTGTTCCAAAAACTCAACTCATATTACGAGAGGTGAGTTGAGCCTCAGGTCACACGTTGAGGTATTTTCAACTTCTGTTTTTATAAAAAAAAATCAACTCATTTTACGAGAGGTGAGTTGAGCCTTAGGTCACATGCTGAGGTATTTTCAATCTCTGATCTTCAAAAAATCAACTCATATTGCGAGAGGTGAGTTGAGCCTCGAGTCGCACGCTGAGGTATTTTCAGTCTTCTGAAGATAGTAAATAAGCAAATTGAAAAGTTCAGATTTTATTCCCTAGAGATGATAGGGAGCAGACTGAAGATTGAAGTCATCCTGAAGATAGTAAGGAAGCAAATTGGAAAGTTCAGAATTTTTATGTGGAGTAGGTTGAGATTACAAATCCCATCTCCCTGAGTTTACAATGAGGATCAATCCTTATCTCTTTGAAGCAGAGAAGATTGAGTGGAGCGGATTAAAGCTATGGGTCCTATCTCTAAAGTAGCAGTGGAGTGGATCAAAGCAACAAGATGCGGTGGACTAGAATGAGACTACCTGAAGAAAAGGAGCGAGACTCAACAAAACTGGGCAAAATTGATCCTTTTAAAGTCTTTGCTTCGTTCTCGTTACACGACAACAAGAAAAGAGGGGCACTGTAGAACCCAAATTTTGCCTGGGGCCCACACAAAATTAAACCCCAAACCAGACCCAAATCAAACTAACCCATTAAATTACCCTAACCCAATCAGCCCAATTAAAACCTAGCCCAAAACCAAATTAGAAAAAAACAAAACCCTAGGGCCACTTGCCCCTTTACACCGCCGAACCTGCCCCTGGGGTCTTCTGCCTCCACCACCCATGTCAGCCTCTGTTGCCACCACCCACGTCACATCGCCACTTGCACCATCGCCTGCAACAATAAATAGAAAAGACAGGATATTAGTCAAGTTGTAAACAATGGCTATAAAAGCCAATCTAATTTCATTGTAATGAGAGATTGATTTTTGAATACAAAAAAGAGAGAGATTTTAGATTCACAAAAAATCAAGTGATTAAATACAAACAAAAAAGCAGAGATTAAACTCTGAAAGAAAAAACTAGAATCAAAACCGAAGAATAGAGATGATTTCTTCTTTTTTTTTATTTTCGAAATTCTTTTTTCTTTTCCTTTTTTTTTCTTTTTCTTCTTTTCAGCATATACATATATCTATATATTATATAAAAAAAAGAGGAAAAATAGAACTTTACCTTTTCGGGGCTCTGACCGCCGTGCATGACGGTGTTGGCGACGGAGCCCGCGGTGACGAACAGACGAAATCCCTCTGGAGACTTGGACCTACAGAGAAAAGAGGAAAAGGGGGTCAGTTTTTTTAGAAAAAGAAGAGAAGAATAATTTTTTTGGAAAAATTGTGGTTTATATAGCCAATCTAAACGACGCTGTTTTGGCCGGCGTCCTTAAGCCCCAAAACGACATCGTTTCACCCTGGCCCGACCCGATCCGACTCGCTCCAGCCTAGGGTCCGCGTGTTTTTCATCGGAGGGGCTAATTGCACTTTTAGCCCTTCCGCCCTTTCATGTTTTTGCAATTAAGTTTCCAATTTTTCTTAAATTCGCGCCAAAGGTTCACTTGGTTTTCAATGAGGTCCTCTTTGCTACTGCGCGTTTTGGCCGAAGGGGTTTATTACCTCTTTGGTCCCTCCGCCCTTTTCGCTTGTGAAAATAAGTCCCCCCTTTTTATTTTTATTCCAGATTTTCCCAAAAGTCCGTTCTTAATTCAATTTTAGTCCTTTTTAACTATTTTAACTATTTTTAACTACTTTATCATTAAATCGATTAATTTTAATTATTATTATTATTATTATTATTTAGTATTTTTATCATTATATTATTATTATTATTACTATTATTGTTATCGTTACCACTATATTATTAGCATATTATTATTATTTTCTTTTCATTGTAATTATCCTTACTAACACATTTTTACTTTTGTTATGTTCATTAGTATTATTATTTTATTATTACTTCGTTATTATGTTATTATTTCTTTTCTATTATTATTGCTATTATTTTTATTATTACTATTATAATTACATTTTCTTTTCGTATTTGTACTCATTTTTTTTTATCTATCATTCTTACTTTTATTTTTCATTATCTTCATTTTGGCTCGTTTATTTTATTCTATTTCATTTTTCGTCTTTTATGTTTTCATTCATACTAATGCATTTATTTCCATTTTGCTACGTAAATCCGTATTGTAATTTGTTTTTTTTCTGCATTGTATTATAAACTTATGTTACATTAACCTTTATTCGATACATCAAGCTTTAAAATGATCGATATTCTGTATTTAGAAGTTTGAGGAATCGTGCCCAATCGTGCTGGGTTTTGATTTCCCGTTCGTCTAAATGACTAAATATCTTTCTAAGATTTTGATCGTATTTTCTTAAATAAAGGGAATGTTGCGTGTTTGGACATTCAAAGAACCATGCCCAATCGTGCTGGGTTTCGATTTTTTTGGTTTGGCCAAATAGCGGGATTCCCTTTTTAAAATTGCAATGTGAAGTTTGGAAATCATGAAGTGATCTTGGTTTCGAAGATTGAAACATCGTATCCTATCGTGCAGGATGTGCTATTTCTTCTTTTAGGAACAAGAGAATTTCGATGTCCAAACCCGAGTCACCCAAACATTTTCCAAAAGGATTCGTATTACAAATTTTCAACTTTCGACATTAGGACATTAATTAATCAATTTGGTACCAATTTTGGGCGTGACGAGGGTGTTAATCCTTCCTCACGTAACCAACTCCCGAACCTATTTTCTCGAATATCCCTAGACCAAAAGCACTATTTTAGTAAACCGAAACGTTTTATTAAAACAAAGGTGATCCGATCACACCTAAATAAAGATCGGTGGCGACTCCCATTTTATTTTCGTTTTTCAAAACCCAAGTCGACCCGTTTTCCAAAAAATGGTTACGACAAATTCGTCTTAATTATAAACATATCTCCTTCGAGCAAATGAAAATGGTAAGGGTTAATTTTAATTTTTAAATAGTATTTAATATTTTTTCATTTATGTAATTTTAATTAATTTTTATTTTATAATTTTTTATAACAGCCTGTAGATCAGGTGTTAAGTGTTATATTCATAATATGTCTGGTCCTCCCTCACCGTTGATAGAAAATTACTTAAGGGAAATATGTTTTTGGCACATTGCCAATGTAGGCCGGGGGTGCAAGTTGGACCCAAAACTCATCAGCGCGTTCATAGAGAGGTGGAGACCCGAGATGCATATATTTCATCTTCATGCAGAGAGTGTACCATCACTTTTGAGGACGTACAATTACAATTGGGATTGCTGATGAATGGGTCCATACTCATCGGGTCCATTCAATTTGCTGATTGGGGAGTTATATGCTACAATCTTTTGGGTGCAATTTCGGATAATATTTACAGAGGTCGAATCGAGATGGGCTGGTTATGAGACACATTCCCGAAGCCATGGAATGATTCGATTGAAATAGAAAGAATACGATATGCTCGGGCATACATCCTTGAGATAATTGAAAGTTATCTGATGTCGGACTTGTCACGAAACCTCGTACATCTGAGGTGGCTATTGAAACTCGTTGATTTTAGAGCAGCTGGCAAAATTAGTTGGTGATCTGTCGTGTTGGCAACATTGTATGGGGAGATGTGCGGGCTGATGCCACCAAATAAAGCTAAAATCGAAGGTTGCCTATCACAATTACAATCACGGGCTCGGTTTCGCTTTCTATTTTTACGTCCTCGAGTGAACCACCCATATACATTCCTACTCACAACGAGGTAAAATTTATATTAGATTTTACAATTATTACATAGATTTAAAATATAATTTTATGCTAAAAATTTATTTAATTAGATGAAACCATTTGGCGAGTTATGTTAGAATACCTACCACTCTTGAAGATATATGTCTTTTATTAGACCAACAGTCGAAAGTGCATGTAAGTATTAAATAATATATATGCATAACATAGTCGTTTCATATTTAGTATTTAGTATTATGTATATAACTAATATTTTTATCACGTTCATATAGTTTCAATGGACACCATACGAGGATCTGGCAATTCGGGTAGTAATTTCGGATGAATTCTTTCAAAATCCGAACATTTGGCATGTTAAGGTCCCATTGGTCAACTATGCTACTGTCGAGATGCACCATACAGATAGAGTGTTGCAGTAATTTGGATTCCAACAACTGATTCCCGTGACACCTAAGGTGCTTGATGATGAGCACAAAATCGACTTACGATAATCAAATACGAATTGACTGGTATTCTTCTCGGAATATATCGAAATTTGGAAAAATCGGTATGACCATATACCTACCCGCGAATCGATCATCGTTCCAGAGTTAGCGTGCGCGTCGAATTACATGTCACGGTTTAGGATCCATGGTAAGCCATATTTGCTCTCGGAATAGAAAATGCGTCGACAAATCCATGTCCAAAAAGAACGACGGGGCCCTTTAAATCCAAGGAGAAGGGATAACAGCATGAGCCCATCAACAACGCCCACACAATTAATAGGCCCAACACCTCAAGCGACGACACCCACACCACAGCCCCTTCAGATTATACTAGGTGCGTATCCTAGCCCTTATATGTATCCTAACCCTTATATGTTTCCTTTTCCCTGTCTTATGCTAGGTTGGAATGCATGACTTGGTGCATCTCCTTTCCTGATGACTTCGACTCAACCGACGATATATAGGCCATCGTCATAGGAGGGATCGCAAGAGGCACAGTCGGGAAGCTTATCTCATTTCCAATCCCCATCTCCTTATGAGATTCAAACACCTCCACCATGGGTGATGCAAACATATCCGCATTCTTTATTCTATCAAGGTGGGTCATCCTCCTAACACCCACAAGCAGAACAACCACAACCCCCGCCAAAGCAACCACAAACCTCACTGAAGCAACCACAACCCCTGCTGAAAGCTGAACCAAGAAGGAATCCAGCGCGTAACCTTCGACCACCCCCATTTGGTACTGATTCTGATCGGCACATACATTGATTTTTTTAATATATTTGTACAAACTATTTTTATATTTGTTTCATTTAATAAAATAAAAGTTATTTTGAATATTTTAATAGTAAATTATTTTTATATTTTGTCTTATTTAATAAAATAGAAGTTCTTTTGAATAAGGCAATAGAAATAATGCAACATAGTTTCATTTAAGCAATTATCAACTATTTTGATTTTGACATGTTCAAATTGTATGACCTAGGTTCTTAGACTATTCGCACAACTTCTGTTGGTTCGTTCTTTTCGGATATCCATATTATCACGTTTTTTACTCAAGTAAGATCAACCTTTTGGTTTGTGACGCAATTCTCTATCCGATAACAACTTAAACAGAGCAAGCGATATAGATGGCCACTTACGTTCATCTGGGACTGGCGGGAATACGTGTCTCCACACATTGTACATGTATTCTATTTTGTACACTTCGTCGACATAGCTCATTGGATTCAAAAGGATATTATGACAAGCTGCAATTACATGAGCTCATGGATAACGAAGTGCGTCAAACATTCCACAGTCGTAAGTCCTATCACTCAGGTGTACACGATATTTTCCCGGTAATACCTTGGTTCGGTCTATTGAACTCTGTCACACGAAACCATAGGTTGTCACGATTGTGACACACTATGTGCATGGTGTTGGTCCGCGCCTTCGCCTTGTTAATTTCTTGTAATATCTTCCGACATCATACAAGGCCTTTCTGCATTTGGCTTTTATAACTCGCTGCTCGCTTTGGAAATAGTACCGCCAAATAGAAATATATCTCATGGACAACCGAGGTTATTGACAAATGACGGGTTCCTTTGAGAATAAAATTTATGCATTCAGCTAGGTTTAAGGTCATATGACCATATTGTAGGCCGCCGTCGTATTCTTGTGTCCACTGATTGAAATGTATGTTACAGAGGCAGTCTGCGCCTTGATCGTTAACTGACTGTAAAATCACCAACATCTCATGAAAATGTTCATTATTAATCTCGTACTCTTTCAATATAAGTTGATAGCGAAAATTACATACCACTCTTCCATTCATAATAAATTGAATATTACAAATGAAATTATATTAATAGAGATTAAATACCCATGTTAGTCACTTGCCGTCATTCAGCGGTAGACCGATATTGCCTGTAGTAGTTGGACGCAACGTGCCTTAGAAAATACCGATGGTGTATGCGATCCCATAGGCTTCCTTGTTGCTCAATTGCGGCTAGTATGCCAGTACCCCCATCTGATATAACGCAGATATCAGGTTGGGGGCAGACATGCCTCCTTAACCTAGAAAGAAAGAAATCCCAATCATCATTTGACTCCCCCGGCGTTATTGCAAACGCCTCTTTAAACTAAACCCTTTTACAAAGACCCTAAAAGCTAAACATAAAAATTATTTTTAAAAAAACTAAACCCTAATTTAATTTATTTATTTAAAACCCCTAAAACCTAATTTAATTAATTTTTAAAAAAACACTAAACCCTGATTTATTTTTTAAAATTCTTAAACCCTAAATAAATAAATCCCTAAATTATTTTTTTAACAAAACACTAACACTACAACCCTAAATCCACAAACCCTAGGCACTAAACATTCAAATAGCCTTAATCCTAAAAAAACACGGGCTAAAACGCGTCCCTGAGGGAGTGATTTTGCCACGTCAGCAAAACATGTCCACGTCAGTGCGTTTTATGCTGACATAGCAAAATCGCTCCCTCAGGGACGCGTTTTGCTGGAATTTCTCCCTCAAATGCTTCTACGTGGACGCGTTTTGGAGTTTTCGGCCCATTCCGGTAAATAATAAAAAAAGTGGCCCATTTCCGTAAATAAAGTTGGAAATGGGCCTTTATTGGTAAAATGGTCTGGTTTGCTTGTATTAAATTTTTATATTATTTTTTATATAAAATAAATTTTAAAAATATAATACATTAAATACACTAAAAATATTAAAATAAATATTTTTAACAAATTAAAAATATATTAACAAGTTTTTATAATTAAATAACATTAATATGTTACAACTTAATAAATAAATACCTCTAAAATAGTAATAAAAATAACAATAAAATAATAGTTATATAATATCAAAATAAAAACAAAAAAATAGTAGTAATATAATAACAACAACAATAAAACAACAATGGAAAAAATTTTAAACAAATTGGGTTGAGTCGACTAGAGTAAGACAAAAAAATCTTACCTAAGACCTGACTCGCTTAAAAATGGACATTATTTTTTGCTTAAACCTATTATATATATATATATATTACTCAAATCATTCTATTTTTAAACACACTTTTAAATTTAGACAAATTACTCAACACATAATTGGTTGTTATGATGCATATTGAATCTACTTTTTCACTAGAATTGCATAAAAGGAAGTTAGTATAAGTAAGCTAATTTATTAATTAAAAAATCGGTGATATAATTTGATGAAATTAAAAGTTTATGAGATATATGAAAGTTGATGCTAAATCAAAAGACTTAGCAGAGGCTAAATTTTTTCACGTTTTAAAACTAAAACATTTCACCATTCATCATTAATTAGTAAAGGCTAAAATTTTGACTTTTGTGTCCATGTAAGTGCCACACCTCAATCTTTGTTTGTTTAAAGATCCGTGGAAATTACTTTATTTTTTTTAATCTAAATTACTTAACTAATATGTATTGTATTACATATATGATAAACAGTACTTTATCGCCATTTCAGTTGTCTATTAAATATTTAATAGTTGAGTAATTTAAATAAAAATTATTAAAATAGTTATTTTTATTTGTTTTAAGTTACATTGTAGTCACTTATGTTATTGTGTTATAATATTTTAGTCATTGAACCGTTAATTATCGTTAACGATATAACAATAAGCTGACGTGATATGTTAAATCATCATTTCAAATAAAAATTTTAGGTTAAATTCTACAGTTGGTTCCTATATTTTTCATTTTGGGTAATTTATTTTTTTATTTTTGTTCTTTTAACTTCTTTTTTTTTTCTTTATTTTCCATTCTCTTCTACTTCTCTCTCTGTTTTCCTCCCTTCTCTATTTCTTTTAATATAGTTTTTCTATGTTTTTCATTTATTAAAACACCCGTTCCAAGGGTTTCTGTAGCCCTGCTGATGGTGAAGAGGTCAAGTACGTTGTCGAGTCTTCTGAAGGTCGTCCCAAGGTTGTTGAGGTTATTGGCCCCAACGACAACATTGTTTGTGGCTCCTCTAGATTCGAATGCAGCGACGATGGTGGTGGCGGTTATGGCAGTGGATCCGATGGTTTTGGTGGAGGGGGAATGAGAGGCAGTTATGGTAGAGGTAGCGGTGGTGGTAGATGTTATAAGTGTGGTGAAATGGGCCATTTAGCACAAGACTGTGGGTAGGGTGGCGGCGGCGGCGGTGCTTATTACAACTGTTGAGGCTCTGGGTATTTCATTAGGGAGTGTCCCAACCATGGTCGCTAATTTTGATGAGGGGTTTAAATGTGTCGTTCACATTTCTCCAATCCATCCTTTTTCATTATTGTTTCTGTTGGTTTCGTTATTGTCGTATGGTTTACTTTTTATGTTTTCTTTTTCTAGTTTATGCAAAACAATTTCTCTTAGTCAATTTGTTTTTGATTTTGAAGTTGGCAAATTGTTGTAATGGGTGCTTTCAAAGTAGTCTTACAGTGAGGGTGGATATTAGTATCGATGGAAAAACAACAATGAAGAAGAAAATGATGTTAAAACTCATTGTCATTAAGTGTTTATATACATATCATATAAATAAAAAGAAAAAAATTAAATTGTTCAAAAAATAAAAGTATAGGGACTAGTTTTAACAAATGCAAAACATAGAAAAACTACGTTAAGAGAAATAGAGAAGGTAGGAAAACAGAAGGAGAAGCAAAAGAGAATGAAAAAAAAAAAAAAAAGTTAAAAAAATATAAAAAAATAAATTGCTCAAAACGAAAAAAATATAGGGACCAATTATATAATTTAATCTAAAATTTTCATTTGAAATGATGATTTAACGTACCACGTCAGCTTACCATTACACCATTAACGATAATTAACGGCTCAGTAACTAAAATGTTACAATGCGAAAACGAAATTGACTAGAAGTAACATTTTAAACATAAGTGGCTAAAATGTATTTTGAGGCAAACAAAAGTGACTATTTTTGGTAGTTTACCCAAAATAAAAATTTTAAATATTTTAGTGGCTATTTTGTAACTTTTCAAAATTGAATGATCAAAATTAAAAGTAACTAATAGTTTAATGATATCGAGTATAGTTTATTTATTTAATTAATACATGTACATGCAAAAAAAAAAAATTTCTATAAGTACTTAAATAATTTATAAACTTCTTTTTAGTTTTATATTTATCTTTATTCTTAACTTAAAAATAAGTGTGTATTTGACACAATACTTTTTTTATTTTACAAGTAGCCTTAGAAAATGGACACGTGTTTCTTTTTAAAAAATATTTTAATAATTTACTATATCTTTATAGGATATTTGTCAAGTCTTGACTTGCTTGTGGAGTTTAAAATTTCACAATTTCAACGACAATATATTAAATATTTTCTCTAAAAAAATATAATAATTAAAATATTTATTTGGTACGCGGTAGTTGAATTTTTTATTATTTCACAAGCAAAATTGAGATTTTATCAAATATCTTATTTATAATTGACGCTTATGATTAATTTCTTTCTTTTCTATCTCTCATCTATCTATTTATTTTTTGTCTATTTATTTTTCTTTAGTTATTCACTAGAGCAATTATAATCTATAAATCAATCTGGGTAAGTGTTTGGATCTATTATACCATATCTAAGAGGCGCTCCACAAACCTATTTAATCTTATAAAACCTTTTTTAGGCTTTATTTATATTAGTGCAAAACCTATTTTTTATGCAATTGGTGTATTGTATTCATATCTCGATTAAAAATTTTGAAGTAAAATTTTTTATCTTATATAAATAGAACAAATAGTATTATTTTATTTTACATTTTGTGCGCATTTATTCCTACGAGATATTTCAATATCAATATTTAGTGGTTTGAGGATAAAAAATCTAAAAATCTTTTGATAAAAAATCGATTAATTTCTTACACTCAATTCAACCACTGATGATGAAAGAAAACGATTTATGCTTGGGGTAAATAGACTTTAAAATTTGTTATATTTTTGTAAACGTGTACTAAGCCTGCCAGCTGCACACCATGAAAGTCAACGTCATGGTTTACAAAATGAGTAGGAAGAGGAATAGACTAAAAGGGTTTAGCGATACTTTTGAGAAGTCTTTTGGTAAGATTTTTAAAAATTTAAGTGTTTGGCATTATTGTCAAAAAAGTACTTTTAAGAAGTAAAATGTCTATTTTAGACATGATATTATAAAGTAACAAATATGTATTTAAATAATGTTTAAATTAGTTAATATTATGATATTTTAGCAAAATATAAAAAATAATTTATTATAATTTATTGTTAATATTTTAATAAATAATATTAATTTTAAATATTTCTAAGTAATTAATATTAATTATATATTTTCATTATATCCCTCTTTCTTCCCACTATCTTCCCTTTTGTTTCTTTAACAAGCGAGCTTTAATTAGTGCCTTCATTATTACTTTGGGGGTGTTTTCAACTTTCAATCACTTGCTTTAAAACGTTTCATCGCATATTAATGGATCCAATTACATTGCATGGTCTTTCTCTTCCGCCCATTTAACATCGAGATTTCAATCTTCACCATCACCATCATCACCAAAGAATCGCAGCAGCAGGATCATCAATTCCATCACCAAAACTCCAAGATGAACAAAGTGGCGAATAAAGGCGTAAAGAAACCGAAACGCGACGACGGTAGCGGCACCGCCGATGGCAAAGAGCTTAGTATCCATGGTGAAGGGAGACGGATAGAAGGCCACGAGGCGCCTGCCGGATCCAAGAACAAGCCTAAGCCACCCATCATCATCACTCGAGACAGGCTGCCAACGCTTTACGCACTCATGTAATGGAAATAGGCGACGGTTGCGACATCGTCGAGAGTGTCTCCACCTTTGCTCGACGACGCCAAAGAGGCGCTTGCATCATGAGAGGAACAAACCAGAGAAGAAAGGGAAAAAAATCTTCTACCGCTTAGAAAAATCATCGAGTTAAAATAGTAAAAATCACCAAGAAGCACTTTTGGTGAGAAAAGCTAAAATTTCTCCTTCTCCATCAAGACAAAAGTGCTTTTTGAAGTTAAAATAATTTTACTGTCGCTTGTTCTCCATTACTTTTAAAGAAAAAGCACTTTTTGAGCAAAAGCTCATCGTAAAAGGAATGAAGAACGGGGCCTAACCCGGCTAGCCTTTTTTAAATGGGGAAATATGATTAATCTATTGGGAGTGTTTCTTCTTGACTTTAAAGCAAGTATTTTGGATTTTAAAGGTCAATTACATCCAAAAGACTTTATCGATTGATTAGACATCCTCGATCGGCTGCCTTTTTAACTAGTATATTATAAAAAAATAATATCAGAATATAATTAAATATCTAAATAGTATGTTTAAAAATGGTGTCTTTTTCATAGGTGATATTACTATTTTTTTAAAAAAAATTATTTTATTAGTCGTGCCATTTATATAGGCGGCACCACTTTTATACCGTCAAAATATGGTCAAAATATGAGTCAACTTTTGACCCGTGACTGGCCCGTCCAAGTGACTCATTTTGAATTGGCGACACTAGTCACACCTCCTTGACAGGTGACATTGGTGCCAGTCACCAATCCCCTTCGTTGCACCGGGCTTGGACATTGCATTTTACAGTGATTAGTCCCTTCAAAGGAAAAAAGAAGAAGGATGGGGACCTTATAAGCATGGCCCCCCTTGTAGAAGAAGGGTCGGTAGTGAGAAAATAAAAAAAAAAGAAGAAAGAAGAGGGAGGAGAAGAAAAAAAGAAAGAAAAAAGGTATGTATTATTTTAGTAATTAATGTTTTTTGATTTAAAGGGATTAGTTATTTAAAAGATTAGTTATTTTTTGTATTTAGTTTAGTGTTTTGTGATTTGTTATGAATGTAAATTTTTTTTTGTTTTTATAATTATTTTAAAGTTATTTTGTTAGTAATTTATGATTAGGTTATAAATTGTTTGTATTTAGTTAAGTGTTTTGTGAATTTTATTAATGTAAATTTTTGTTTTTAAAAATTATTTTATAGGTATTTTGTTAGGAATTTATGATTAGGTTATAAATTATTTGTGTTTAGTTTAGTATTTTGTGATTTTTTATGAATGTAATTTTTTATTTTTAAATTATTTTAAAGTCATTTTGTTAGTAATTTATAGTTAGGTTATAAATTGTTTGTGTGTGTTTAGTTTAATGTTTATTGTGATTTTTATGAATGTAAAATTTTTGTTCTTTTAATTATTTTAAAATTATTTTGTTAGTAATTTATGATTAGGTTATAAATTGTTTGTGTTTAGTTTAGTGTTTATTGTGACTTGTTATAAATGTAAATTTTTTTTGTGTTTTTAAATTAGTTTAAAGTTATTTTGTTAGTAATTTATAATTAGGTTATAAATTATTTGTTTAGTTTAATGTGTATTGTGATTTGTTATAACATAATTTTATTTTATTGATTTATTTGACAATTTTTATTGATTTATTGAAATTTTGATTAAATTTGTTTTATATAATTTTATAGGTTGTTTGAAAGAAACTAAATGTGTACGCTTTCTATTTTATTTTTGTCAATTGTATGTTTTTTATGTTTAGATAATTTATGTTTATTTTAACTATATTATTATTATAAACTAACATAATTTTTTTTATGTAGGTAAAATATGATACATTGTAAACTAACATAATTTTAATTATATTATTATTGTAACACCCCTTACCCGTATTCGACACTTGAACCGGGTACGAGGCATTACCGTACTTAACTTGCTCAAACGTACAACATCGATCCATATAATTTCATTTCAAAATAAAACTTTTCATTCGAGACTATAATGTCCTTATTATAGGTCTACGAGACCCTAAACTTGCACCTGGAATAATTCGGGATCAAACCGGAAACTCTTGAACACTTCAAAAAATTTGACACAAAACAGGGCCACACGCTCGTGTGAAGAGGGACAGGCCTGTGTGGGTAGGCCGTGTAATCACACACGCCCATGTCCCTAGTCCGTATGGATTTTATTTTTCCTTTCGAACCTACAGGGGTTTTCACATTGACTGACACACGCCCATGTCCATAGCCCGTGTCCCTCATACGGCCATGACTGTAACACCCCAAACCCGGCCCAAATGTTATGACCGAATTTGGTATGCTACAGAGAAAACATTTTTTGAAAAATCCTTTAAGCCGCTTTTAAATTTTTGATAAAAGATATTGTTTTGGTTTAATAATTTATTAGGTCGTTGTTACTGATTCAAGTGTACTGATGGCACAATAAAAACATTTTTATGTATTAATTTGAGAAAACATGTATCCATTTTCAAGTCATTAAGTTATTAAACAAATTATCCAAAACAGATAAAATAACCAAAATATAATCCTAGTAGGCCTTATTACAATTTAAGCAAAATAACCAACAATAAAATAAAAGTAGTTCATAAATCATTTAATCCAAATGTTCACTGCATGGCCACCTCGAGTTCTTCCGGCTCCTTATCCGCGATCTACGAGTCACCTGAAAATTTAAAGGAGAAGGTGAGTCACCAAGACTCAATGTGTAATCCTTCCCCGGTTTAGTGCAACACATACACAAGTCATAACCAATTAACATGCAAAAGTTTAATATGCACCCAACCTAGCCATCCAAACGCCTTTCTCTACCCCGTGTGGTACCAAACCACTGGTGGTGCCAAACCACTGGTGACTTAAAGTCACATATGTGATACCAAATCACTGGAGATACCAAATCTCTGGTGTCCGAAGACACAAATCGGATGATGGGGCCAACCCATCGTGTGATACCAAATCATCAAGGCGTCAATCCCATATCTCAAAGTGGGGCCAACCCACGGTGGTGCTAAGCCACGGTGGACAAGACGCTATGAGGTGCCAAACCTCGGAGGTACCAAACCTCCGGTGACCGTAGTCACAATGTGTTACTAAAACACCGTGTCCGTCGACACGAATATCACCGCCTCCACTCATTTGATCCCACATGAATCAATAATATTTAATTAACAATTGTCATGCCAATAGATTTATTAATCAATATCCAATGATCTATCATGAGCCATATATTATAAGCCACATACACCAAATATACCATGCTTCCCAAAAGCATCAAAAGAAAGCTCATAGCAACAAAGACTTACCCAAATCCTTGTCTATATCATGATGGTATTACATCCGAATCTACACAAACCGATTAAGCATACATATAACACTTAGCATATTAAATAGTTATAAGGTGTGTATGTACACACCTTTCACCAACAATAGTCCTAATCCTCAAAGAGTCAATTGGCCACACAAGATTTCTTGCTCCTATATTCGCCAAACACAAGAGTTAGGGACATGGACTATTCGCCAAACCAAATAATTCTACGGGGTTATCATATGAACCGAAACCTCACCTAATCGCTTTCGAGTACTAACTACTAGAATCCAGCATACTAATCGCTTCACTTCCCTACAATCGGCAACCATTAAAATAAAATAGCCTTCGGCTTTAGAATAATCAAAAGAATAATCCCTTAAAATAAATCCTTACCACCTTCAATATTCAGCCAAGATACTTCTAACTGGAAGAATAGAGTTTGACACCCAAAGGAGTATATTCGGCCAATAAAGAAATTATTGAGAAGAAAGGAGAAATAGGGATTCGGTTTTGAAAAGAAAAGAAAAGTAGTAGATGAAAGATAATGGTGTAGGAGATTCGCCAAAGTTTAGAAAATGGAAGAAAAGAGATAGAAGAAATGATATTCGGTCACCACAAACTTTACTAAAGAAGAAAATGCACAAGATGCAAAAAATGTAGTTTGGTTCAAAAGACAAATGAGAGAAAGAAAGTGGTATTTTGTTTTCAACAAAATGAAGTTGTCTTCAAAAGAAATTTTGCACTAAAACACCCTAAACATTCGCCAAAGATGAGAGCTTTTGGAGAGGAAAACAAACACAAATGATACACAAAACAAAAGTTTGGCCAACATTCCCCCAAGCTACCTACCAAAATTTCTACCACTCCCTTAGCCTTACATGCCTACATACATGTATTAAGGCATAGGATTTCTTTCCAAAACATTCTCCACCTTTCATGCCTTTGTCCCTCATAATACCATAAACTCAAGATTCTTATCCCTATCTTCAAGCTTTCCTTAAGCAAAAATTCAACTTACCAAAAGATGAAAATCCAACCTATCATAAACATAGGTTGACCGGCCATTAATGTTAAAATACAAAAAAAAAATAAACTTTCAAATTGCTAAACATACTACTCGAACCTCTAACCTTAAGCCACCTTTCAAACTCCTTAACCAACTTGCCACTTACTCCTCTTGTGCTTTAATTAACACTTAAATTAACTTAAGTGCTAAGCTCACTTAATCCACTTCATTAAATAAACCATACTAAAAATTACTCTACTAAACCGAGCATACTCAAGACCCTAATTTAGTCTTATAACTCTACTTAATAATATCACAACAATTCATACACAAGAAAAATAATTCAATCACAAATAACCCCAATATTAGGATGTTACGCTTCTACCCCTTAAAATAATTTCGACCACGAAATTACCTCGATCGTAAAAGGTGGGGTATTGTCGCCAGATCACACTCTCGTTCCCACGTAGCTTCCTCAAGACCATGGTTTCGCCATAGTACTTTCACCAAAGGTAATCGACTTCCTCACGCAAAACCTTGATATCTCGATCTAAGATTTGGATTGGTTCCTCCTCGAAAGATAAATCCGAAGTTTACCTCAATCTTCGCCACGTGCACAACGTGTGATGGATCCGACCGATATCGCTAAGCATCGACACATGAAAGACGTTATGAATCGATTCAACTCTGCCGGCAGTTTGAGCTGATAAGCTACTGGTCCTACTAGCCTCACTATTACATACGGGCCAATGAACCTTGGACTCAGCTTGCCTTTTCGACCAAATCTCAAAACCTTTTTCCAAAGTGACACCTTCAAAAGACTTTATCTCCCATCGATACTCCAACGCTTTACGCTTAAGATCAAGATACGACTTCTGCCTATCAGATGCCTCCTTGAGACGAGCCCGAATCACCTTAACTTTTTCTTCAGTTTCAGATACCAACTCTGGACCCAAAACTTGTCGTTCACCCAACTCCGTCCAACAAGTAGGAGTTCGGCATTTCCGTCCATACAGTGCTTCATATGGAGCCATCTGAATGCTCGCTTGATAACTATTGTTATAAGCGAATTCCGCCAACGGTAGATACTCTTCCCATCTACCACTAAAATCCAGAACACAACCTCTCAGCATATCTTCTAAGATCTGAATCACTCTCCGATTGTCCGTCAGTTTGCGTGATGAAAAGTCAGGTCAAGTCCAATCTCGCTCCCAAAGCTTGATGCAAAGCTCTCCAAAACCTTGACGAATCGGGATCTCCGTCAGTAATGATCGACACCGGTACCCCATGTAATCTCACTATCTCACCACATACAACTTAGCTAACCTCCTGCTTAATAATCTACCCTTACCGGAATGAAATGAGCTGACTTAGTTAGATGATCCACAATCACCCAAACTAAATCCTTCTTACTAGACGTAAGAGGTAATCCACTGACAAAGTCCATGGTGATCCTCTCCCACTTCCACTGAGGAATCTTCACCTATCAAGTAACCTGGATGGCAACTTATGTTCACTTTGACTTGTTGACACATCGACGCTTACCCACTAACTCGCCATTTCCGCTTGCACTGCCACCAAAATCGCTCTCTCAAATCCCGATACATCTTGTTACCTCCGGATGCATAACATATGGGTCTGCTATGGCGTCCCAAGAATCCTTTTTCTCAACTCCACATCCTTCTACATACAAGCTCTCCCTTTAAAGTACAAAACTCCATCACCGATGACTAAAATCCTCTAATCTACCATTCTCAACTTGTAACCTCCGATCATTCAAACTATCATCCTCTAACCGCTTCTCCTTAATCGATCTAACCAAGTCGGCTTGACTTGCAATTCCGCCAAAAGACTCCCATCGTCGAATGACTAAGTCGAGCAAACATCGATCTTAAATCGATATAACCTTACGGCTCAACGCGTACGCCACCACGCTAGCCTTACGAGATGATACTCGATCGAACAACAGTAATCCTTCAATAGTTCAATCCACCGACGCTGTCTCAAATTAAAATCCTTCTGAGTCAAAAGATACTTAAGACTCTTGTGATCCGTGTAGACTATCGACTTCTCCCGCACAAATAATGCCTCCATATCTTCAAAGCGAAGACTACGATCGCTAACTCCAAGTCGTGCGTTGATAGTTAACCTCATGCGGTCTTAGCCGACGGACGATAGGCCACTACCTTCCTTCTTGCATCAATACACATCCCAAACCAAGATGGGACGATCACAAGAAACCGTAAACAACTTTCCCGCCTCAGTCGCATTTCGTAACCGAGCTTCCGCCGAATCTTCCTTAGCTTGTCAAAACTTTCTTATTGCTTCTCCGTCCACACAAATAGAATTCCCTTTCTTAATAACTTAGTCAACGGTGCCGTGATTAAAGAGAATCCTTCCACAAACCTCCGATAGTACCCCGCCAGACCCAGAAAACTTCAAATTTCTGCCACCGACCTAGGCGGTTTCCAGTCCAACACCGCTTCGATCTTGCGAGGATCTACTCTAATCCTTCACGACACTACGTGACCTAAGAAAGCCACCTCTCTAAGCCAAAATTCGCACTTACTGAATTTGGCATATAACTGCTTCTCCCTTAGTACTTGTAGAACTATACGCAGATGCATGTCATGTTCCTCCTCCGTCTTTGAGTAAACCAATGTGTCGTTTATGAACACCACGACAAATTGATCCAAGTACTGCTGAAACACCCTATTCATTAAGTCCATGAATGC